>OY856188.1:62284063-62787462 GCA_963693315.1 Diogma glabrata
GATGGCTGTAGATCTTGGGTGGAAATCTTTTGTCAGATTTCGTGCATTGGCAAAGCACTCTTTTGAATTTCCGTTGGCCGCATGTTGGTTGATGTTTTCGATGCAGCTCTTCATGTGTTCGTGTTTTTTTACGTAGAAGTTTTGCTGAGGCTTTTGCCTGGCGCATAGATAATCATCTTGGGAGCTTCGGGTGTTCCTTGTTAACCATTTTTCTCGCAGTTTTTGTTTATGTTCAATCGGTTGGCGGCACTCGTTGTCAAACCATTCGTTGTGCGATTTCGGAGGTCGTTTTCCGATTGTAGTTTGTGCTGCGGCTATAATGGTTGATTGAAGCGTTTGCCATTCTTCTTGTATGTTTAATGGCATCTCAGAAGAGATGTCATGCTCTTCTATGTTTTGTGTTATTATTTCCTGATATCTATTCAGCGTTTCCGGATGTTTAAATGCTTCGACATTCCAGCGCACGGTCTTTTTTGCTTGTCTGTAAAATGTAGATGATAATTTGCACTTGTACTTAAAGATGACAAGCATATGATCGGTGTCCATATCAGCACCTCTGTATGATCGAACGTCAGTTATACTTGTAGGGTGTCTCTTAGAGATCATGACGTGATCGATTTGATTTTCCATTCTTCCGTCATTTGATTTCCACGTTGCCTTGTGAATTCTCTTGTGAGGGAAAAAAGTGCTGGAAATTACTAGATCATACATCATAGCCAGCTCGGCTGCGCGAAAACCGTTATTGTTGCTGGTATGATGCAAACTGTTAGGGCCGATATGTGTTTTAAGTTCTGCAATCCTGCCGATTTGAGCATTAAAGTCACCTACCACGATTTCGTGCCGCGGGATGTTATTGATGACTTCTTCGAGTTCTAGGAAGAACAGGTCTTTAATATCATCTGATTTATCTACAGTAGGTGCATGTACATTGACGATCGTAACATTGAATTTTTGCGTGCGGATTCTCAGTGTGCATAACCGCATATTAATTGGGCAGAAGTCGATAGCAAGCTGATTCACGCGACGGTGTATAAGAAAGCCAACTCCAAATTCTCCTCCGTTTTGATGACCGCAATAATACAGAGTGTATCCTTTCGCTGTTTCATGGATTCCACTGCCTGGCCATCTTAGTTCTTGTAATGCCGCTATATCCAGTGTGTAGCTCTCGACTTGTTGGGTGAGTTTTAGGAGATCTCCTGGTCTTCTAAGGCTTAGCACGTTCCAGGTTCCTATTTTTAAATCGTAGTCCGGGTACAGTTTCCGAGGTCGTTCCAATAATAAATCCGAGATATTCCGAGGCCTGTGTACAGAATTCATGACAATAATTTTTTTACGGAAATGGGGTGTTAGCCCTTCGCCCAACCCAAATTTTCGTGAATGGGTTTTTCTGCATCTTAAGGTCACCAGAAACAACCGTTTTACACGTTTATATAGCGAGCCGCTTGATCCAAGCCAGACTCCCGCTGAAAGCCACCCCTAACATGGAGAACAGACGATTTTTACACGTTTATATAGCGAGCCGCTTGATCCAAGACAAACGCCCGCTCCAAGCCGCCCTTAACATGGAGAACAGACGCTTGAGTTGCATTGGTTTTATGGCGCCAATGACTCGCCATGGTGCAGAATCATTGAGTATAAGGAGTATTTACTCTGCCTCTCTCAACTACACCAACCCAATTCTGTTAGCGTTACCCAGGTAGCACGGCGTGGACGTAGAATTTCGGATTTTCGCTACCCAAAAAACTATTTCAGGTTAGCAAAACTCGTGTAAGTTGAAACAGAAAATAAAGGAAGAAAAAAATTCCAGAAAAAAAAAAAACATTAATGTTTGTTTGTGTTGTCAGGGAAATATAATCGAAAATCTATGGAGGGGCTGAAATCTAACAGCTCTGAGATATCAAGACTCCGGTCTGGGTTAAGGATTTGGATATAGTTTTCGGCAAAAAACTTATGTACATCAAACGTAGCTCTTTGTTAAAGTATAAGTATTTTTTTACCTCTGTTTAGAAATTTTTTACAAAACTAACACGAATCATCAATACGTTACCGGAAAATTATAACAGATCAATAATTAACATAATTTAGTGAAAAGATGATACACTCAGCAAACTACTCAAAAACCTCTCCAAGTAGCATTTTGAGAAAATGTTACAAAATCACAAATTCATATTTCTTTCAAAATTCCAAAAACATTGTAAAAATTAAATAAAATCCAACTTCAAAATTCCAAAAAATATTCCAAAAATTAGATTAAAATCAAATATTTAAACTTTTTCTAAATTCCAATAATATTCCAAAAATTCTTAAAAATTCCAACTTTTCCAAAATTCTAACAATATTGCAAAAATTATTACAAAATCAAAAATTCAAACCTTTTTCAAAATTCCAAAAATTATAATAAAATTAAAATTTAAAATTTTTTAAAATTCTGAAAATATTCTAAAAATTCTTACAAAATCAAAAATTGAAACTTTTTTCAAAATTCCAAAAAGTAGAATAAAATCAAATATTTAAACTTTTTCTAAATTCCAATAATTTTCCAAAAATTCTTAAAAATTCAAACTTTTCCAAATTCTAAGACTATTGCAAAAATTATTACAAAATCAAATATTGAAATATTTTTCAAAATTCCAAAAATTATAATAAAATCAAAAATTTAAAATTTTTCAAAATTCCAAAAATATTCCAAAAATTCTTACAAAATAAAACATTAAAGCTTTTTCCGAAATTCTAAAAATATTGCAAAAATTATTACAAAATCAAAAATATAAACTTTTTTCAAAATTCCAAAAATATTTCAAAAAACAATAACAATAACAATAACAATAACAATAACAATAACAATAACAATAACAATAACAATAACAATAACAATAACAATAACAATAACAATAACAATAACAATAACAATAACAATAACAATAACAATAACAATAACAATAACAATAACAATAACAATAACAATAACAATAACAATAACAATAACAATAACAATAACAATAACAAATTCAATTCAAAAATATAAACTTTTTTCAAAATTCCAAAAATATTTCAAAAACAATAACAAATTCAAAAATTTCCATGTCCAATTTCATTTTCAATTACATATACGTCATAAAAACAGCAAAAACTAAATGAAATCATTTTTTGACACACTTGACATTATGTTTTTGAAAAACTTATGATGCCATAATTCTCAATAATAATAATAAAATTTCATTTCAAACAAATAATTAATTTTATTTTTTTCCAAAAAATGGGGTAAAAAAATAAATAAAAATCTTTCTTTTGACACGCTTGACAACATTTTTTTGACAAACTTATAATGCAATAATCTAGTTTTTGATCTCACATACCAATCCTGTCCATTCAGATTTCTCCAAATTCTTCGTTCCTACATGTAATCACTTAAAATGAAAGTTTTTTAAAGAAAATAATATGCATATTTCCTTGTTTTGACACACTTGACGATTTTTTGACACACTTCCGGTACAGTTATCGAACGCATCGTCTTTTCGACTCTACCATTAAGTGTACCTGTTTTTAGAATTCAAAATTTTTCAAACCCCTTCAGTCGTTTTCTAGATTTCGTCGGTTGTGACGGCCGGCCGGCAGACAGGCATACATTTTTTTTTTGCTTTTTTAGAATCAGTAGGTTCTAAAACGTCGAGAAATGCCAATAAAAGTAGGGGTAAGGATTTCGCTTTTAGCTTGAATGTAATACTTAGTTAGGTCTTTCAAACCGAAGTAATAATCTTTCAGACCGAAATAATTAAAGGTCGGGTTATAATTTGAATGTAAAAATTAGTTAAATTTAATTATGTCTTTTATTTGGTTAATTCGATAACGTGCCGGGTTGTTGTTTTTTCTCTCTGTTAAAATATTGATAAAAGTTATCTTTTGTATTGAGGTTTGTTGAGGAGACGTTAGAAAATGGAAATAAAGTAAAATAATTTATCCATGACTACTAAAGAATATATGCTTTCCATGTGTGTCTTCCATTGCAATTTTATACATTCTATCACTTGTGTGAAGAATGTGAAGCAATCGTTACATTCTACTACAGTTCTATAGTTTATTTGTTGATATAGTATTATCAAAAGGTTAAAACGAGAACAATACAGATATAATGGTACATATTTATTATTTATTGTGTATCTGTTGGGTTTAAGCCATTTTTTATTAACATATTTTTTGTTATATTTATTGAGCAATTTCACGAAGATTCAACAACGTTTTGACTTGACCTTTTTTAATTTTGATTATTTTTTGTTTATAGATAGTCTTTGATAAATAAAAATACAAGTTCTCTTAGAATTTTTTTTTCGACCAGGGGTCTTCGCAGGGTGCCCCTCAATTTTTGTTATTTTGTGATGTGAGTGCATTTTGACGAGCGATTGTAGAAAAACTACTCAATCGATTTTCATAAATGATATGTCGTTGAATAGGTATTAGAACAAAGTTTTTAAAAATGTACACTGTTAATTTTTTGAAATAATTTTTAACGGTGTAACATAAGAAAAAAATGGTGTAATTGAAAAAAAGATGGCATAGCCTTTTTTTTTTTTTTTTTTAAACTAAATTGAAGCTTATTTTATATCTAACCACTTGTGAAAGTTAAGGACTAGCTATATTTTTTGTTTTAGAGATAAAATTCGTTGTGCATATGACTGTCGGGAATCAGTTTTTTTTGTTCTGAAGGAAAATTATAAAAATGGCGGTTTTGAATGAACTTTTTAAAAAGCAATTTCAGTCAAGTTCAGCAAAATTTTGCGACATTTTGACTCGACCCTTTTTAATTTGGTTTATTTTTAGTTTATAGATAGCCTTTGATAAATGAAAAATACGGCTTCAAGTAGAATTTAAAGAATTAAAAAGGGTCGAATCAAAATGTCGCAAAATTTTGCTGAACTTGACTGAAATTGCTTTTTAAAAAGTTCATTTAATAATAAAATATTTGATATTTAACATAAAAAAAAATCTGAATCTAAAAATCGCCATTTTTATAATTTTCCTTCAGAACAAAAAAAATGATTCCCGACAGTCATATGCACAACGAATTTTATCTCTAAAACAAAAAATATAGCTAGTCCTTAACTTTCACAAGTGGTTAGATATAAAATAAGCTTCAATTTGGTTTAAAAAAAAAAGGCTATGCCATCTTTTTTTCAATTACACCATTTTTTTCTTATGTTACACCGTTAAAAATTATTTCAAAAAATTAACAGTGTACATTTTTAAAAACATTGTTCTAATACCTATTCAACGACATATCATTTATGAAAATCGATTGAGTAGTTTTTCTACAATCGCTCGTCAAAATGCACTCACATCACAAAATAACAAAAATTGAGGGGCACCCTGTGAAGACCCCTGGTCGAAAAAAAAAATTCTAAGAGAACTTTTATTTTTTATTTATCAAAGACTATCTATAAACAAAAAATAATCAAAATTAAAAGGGTTCAAGTCAAAACGTTGTTGAATCTTCGTGAAATTGCTCTATTGTATCTTTTATTTTTATATTCTGTTATATCAGTATTCAAATCGGTACTTACATCAGTATTCAAATTGTTATTATAAGAAAGTTTATATTATTATTAATAAAAAATTTAAAAATAAACATATTAAAAAAGCATATTTTAAAATATTGCATTTTTTAAATATTGCATTTTAACTATTGTTCATACACATTGTGACTGCTTCTATATAGGTGTAAAGTTTATTGGTTTCAATTTTATTTGAAATCAACCAAGGTTTTATTAAGTTTATTGCTTTATCTACTGGAACACTCGGAAAAAGGGCACTAACATCCAGAGAAAAAGATTTTATTTTCTTTTGTCGCACATTCGTTAATTTGTTGATTAAATCTGTTGAATTTTTTATTGCTAATGTTGGAAACGGCTGTATGTTTTCGAATTCATCTACGAGCCATTTTGAAATTCTTTCTGTGGGTGAGTTGTTGGTTGATAGTATTGGCCGCATATCTTTTCCAGTTTTGTGTAACTTCGGAAGTGCATACATTCTTGGTAGTGTCGAGTTCGATACTAACAACTTCCATCTCAAAAAATCTTGGCTGAAATTTTCAGCAATCTTTTTTCTCAGCTTTGTGGCTTTTAATTTTAGTTGGTTTATTGGATTTGTGGTTTGAAGTTTATATAGACCATCAGCAAGAAGATTTTCAACTCTCGTGCTGAATCGTTTTTGTCAAGAATAGCTAAGCTGTTCCCTTTGTCAGCTTTTGTATAAATACAACCGTTTTCTTTGAGAGACCTAATGGCATTTGTTTTTTTTATAATCTCTTCTTTTGATGTTTTGGTTGTTGTTGAAGTTGCTTATAATGTTCTTTGACTCAAAGCGAGCGATGTTACGTTCTTCTGTGGGTAAATAATTAATGGCAAATTCTAAATCTGATACAAGGTTGACTATCGGGATGTATGGACTAGGTGGCGCGAAATTTAAACCTTTATTTAGCAGTTCTAATTCTTATGTAGTAAATGTTTGTGTTGATAAATTTTGAATATAAAATAAAAATAAAATAAAATATTAAAGTGATAAAGTCTTAGTTGCATTAAAAAAAATTCAAAATAATTAAATTTAAATTACACTTTAACGAGCTAAAAAGTAAAATAATAAAAAATATAACTTACTTTACTACGTCACACTAGCAAAACCGTTGATAGATCTATTGGGAAAACCAAAATTTAATTGGACGGCTGAACTCAGAAAGCATTCCAGGACATAAAGGAAAAACTGACTTCTGTGCCGGTATAGTACACCTTGACTTCAAACAAACCTTTTTAGGGTTCCGTTTTTTATACGGAACACTATTGGTGAGAGTACAACGTGTTTTTCAAATTATTTCGATTATTTCATGAACCATTAATCCGATGAACTTAAATTTGAGATGCTTATAAAACTAACATATTCATCAAGATGGGGGGTTAAAAAATAAATAAAGTTGTGTTCGTTTGTTACAGAGGTACAATGTAAAGCCTTTGAGAACATACATTTTTTTATCGAGACAAGTAGGGTATCATATGAAATGGTTTCATTTCAGCATTCCTTAAAAATGTATTTTGGAATTTTACACCTCGCCGTTTTTCGTATAATTCTGAAATATATATATGTATATTTGTATATTTCTGAAAAATGACGTTTTCTCTATGTTTTATTGCCCCGATTAACACCGACCCTATTTCAACGAAAATCTTAAAATATATTTGGAATGATAGATAAATGTGTAGGTTTTTAATGAAAAATGTAGAAAAGTGGCAGATACTCATAACTATATTTATTTAAGGGGTGGGAATGATAAGAGGTAAAAACATCATTTAGAACCAGTTCAAGTGGGGTGTCATTCAAAAGAGCACTTGATTTTAGAAATTTTGCCATGTTTTAGGAAATTTGCAATGCATAGTTTATGAATTATTGTCAAAAAGGTGACACAAAAAATTGGTCCCCCTTGCATTTCGAGCTTAATTAACAGAAAAATTTGAAAAAAGTCACAGAGACCGGAAGTTTGATAAACTTTGAACGAAAATTATAGCGAACTTTTAAATAATTATATTTTTGTGCTTTTAAGGGATTGGGGTGGGGAAGGGTGAAAAAAAACGTTTTTGACCCAATCGATTGGGGTGTCATTTGAAAGAGCACCTAATTTAAGAAACAACGCAATTTTTTTGAATCTCGCTGTGCACAGTTTTCGAGTTATTGTGAAAAAAAGTAAAACTTTCAAATCGTGCTCCCCCTACGTTTCGACACTGATTGACAGAAAAATTTGAAAAAATGCATATAGACAGGATGTTTGGTAAACTTTAAATGACAATTACTGCAAAGTCTCAAATAATTATATTTCTGTGTGTTTACGGGGATGAGTGTGGGGAGTGCAAAAAAAAACTTTTTTTGACACAAGCGAGTGGGGTGTCGTTTGAAAGAGCACTTGATTAAGAAACATTGCAATATTTTTTATAATTTTTCGATGCACAGTTTTTTTAGTTATTGTTAAAAAAGTTTTATTTCAAGAATATGTATACCACCACCACCCTAAATTTTGACTCTCTGATTTATAGAAATATTATTCTTAATTTAAACCATTAAAAAGCTGGCTAAATCATTCTTTAGTTAGCATAAACAACTACGGATAAGGCAATGCTCCTACATGGTGCGTCCAAAGTCTGGCGATATAAAAACTTTACAACATAACTTTATGTGATTTATTTTTGATATTGTGTTATTTTACATTCGCGGAACCCTTGGCAAGCACTTGTCCGACTTTATATACAATTCAATGCATCGAAGATCGGAGTTGGAGCGTGTTGTTTCAAAAGGGTGAAAACGGTTTTGATTGATCTATTGCCTACTTCTAAATAAAAGTCAATCGATCTCAAAGAAATTACTCCATCACTGAACTTAGGCGGTACGCTATGCGGTGGTTTTAAGCGTTAAAAAATTTCGTCCTTATATTGAGGGTTACAAATTCGTAATAATTACAGATCATGCAAGCTTACAGTTGTTGATGGAGCAAACTAGACTAGCTGACTGTTTTGCTCGTTGGAGCCTAAGGCTGCAGCCTTCTTACTTTGAAATTCGGTACCGTAAAGGAAAAGAAAATATAGTAGCCGATGATTTATCCCGGTCGCTTTCCTCTGAAAATATAGACACAACCTCAGTAAACACTATATCATTAAATGACGACGCATTCCTGACTCCAGAATATGAGGAGGAAGAATATCAGAGGAGGAATTTAAAATTATCTCAACATCAGTAGTATTAATTACCGTAATACTTAGCTAAGCCCGGTTTGAGTCTCCTCAGGGTCATGCTGCCCCTTATAATATCAAAAAAAATTATTTTGTTTTAATTTTTAACTTCCATGAAAATGTTTGTATCGTTGTATGAACGTTTTCAAGAAAAATCTAAGAAGATCTTCATTGGCGAAAGTTTTTTCTCAAGGGCTGGTGAGAATGTTGAGTTTGTTTCAAAGGTTAATTGTTGAGTGTATAAAATTGGGGTAAAACTGACAAACAGTTGGGTTTTCATTAAAAACTCAATGCTGGTGAGATTGACGACATGGGATGGATCAAAGTGAATATTCATTGGAGTCTGGTCGTGTTTGTTTATGTCTATGGTGTTGTTGAATTTACATATTGTGAAAAGAAAAAAATTACTAGGAAGCCAGCCGGAATACGTTATTAAAATTTGCTACTGTTAGAGGATGATTAAAAATGGTTGATGCTGCGAATGGTATCCGATATAATGATGTTGAGGCACTGAAAAAAATTGTTTAAGACTACAGGAGAAAGTTCTCTTGAATTCAAGCATTTTGTCGGTATCCTTCAACTTCAACACACACTCAAAACAACAAAAACCATTAAAATAAACAGTTTTTTCCAAAATGCATTAAGCCAGTGGTGACGGGTAGCAGTTTCGCCACTAGAATCTTTTAAAAAAAATTTTTTTATAATAATGTATCCAGAATTGTTCAAAGTTTTTCCATTCCCATTGATAAAAGTAATAAGTAATAAGGTCCAATCATACTTTCCTATATTACTTCAGTATCAGTTTAGGATATAGAGTTATGTTAAATCTAGTTGTTTATCCATCCGTTTGTAATAAAACAATGATGGTTCTCGAGGAACATTGATGTATCTAAATAATCTTATCTTAGAGAACATATTCTTTGGACCTTTCACGATACTCTGTTTTTCACTGTTTTGATTAAGAATACTATCTTACATAAACCAACTGCCACCTTTGTGTAGAAATAAAATTTTGCAGATTAAGTGAACTAAAAGCTATGACAGCAGTATTACTTAGAGAGTTGAGGCTTAGAACTTTCCTCTCAAGCTAATACAAAATCCGTGCGTTGTGTGATCAAATGGAATCTTAATCATCAATTTGGAAACTTAAGTACCGAGCCACATCTAAACGCATCACTAAACTCAACAAAAGCTCTTTGTACCGGACTCAAAAATCGTATTTGATTATGATACGATCACGTATTTGAAATATTTTATTATGTACATCTGATATGTATGTTGGTATCATCTAATTCGTTAATTATGCATTGCTTGGTGATTAATCTATCTAATCTCTAAATAAATGCTTTTCACATGTCTGATTGAATAACAAAAGCAACTGTCCTATAGGACTGACACCTAGTACAAGTGTTATTAGCTAGTCAAAAAACACAAAATTTTTTCTGTTTACCAAAAAGGGCTCGATATCTCTTTCCCTTTCATCCCATTAAGTTCTACTCAACCAACCCTACTTATGTTGCTTCAAATCATATACTTTTATATAAAATAAAATAACTAAAATAATAAATGTTATATCTTTCATAACTTTTAACGTTTATGGGTCAAATTTTCTTACAATTTCTTTATTTGTCATGATCTACCACAACTGGTAAATACATTTTTATTATGCATTACAATAGTTATGTAACACGATAAACTCACAACATCAAAGAACAGAGATAAAGAGAAATATAACAAGTTTACAATAAAAATGGTAATTACATATTGGTTTCACTTTTTTTTAATTAAATTTTTGTGAATTAAAAATGTAATGTGGATTAGGTAAGAGTAAACATGTTTAGCGGGAAGATGATTTGATAATTTTTGGACATAAAATATTGAAAAATTAAATTACAATTTGTCATTCATATAATTAAAACATAAAAATTAAAAATATTACGATACATTAATCAAAAAAAAAGATCATTAATTTCGAATAAACTATCGAATTATTTAATAATTTTCATGGTCATCGAAAGATTTTATAATCATTTTAAGACTTACATAATAATTGAAGATAAATAAAACAAACACATTTACTTCTTATAAACAAACATACAGATAACATCAATGCAATAATAAGTGACGAACCTGCAAAATAAATAACAAAAAAGGAATTTCTTAATGCAAATTTCTTATTCGTTAAATTGTAAATATAAAAACAAATAGTTGACAAGTTTATTTTGGAAAATTATTTAAATGTTAAATTAATATCTACTTAAAATTGTCTATTGTGTTATAGAAAAAAAAAATAACATTATAGTTATTATATTTATTCTCTTATATTAGTTGTTGCAAAACAATTAAAAGTCGTTAACTTTGTGGATAATATTATTGTTGAAATGTTATAGTTGTTCATGTGTAAATATTAGATTTAATGTGTAAACTATTTTGAATGGGATGATGATTTTACAATTTTACATTTATTTTTTAATTTTTGACGGACATAAAGAATTTCGCTTTGATGATTTAAACCGAAAGAGAAACTAGTTTACCTTGTGTTGTTTATTTTTTTTTGATTTTTGAATCTCCATTTATATCAAATATTTGATTATTTTTATACTATATGATCTTGTTATCATAAAAGATGGTGAAACGATTCACGACATAGCTAAATTTTCTAACCGTCTTCTTTGTGTTTGAATTAAAAATCTAAATAAATATTGAAATCATGAAAAATTTGCTACTCTTATTTCAGACAAAATGATGAATAACGCAACTAAAACAATTATGTTAATATTAAACAAAAGTCAACTTAAAGGTTGATTTGATATAAATCATATAAAGTTGTATATAAACTTTACTTATAAGGTATCAAAAAAGTAAATCCGTTTTATTGTGTCTTGTCATTATAATTAATTTATGCACATAAGGTTATTATTACACTTAAGTTCTTAAGCTAATTTTGCCATGATTATGTTATTAAATTGATTTATTACAGAGCAAACAAAAAGCTTTGTGTTGTAATTTTTGAGATATTTTTACTATTCCATTATTTAAACAGCGATCTTTGTTCGTGAAATTGAACTTTAAAATCTTTTGCTCATATATAATGTTACAATAGTATATTGTGAAATGAGTGTGAATGGGTTTTTAAAACACGGGTAAAGTAAGCTGGATTAGTGATAGTGAAGGCAAAAATTTATAGGTGAAACACCTCAAACTCCCCATCAAATGTATTGCCACTGTTTTTATTTTCCCGATATGGGAATTCTTGTATTTGGGATGTATTTCGAAATCGGCATTTTTGATATATCCTCACGATTCAAGATCTCCTGAAGCTGTTACGGTTAGTTTTAGCTGGCAGTCTGTATGTGTGCCTTTTCTTTATTTATGCTAGAATATGAAATGTTTCACAAAATATATTTGAAACCTGACACCAAATGACGCAAGTTTCTCTGTGCTACTTCCAGTTCATACATTCCTTAGCAGAAAAAGGGTTGAGTTGAGTACTATATCATGTTTTTTAGTCGTTTTTTAGCTGCATAATTTTGACCATGGCTGCTCTTCGTTCGTTTTGTTCCAGTTGTTTCATCAAACTTCTTAAAATTTTGTACCCAATGTCCCAGTTGTATTTTGAGGTCAACATAAATTGCATGAGGGCGGAGTGATTTGTTTTCCAGTATGTTGCTCAATAAGTCTTTGTTCTTTTGCAAATCTTTGGCAACACGTGTTCAATGTTACCGACCTTTACCTAACAGGAGAGGAAGTGTGGGTCCGTTATTTGCTTATAATTGAATAAGTACTTACAGAAACATCCATTGTCTTAAGTCATTTGTTTCAGTGATGAATGACGTCACCGTGTTATTCATACTTTTACGTCAGGGATCACCTCAAAAGACCATCGTTCCTTTGTGGAAGTAACTTTAGCTCTGTTGCTATTTTTTAATTTTGGATAGTGATAAGTCCTGGCGTACATTACAATAGCTTCCAGTAGCTTCCTTATCTGTTGTTTCGGTCCACCAATATTCGTCGTTAGTCTTGCAAAAGTTGACCTCATTCACTTTGGTTTAAACGCTGGGGTTTGTCTAGTGTCCCGAAAATTCAGCCTGTGTTCTAAGATATCCCCAAGGTATTTCAAGTAGACATTCGAATGAACTTTTGGATTTTCCACTTGCATTTCAACTGTTTCTACCATTTTGCGACTACTTATCAGCACATATCACTAGTTTTTTAATCACCAGTTATTTAATCACCTCCAGCTAGCTGCAGTCTGGCGGGATTGAGCAATATAATCTAACGCTAGAAGTTGACTGTTGTAAAACCATCTACATAGTCAACTATTGTAGTTTCTTGTGGCGTTTGAACACTGAGAATACCTTTAAATATAACAGTATAGAAGTAGCTGGCCATTATCCGGATAAAATATTGGGAAGCATTTATATCTTTGAAGGTGTTCACAATTATTTTCCTGTTGGCAGAACTTAAGGCATTTTTGACATCGAAAGTGGTTCACACTGGCCAACACTTTCTGCGCTATGTCACATACTGTACTAATTGAATTGATGGTAGACCGTTATTTTCTTAAGCTGAACTACCGTGCAGAGTGGTCATCTTCAGTTTTCAAAGACTGTTGAAGCCGGATAAAAATTATTCGCTCCAGTACTTTATTTCTGCGTCAAGCATACACAGTAGGTGTTACAACGTCCTTGTCTTAGACATGTAATGTACATAAGTGTTACCGAAAATTTCTGTCTTTTTACTTTTTACTATCTTTATCACAATGTTAGGGACACCATCTATCCCAGGTAAGCTACATGTAATTCTTCATGATGCCGCTTGCAAAACCTTTTCAAGTGCGCTTATGCTTGTGACACTAGAAATATTTTTATCATCTACTAGCAACACTTGAGACAACGAAAAGTCTGTATGTAGAAGAAAGACACCAGACTCTATCCTAGCTTGGATTTGTGGACACACTGGCACGACATCTTTAATACCCTAAATTTGGAGTGAAGAATTCTATAAGCAGTAGACTGATTGATAAAAATTTAATTTTCTCAGACGCCTCAGACGTTCGTTTCCAAAAATTTCCAGTTTTTTTTTCGAAATATCATCAGGAGTATACGTTTTAGGAAAAAAAATTGAAGAATTTAAATTCCTTTAAAAATGATTACATAACTTAGTCTTATTATTAGTCTAATATGATTTGTCTAATATGCACTGCTTCACAGGCTACTCTGTACCTTGTCTTTATAAAGATTTAACAAATAACTCTTGCTATCTGTGTTTGCTTTTCACAGTTCCTTCCTCTTCGTTTTAAACTCCAAAAGGAATTGTTCAAAACGTAGGTTTTCAACAAGTACATTTTCACTTTGGAAAGTCTTTTCACAGATTAGCAACAATTCCATTTCATCCTCTTTCTAGGCTTTTCCATGTCGCTTAGCCAAATTGGAATCTTACCGTCAGCCGGGTTTCATAAAAGAGTTCTCGTTGATCGCTGTGGGTGTAAACCACTGTTATAACTGTATCTCCGATATAGTTAAGCCAGGATATATATGAAAAAACCAGTATGTCTTTTGCAAAAAAAAAAACCTCTAAAACGAAGCATTTATTCAGTCATTTCATTTTGACTTCTAGAACAAAGAAAAATTTATTATGTCTAACATGCAAAAAAAAGAATCAACAATGTGAGAAACAACAAAAGAAAATCATGTTGATTGAAGTCGTCCTTTGTAATAAATTCCAACCAATATATGTATTATACGACCAAGATATTTACTTCAGCCCACAAGCATATTTTTGCACCAAACGTAGCTGTTTAACGTAGCAATAATATGGTGGTCGTGAAGACCTTCAGCAACTATAATATAACCTTAATGTCCCCTTTCAACGAACTCACACAAGCAGCACCGTTTGACCACCTTGATTGCAGCCTCCACTTTGAATCAATACAACGATCTTATTTTTAATCCGTTTGTTATATATAAAAATATTGAAACTGTACACATATATATTTTTAGCTATTCTTTTCTTTTTATATAGCAGATATGCGAGTTTTTAATATCTTCAACACAATATTAATTAATATTTTTGTACTTTTATTTCAAAAACGACATTTTTCATTCGCTAATACAAAGGCGAATTCACTTAAAAGATGCACTTTTATAACACACTGAACTTGAAAAAAAATATTCCAAATAATATAATTAAAATCACAAAATAATCAAAAAGAATTTGATTTAAAAAAATATAAATCATAAAAAAAAATATTTAATTTCTAAATACAAATTCACGACTCCAAATTGGAGTTTAATTTTTTTATTCAATATTATATAAAAACCCACTCATAACAAAAATGTTAATCCTTTTGGATTTAATTATAAATCACGACTCGAAAACAATTTTAATTGTTATTTATGCAAGTTTTAAATCACGACTCGATTTTAAATATATCGAACACATTTTATAAAATATAACTCACGACTCAACAGAAATGTGAAAAAATGTATCTATATATATATATATATATATATATATATATATATATATATATATATATATATATATATATATATATATATATATATATATATATATATAATATATATATATATATATATATATATATATATTATATATATATATATATATATATATATATATATATATTTTAAATTACCCTGAACGAAAGAAAAAAATTGATTACACAAACATTCTCTCGTGGTGTTGCTGTCGATATCATCAATAAAATTACATCGAAATAATAACATAAGTTCACAGGTTGATTCACCAATGCATATTGCTTAGTTTTCAGCTTATTAAAAAGAGAAAACTAGGGAAAGAAAATAGGGATCAACCTTTAACATAAACAATCATCGTTTGTTGCAAATACTATAATACCATCGAATTTTTTTCATTATAAATACATCGAAACGTTTTAAATTAGAAACGATCATATATATTTGGAGTTCTTGTTTCACGTTCCAACACAATGAAACAATATAAAACAGGAAGAGATCATATTTTCTCCATTATTTTGTTTCATTTAAAAAAAAAAAAGAATATTAAACTCAAAACATTTATATACACAAAATGCAAATATATATTAATCTATATTTGGGAAGATATAACCTTGATAATTCGAGGGTGAGCTAAAAGTTACTCGTACTTCCTGAATATGTCAATGAAGATGTTAATGAAAAAATGTTATGTTAATGAAAAATGTAATGTAATGCTACAGATGGAACATGGAAAAGTGTTTGGCCCCGTAGTTAGTCTTTGCTATTAGATATAAGTGTCAAGCCCTAACTCCTTTGCTAACACTTTTACACAGAACTCAAATTGTTCTTACTTCTGTATTTGATTGTAGGTCTTCTCAAACGCTACAGACATTTTCAAATGCAAAAAGGCCTATTTGCAAACGTGATATCAGTTTTCGAGCCGTGTGCTGCTTTAGAAAATGTGTCAAAATTTTCACCGTTAAGAAGAACAAGGCCAGGTCTAGCAAAGACTTCCAGTACTGCGGTTCCTTTCGTAGTAGGTTTTTCACTGCTCCATACCACGCTCTATACGTTGGAATCAACTCCGACAAAAAATAGGCCTTTTTCCAGTAGCAGCTCTTATAAGACGGTCAAGAACCTCTACAAATTCTTGCAGTGGAACACTAGGTGGAACGGAGCAACTGTATAAGTGAACTCAACTAATTTTCTAATAAAGAAAATCATCTCTGTTCGATTTGAGTTCAAACAGGAGAGCGCTACAGGTCCAAAATAACTGGTTTGTAATTCCAATCTTTCACCCGATTTCCATTGCAGGAAAGGGGTCTAATACTCTTCACTTATAAGTACCCCGTCAGTATTCAGTTTTTACACTGTCAGAAAATACTGAGCTGCTTTTCTACGATTCAAGTTCATCTGGCTAAACTTAATAATTTGCGTCCAGCGATAACTTCTAGTGCTTTTTATACCTTGGACACTTAACGCTATATGTGGGATATCTGTTCCTTGCTGTGCAGTTACCCTCACTTAAAACATACTTTGCTAGTTCTTTACACTTTTGGAGACATGAATTTTCCCAGCACATTCAAAACAAAACCCGGTACATCTGACCACGCTCTTTGTAATGAACACTGGACCTGCTAGTGAGCCTGGATGAGGTATAATCCAAAAAGCTTCAGTCATGTGAGTTCAAGTATCCTCCTTAATTCAGGACCGCATTAACAGAAAAAGACAAACAAAAAAGAATAAAAAAGACGGTAAGTCGTGTCGGTGTATCTAAGATAAGTGGTTTGAACACATTGATTTTAGAATGAGATATATCGCATTAACCGTGTTGATTCATGAATCAGACATTTTTTCAAAAAATGAACTTTTATAGGGTTAACAGCTTTGTAACATCTTGAATTATGTTTATGTATGTTACCATAGTCAAAACATCTAAAGCAGCGTGTTGGGGTAATGCGTCTTTGAAATCTGCATCTCACCCAGCTAATTCGAATTTGTCCGATTTTAATAAGAGTTTGGGTTTAACGAACTGGGAGACTGATGAACACTGTCTGGGTTTCGTATCGCGTTTGTCTGAGGGATTTTATCGCACTGTTATTGTTGTACCAATTTCTCGATATCATGGCAATCTATTAGGATTTCCTTCTTGACGGACAAGTGCCTGATCACCGTTGCTATCGCATCACTGCTATCGCATTTTTGTCCAAGTAGTAGCTTTCCTTTTGCCTTTCATCTTTTTAGAGATCTCAGCGTATGATTCACCGTCACTCTTTGAAATGATGATGGTCCGTGCGTGGTGCCGTCTTTCGTGGTTTAGTGGTTTGTGCTCACTTCTTTTTCCGACGTTACCGCTTCCGTTTGAAGGTTTGCCAAATCTCATAGCTTGGTACCGAGGGAACTTCATTGTAAATTTGAAATCACATGAGAATTCGCTTGTAAAGTTATTTGTTTTTTGCCTTTGCGGGCCTTTTCCCATCGTTTTGTTTTTCTTCGGAATTGGTAGCTGAGTGTTTAAATCTCAATTTTTTGCTGCTTTAGCGTCTCGCTTTAGCCCTGCAATGGACTACGAGTAATTCTACTTGCTGGATTGATTGCAGTTGTTGGGTTCAAAAAATGTGTTTCGGGAACGAGGTGGAATTTGACTTTCCTGGTTAGAGCATTTGTCTTAGCGTCGAGTTTCCTCGCTTCTTTAAAAATGGTTTACCTGAATGGGATCCCACCCAAAAAAAAGTCGTAGGTAATATTGATAAAAAAAGATTATACATTTTTTATAACTAGGAAATTATGAATATTAAAAAATATTATCAATTTAAGTATATTTCTTCAAATATACAAAAAAAATATTTCATATTTATCATTCCAATAATAATTCATCATATTTATAATAAATTATAATAGTGTTGTTGCAAAAACATTATTTTACAACGTACAGTTAAAATTCTATATAATTCATAATGAATTATCAATCTGAAAGCGATTTATAACGATAAAATTATCATTTCAGAACATCATAATGTTTTATAAATCCAATGATATTTGTGTTATGAACTTTCATGACAAAATTATAAAATTGAAAAATGGTTATCGTCTTAAGGAATTATGGTTTTAAAAAATGGTGTTGTCTGTTCGATTTTGGAAGTGAGCATAACATTTTATCATTATGATAAAAAGTTATAAATATACTTCCGATTTGTTTGTAAATGAAAAATTTAATGAGTTGTATCACATTCACGTGTTTGACTTCTTGCGACAAAGTTGTGGGTGAATTTAAATATAATAAATTTGGTGATCTCAATTAAATTTATGAGTAGTTATTTGAAAAAAATAAGAAAGTTGAAATAAAAGTAAAAACAGTGTGTAAAAATTAGTGTTTTAGCTTAGTTTTACAAATTTGATATTATATTATAGTGATATATGTGTTAAAAAATATTATTTAAAAAAAAATATTAAATGAAAATATAATATAATATAATTGTGTTAAAAAAGTGTTAAAAAATATTATGGAAAAATTATTAGACATTGGTGTGGAATAAAAAAATATTGAAACGCATAATTTAATTAACTGCTTTGAAGGGAAGTTAGTAAAAACTAATAAGGGCTAGTTTCACCATCCTCAGTTAAAGTTAAAGTTAGTTAACCGCCACTTAACTTTACTGAGAGATAACTGAATGATACAAAATTAATATTAAGCTAACGAATTCTGGTGAAACCTGAAACCCATTTCCTTCAATTAAGTAGCAGTTATGTTAAATTTACCTTAACTTTAACTTAACTGGGGATGGTAAAACTGGCTCTAAAATTAATAAAGCTTTATATTTTAATCGACTTTCAAAAAATGACTTATTAAATAGATTTTCAAATAGTATATACGTTTTCCTTAACATCCTGTGCAAAACCGTTGAATATAAAATTTTTTCAGTTAAAAATGATCCATATAATTTGAAATTCTTTTAAAACTTCACTTGCAACTTGTTGCAAGTACATACTTTATTGTCTAATATTAAATAATTCTGTATACTATTTTTTTGTTTTTATTATCATTTAAATAATAGAAGCTGAAATTGATCCCCTACTTTGGAGTCGGTCGAATTAAAAGATCTTCATAAACTCTTCAGACTACTCACTACCTTATTTACCAATTGGATTCCAAATTAAACCCTTATCCTAATTTGGCAAAAACAGGGTGAGTATTTTTAAAATATTTTATCGTCAATCATTCAATTAGTGTTTTTGTTTGTTTTGTTATTCTTTTTTTTTCAGAATAAAAACAAAGTATATTCGATATACATAATATAATATAACTATAATATTGCTTAAATATTCTTTTTCTAATTATATCCGTAAAATATTAGAAATGAAATGTTTTATATGCAATAGTGAAAAAGTTAAAAGTTAAAATAGTGAAAAGTTTAAATTATTTATAAATGCATAAATAATTTAAACTTTTCATTATTTTAACTTTTAACTTTTTCACTATTGCACATAAAACATTTCATTTAAAAATATAATTTTTATTCTCTTTTAATTTCACAGACGGAAAAGTTGCAGCAATACTTTATTTGCTACATTTTGATTTACTTGTTGGTGGCACGGGAAACGCAAATTGAGAAGAACAAAAATAGTATTGTAAAATACTCTATCAAGGACTCCCAAAATTCCTTTATGGTGGTAGGGAAAACTGCGGAGGAGGTATAACTAATTTTAGAAAAAAAAAATAGATCTGAAGCAATCAATTCCTCCTTTGCTGTTAATCGTTGGAGAAATAATAAATCCAACCAGTATATTGGTATATTTTGATGGCATCAAATATACTATCAATTATTTTTCAAAAGCTGTAGACACCTACTTCAAAATTTTTAATTTATTTAATTTGGAGTACCCAGTATAATCTTCAATAGTCTGGAATACTATTCAGCAACATTTTTATAAAATATTAACGAAATTTGACAAGAAGCATCCTTGTATTAGTTTATTAATAAACCAAATAAAAAATTCTTAATAATCTCTAAACTTTGTTTGAAATGAATATTTTGACAAAATATAAATTGAATTAATTCATGATGCTATTCTCAATGATACAAATTTATTGTAATGCATATTTATTGTATATTGTAATTGTATATTGTAATTGTATATTGTATATTGTAATTGTATATTATAATGCATTATTTAATTATATATTTAATAAAATGAAAATTATTTTTAAATAAAACTTCGGTTTATCTATTTATTATTTTGAGACATGAATTTTTTTGAGACCTGTGGTTCATCAAATTATTTTTTTAGCTCGAGGTAGAAGAAGAAGATTACTACTTATTCGTCAACCCTTTTATTTTAGAAATTTAAGAAATTTAGAAAAATTTTAAGTTACATTCGTTTTCGTGCAAAGTTTATGCGAAAAAGGTGACGGTGACAAAAGGTTAATATTTGCATATCAAATGGTCACTGTAATTATATATGATAAATATTTATCCAATCGATAATTTGAACAGATAATTTTTTATAAATATGATAAATGATTATAATTTATTATAATGGTTTGTCCTAGTCATAAATATTTATAAAATTTATGAGAAATGAAGCTATAAACTATTTATTATCATGATAATAATTTATAAATATCATAATTATTTTTGATTATCGCCACACATATGCCTATAAAATATTCTTAATATTATAAAATAGTTTATCATATTTATAATTGTTCTTAAATTTTTCAAATTTATGAAATGATTCTAAGTTATCAATATGATAATTTTGTTATGATATACATAATTATTTGTTGAACAAAAAATTTTAAATTTTATTTTTAGTTTTTGATAATATTTTATCATAATAATCAACGCCAGTTGTTGACCGTATATTAATAAAAAATTATCAATTTGATGTAGTTTTTTATCAAATCTACATCATTTATTTTTTGAGTGGAGATGGTTCGTCTGCGTGACAACAGTTGTTACTCGAAGAAGGTATGTTTAGAGGAAGGTTATCTTCAGATTGTTCCCTAGAGCAACGTTTTAATCTCGATGAAAACTAGAATGTGTTGACCTTTACGGTCAATGATGAAATTTCTACCGTTGCGGCTGATGACTTGAAAGAAATTTTCGTATGGAAGTTGTATAGAGATTTACGTACTAAGTCCTTACGTAAAAAGACATTCGAACAAGACTCGAAGGCTTTGGAGACGACAACTGTAGAAAAAATGTATCTTGACGCAATAGAAGGATAAAGGTGATCAAAATGTTGTTTCAGTGGAATTAGAATTTCGGCTGAAAAATTCTCCAGGGAGACGTTAGAAATCTTCACGGAAAATGGTTTATAAGCCGAGTAATATTGACACTAGTATACGCGTCCATATGTATCGCAAAAAAATCGTTGAGAAATGGAGGGATAATTACCTAAAGAAGATTGAGTATGGCTAAAGACTTTTGCCTTTCGGCAAGCCAGGCAGTCTTGTGCCATTTGTCGTACACCCTTCTTATTAGCTGTGAACTCCTGGGTGAGATGAATTTTGGTGACAATCGAAAACAGATTGACAAAATTGCTTTGGAGTAAAAGGACGTGGATTACCAGATATAGATATACACATAATAGTTTTGGCACTAGAACTGCAAAATGCTAATGAAATGGATGGGGATTGAAGTGTGGCATTATGCTCCACTAATTCCTTGAGTTCGAGATCATTGAACTTAGAGTCAGCAATTTCGTTGTACAAAGTAACAATATAAATGTTGTCTGGAATTTATATTTGCTTAACACGAGAAAGTGTGCCGGCAGCTAAATTATCAATTCCAGAAATGTAGCGAATATCAGTCGTGAATAAGGAATTGACAAGGGTTGTTTTGGCATGGTTTTGTGACTCAGCGTGGCGATAAGGGTAGCTTATGATCGGTGGAAAGAGTGTGATTCGACCTTCAAGGAGATATCGATGTGTGTGATATAAGAATAAGCTGCTAAGAGTTCGCGATCATAAGCACTGTGTTAATGTTGTGAATCGTTAAGTCGCACAGAGAAGAAGCTAAGTGTTGTCCAACAAATATTAATTTTTTGTTGAACAACGGCGCCTAGTACCTTGTCCGAAGCGTCAACCATTACCGCAAGTTGATCAGAGTGTGACGGTTGAGAAAGAGTTGTTGCCTCACTAAGCTGCCGAATGGATCGGCGGTAGAATTTTATCATTCCAAGGAAACGACGGCATTGCATAACCGTGTCGGGAGGTTTGTAACGCGTAAAAGATGGGACGTTCGTAACGCGTGGGACGTTTGGGACGTTCGTAACGCGTGATAATGATATCAGCGTTAGAGAGACGCTTAAAGATCCTGATGCGAAAAATCCTGAATATGGGGAATAACATCAGATTTCAATCAGAAATTGTGATGTTGTTCAGAGCAGAGGGCACCAGTCACCGTTTTTTTTAACAAGATGGAAAGTAGAGAACCAAGGACTGTTAGATGGTCGGCCTTGAGCCTAATGCCTTGAGATAATATTAAATAAAATTCCGTCAGAAGCAAGTGGTCGGCACTTTCAACTGACGGGAGGACCGTTAGTCTTAATAAAGTGAGTCATATTATGTTTGACCGGCTTGGCCAGGTCATGGGGAGTAGTGATATCCTTAAAAACGTTATTGGTATTGTGACGTAAGAAAAATCTCAATCGGCCTTTTCTTTCTTTCGCCACAAAAATAATGCAAAAACGTTAAATTTCTTCAATAATTAGATTTTACATTTTTTTTATATGAAATCAATCGATCCAACGGGATTTGAATGACTTATTTTTTTTTTAATTTGATTTGATTTTGATTTGATAAGAATTAAATGTTGGCAGATAAATTTTGAATTTCCGATAAGCTTGTTGAGTGTTAAAACAAAATACAAAGTTAAATATTTCTAAATATTTCTATTATTTTATAAAAATTCTTTTGTCAGTTAGTTATAGTTAGTGATAATTATAAAGTTTATATTATTGGTGTAGTTTGCTATTAGAAATATTATTGCTATTAATTTAAAAAAAAAACTTAAAGAGAAAAACAAACAAAAAAATTGTGCAGTGATATTGAAGTGGATGGGACAAAAAAATTTTAAGGTCGAATATAGTCAAGTTTGCGGTGTTTATATTTTGTTTAAATCCACTGATTATAATTGTGAATCATAAAGGAATCATAAACATACTATACACCTTTTTTAGATATAATCAAATAAAAATATAAATAAATCTTTGGTAGATTGTTATCAAATCTTAGTTCAAAATTCATTAACGGAACTTTAATAAACATAAAACCGATACTTATGTGTGTACTTAAACTTGATACTAATACTTATGGTAGCTACAGTGTGCCAACTATCAATATTACAAACCCTTTTCTTTGTAAATGTGGGATCAGTGCATTAATTATAAATTATGCCAACTTTGATGGTCATTCTTAATTAATTAAATAATAAAACTTCATTGAAATTTTATTTCACATAACGATTCATATTAAAAAAAAAAACATATGTGTAAATAGTATTACCTAAAATAATTTCAACATAAGAAATAGCTAATCACCCAAAACAATTATATGATGTGGATGTTTAACTCATATATATTCAATCTTATATTCAAATTTTCATTCAACATTCAACATTTAAATCAGCTTTCAACATAACTAAGAAAATAATAAAGATCAAAACTATAAACTTTGATTGTTAAAACATATAGAGAAAAAAATATATAAATGTTGTGTCGTCCATAATTTTAGGTCCTGTATACGGTGGCGGGTAAGTTTTAAGTTAAATAAATTATTAAATAAATATTTTTTTTTTAAATTTTCTTATATATGAAAACTTTGTGTTTTGTTTGCCTATTTTTCTTTTCTTTTGTGATTCGACGATTACGCTAATGATGTAAGGACTAATTAGGACGCGGGCGGGCGGTTTGACGATATATGTAGGGTAAGTAGGCGTTCTGATGAAGGTGGATTTCCCTTCCCTTATTTTCCTTCTTCCATTTTTTTTTAATTCTCTATCAGTGCTGTGTAGTGTATGCATGTAAACTATAGCGGTCTATACAAGACTTTTGTTCCTATTTCCAAATTCCACGACCAGCCGTGAGCCTTAGCCGGAGCTACATTGACCGCGGAAAAACAGGAACACTAATAATTTAAAAAATTTTGAAAGCGTGATAACTAAATTAGTTATCATTCGTTACAGTATCTTGGATTTTGGTATCAAGTGTATCGTGTTTAACGGTTGTTAGCGAGAGATTTGGAGAAGTGGAGATTTTAGCGGGAGTAAACACGAATATAAGTGTATTGATGAGACGTCGATTTTTAGCGTCGACAAGGAGACCATACTTGGTTAGAAAATCAACTCTGGGAATAGGGATGGTAGCATCGGCGATAACAAAGGTCTGACAAAACACACGTCTGAGGCCCATGTTTGAAGTAAGGGTCCATGCGCTTAAGTGCTAATAGGAGTAGCGTAAAGAGTGAAAGCTGATTTCTGAGAATGTTTTTTCTCCGTTTTTGCTGGGAGAACTGACACTTCAGCCCCTGTGTCAACCAAAAATTGTCGCCGAGTTTTGATATCAAATATCAGCAGACGGAGTTAAGAGTGATAATCATCACACGTTGCCTCGTGTGTTGCGCTTAGGAGGTATTTGACCCTTGTTATGGTGAATAGGGTGAGTATGTCGGAAATTGTTGTAGTCGTTTCGCTCTCTGAATTTATTTTGACTACAAGAGAAAGGTCGAGAAAATTATTGGTGCAAGGTATTAAGCAGCTATGAGTGTTGGGCTTGCAATTCGTGGTATCGCAGGGCCAAGATCTTGTTCTTGCTGGAGAAGGAACTAAAAAGAGCGTCAGAACTATCAACAGTTTTTAGATAAGGGCCAATCATTGTGGCCAAAATTTTGACGGTAGCGATAGCTGTACACATAGCCATTGGGGTTTATCTTCCCATATAACTTTTAACATCTTTTCTGATACTAGACATTGAGATTCAGCAGTTCCCGAAAAAACTGTGAGGATTTTTTAACCGGTTTCATACCGTGCAGCGCATTGTTCAAGCGGTCTGAAGGAATTCTTGATAGGCGGACTAGAATAAGCCCCAATAAGCCTATTAAAGGAGTAAGCCATGTCTGATTGAAGCATTTTGTCTCTAACCAGCAAATCAACTAGGGAGAATTTGCATTCAAGCATGATGAACCATGTTCTGGTTTATAAAACCAAAACGGTGGGACTTTAGGGATAATGAGGTTTATTTGAGGGGTGGATGCTGGAGGAGGTGTGTCAATTGAACTTTTAGGTGGCGGTTTTGAGGTGGAAGGTGTAGATGGAAGAGCAAATGTTTGATGGAGTTGCATTTCCCCAAATTCAGTTTCCATCGAGGCGCCCAACATCTTCTCAAGCTGCTCGTGCGTTACCGTGAAGGTATTAGCAACTTGATCCTGTTCAAGTTTGGTTGAAAGAACGAGTGGGTCACTCACAGACACCACCGGGAAATTGTATCGGGAGAACGGGAACGAGGTGGGAGAGTGTTACAATGACAACGAACATTTCCTTTGACCAAATACATTGTTAAGCGAGAGAGAAAATAAAATATATTTATAAAAGTAAGAATATTTACAATAACAAAAATGTATGAAAACAATGACAATCACTCCTGGTGGAAAAGGGAAAAAATTACCTGAATCCATCACGACGGGGCTACCAGTTTGGTAGCTCAAAGCCAGGTGATGCAATGTAGATGTTTGTTGAGATGATTGTTTGTAGAGTGGAGATGACTAGTTATCCAGATGGGCTAGTTCTTAAATTACCAGTCGTTATCCTAAGCTTGTGGTGAGTAACCAATAATCATTTTTTTAGATAAATTTTGCCGGAACGAGTGATATTTTTTTCCATTTTTTTCAGGGTTCAATAAATTAATTAATTTGTCTGCATATATTTGGATGCAGTAAAAGGACTCATTACAATCCGCTTTCAAGATTTTAAATTTATTGAAACATTTAAAGTTGTTCATAGAAATCAAAATAAATGAATTATAATTTGTGTTAAATAGAATTATAACTAATATTTTTACATCTTGTTTATTAATAGTTTTGATAAGAAAGATTTATTTTGTATAAACTTAAAACATGGCGTGAAAAAAAAAATCAACACAATTCGAGAAATTTTTTGTTTTTTGCTGTAAATTTTTTTTCACATTAATAAAATACAACCCAACATCACACTGGAGTTTCAGGTAAGTTTTTTTTCCGCCAGGAGTTTATTTATTAATTACTAGAGTTGCTTTCCAATTATGATAAGTTAAATCATATATACAACGCAATGTAGTGCTAGTGCATAAGAAATTTTTGTTTATTTATTGAAATTATTATTGTGGAAATGCAAATCGGAACTGAAAATATCGCCACACCGTTATTCTTATAAAAAATCTTTCAGATTGTTCCCAATTTTGGTAGCTCACTCATTAGGTTTTCTGAATTGAGATTTTTTTTAGTTTTTGACATGATCTAGCTCCTTCCAACTCGGATTTATGGCAGCAGTTGAAAAATACTAGTTAGTTGAACGTTTTTTGACAAATGTTGTATTTATTAATATTTGATTTTACTCGAAATTGAGTTTTTTTACGTAAATAAAATTAACTTTGTAAAAAGAACTCCAATATGTGTCACAACAACACCTTTTAAGACCTGGAACTATGGTGCAGTATGCGTTCTGCGCAGTGGCGGATTACCATAGAGGCGGAAGAGGCGGCCGCCTCGGACCTCACATGCACAGGGGCCCCCTCGCTACAAATAGTATTGATATTTTATAGGTATTCAAATATCAGATGACTGCGTTCATCGCAGTGTTAGGTTGTCAATTTGTATTACTTTTTTTCATGTATGTATTTATTTTAATAATTCTAATTTGATAGTTTTAATAATTTTTTAATGTACAAATTCGTTTTTCAATTTGTATAGTAAAAAAACATTTTGTTTTAAAAAGTTCCACTGTTATACGAATGAATATTAATACTAAAACTTTATTTGCAATGGGCTGTTATTATATTAATCGCAAAATTATTGATAAAAACAAAATCCAGATAAGTATTTTTTGGATATTTGAAGTATATTTGAGTTTTATGTTTTCATCAATGATTTTGGATTTCTTTTAAGACCAACAATTTATTGAAAGCATTAAACTGAAAACCTCAATTTTAAGCATATAATTGAACATATTTTAGATTAATTTCATATATAACTAAATAAATGAAAACTTTTTAACGTGTAGAATTGAAATCTATTATTGTATGCTTAAAATCCATGTATTTTTTATACAATACATGCTAAATTCATCGTTTGGATTAACGTTTGAAAAGGGTTTCCATATGATATGATTGATATAGTATAGGTGTTTTAGCTTTAGTTGTATATTTCGTTTTATCAACGTTGATTGGAAAAAAGATTGTCTAAAAAATTTGTTTGAAAAATTTGAAAAAAAGATTGTTTGTAACTGGACGTATTGATACTCAAATAGCTCGTGAAATTGAAGTACAACAAAAATACAGGCGGGAAGTTTTAAAAAGAGTTGCAGCTACAGTAAAGCTATTAGCTACTTTGGGTTTAGCATTTCGTGGTCATCGAGAAGATATTGATTCGAACAGAAAAGGAAATTTTATGATATGCATTGAGTACCTATCCCAATTTGATGATTTTCTTAAAAATCATTTGGAGAGGTAAAGTCATCCAGGAGAAGGTAATGTAAGTTATTTATCACATACCACATGCGATGAATTTATAAATTTAATGGGAACTGAAGTAAAAGAACACCTAATTCAAGAAATTCAGGACTCTTTATATTATTCAATTATTGTTGATTCTACGCCAGACGTGAACCACACTAACCAACTAAGTTTTATATTAAGGTACATTGATAAAGTGGGCGATGCGAGAGAACGATTTTTGGATTTTTACAAATTGAAAATCACAATTCAGAATATCTAGCACAACTTATTTTGAAAACTTTAAACAATTTGTCTTTGGATATTAAAAATTGTCGCGGTCAAACATATATGGCTGGAAAATATAATGGTTTACAAGCCAGAATTAAAACTCTAAGTGAGACCGCCATTTTTATTCCTTGTACAAGTCATACGCTTAATTTAATTGGAAATTATGCTGCAGATGCCTATTCTACTACGGTGTATTATTTTATCTTTATCCAAAATATATATGTGTTCTTTTCTTCATCTACTCACAGATGGAAGTTGCTTATTGATAATTTTTCCGATCCTAATTTCAAACATATTAAAAAATTAAGTGACACAAGTGACAAGATGGTCTGCAAGAGCTGATGCAGTATCCGCCTTGCGGTTTAATTACAAAAATATTAAAAGCATTCTTATCCAAATTAGCGAAAATGAAGACGAAAAACCGATTACTAAAGTTGAGGTTAAAAAATTAGCTAGCTCTTTCGATGAATATGAATTGCCCGGTTAATAAGGCTCTATGGGATATTTTATTGCAAATAATCAATAGTACTAGAAAATCATTTCAAAATATTCAAACGAACTTATTACAAGGAGTAAAACTGTTTAATTCTTTGTCACAATTTATAAGGGATGTTCGGAATGATTTTGAGAGCATAGAAAAGCAAGCAAACTTTTTAACATACAATATTAGCTACAAAGAAGGACGAAAAAGAAAACGCAAAATTATGTATGATGAATCATCTGCAAATGATACACAGTTAGTAGGACGAGAATTGTTTATTGTATGATCTGTGTCTCATATCTCACAATATGATCTGTGATAGACTTGCCACTGAAATGTCTACCAGAACGTCCATATATGAAACTGTTTTAAATAATTTTAAATAATTTTTTGATCAAAATATATCCAGTGATGAAGTTGACAAGTGTATTTTAGAATTGTCAAATACATATGCGAGGGATATAGAAGTACAATATTTTAAAGACGAAGTACATCATTTTTCAAAATATATAAAAGAAGAGAACATCACTTGTCCATTTAAGATGTACAAGGTAATCATTGATGGCCTGCAATTTTCATTTCTCAATGTGGAAACTATTTTAGAAATATTTCTTACATTGCCGATATGCAACGCAAGTGGGGAACGATATTTCTCCGTTCTGAAGCGGATAAAACATTATTTAAGAAATAGTCTTAATCAAACTCATTTGCAAAATTTTTGGTAAAATCTTAGGCCCCAAATTTTTGTTCCGCCTCAGGCCCCTTAAAGGCATAATCCGCCACTGGTTCTGCGGTCTGGACGCAAATTTTTATTTTATTTAAATTTTTTTATGGAAGGATAACTAAAAAGGTCAATATTTTTCGATAGAGTGGAGACAAAAAATACAATAAGAGGCAAAATACAAATTTGTAATAAAAATTTGCGGTAAAAAAAGTAAAATTGGGTGGTCAATAATCCAGCTAGTGGTATGATCCTTGATACCGTTGACTGAATACTGTTCATCTGCCAGTACGAGTATCACGTATTTGCAATCACTGGTATCCATTACACAATATATAATATTGATAATCAAAACGATATTATTTTTAATGCTATGTTATTTGTGAATTTATTCAACGATAACATATACAGTAACGAAATTTCAAAATAAAAATTCGTTCAACCTTCTTCGTCTTTAAATCAAAATCTTAATAATATATAATCCCGCATTCATTTCTATAATTTCACAACATATCAAAATATTCTCCCACTTTCGTTTACTAACGACCGTCCGCTCCGTTACGATCAAACGATCATCATTCATATGTTTTTATACTCTCACTTATTTCAAATACTTAATTAGTATATTAAAAAATAAAACAACGTTAACGAAACAAAACGAACATATCGATATGTTAAATAATAAATTCCAGTAACGTTGAAATATCAACAACAACAACAAATACAATAAAGCTGATTTTGCAAAACTTGGAATAATTATTTTATTTTGTTTAAAAGTTTTCGATGAAACAAAAAAAAATTTGTAAATTTTTTATTCCAACATATCAGTATTCGCGGATAACTGATCGCATTCAGATTGGTTTTGTTTGGTTTTGTATGACAATTTTTTTTTATATTTAAACCGTGAACAATTTTGTTATTCTATGTTAACACTATGAAAAGTGAGTTTTTTTCGATGTTGAGTAATTTTGTTTTTGTTAAGTGATTTTGTAATTTTTACAAAATAAATAATTTTATAATTTTAAAAAGAAAAAGTGAAATAGTTATTGCAGAGTTGATACATAAAATTAAATTGCTTTGTTGAATTTACAGTGAAAGAAAAAAAAATTAATAATTAAAAGTGTGGATAGATAGTGATGATGATGTGAATTAGTTCACTTTAATTTGAAATAATTTTCAGTTCCAGAGTAAGCGAAAACGTTAAAGGATTTTGGAATATAAAAGAACATTCTCTTTTGACTCATCTTTTTTAAAAGTAAGAAAAACTCAATTAATTATTCAATGCAAACTTGTTTATTTATTATTATATTTTGGATTTGTTGAATTGCTGTTTTTATTGATCAGAATGCAAAACATGTTTGGTTTCCGACAAAAAGAAAATGATTTTTTAAATTAAACAGACATCGAATTTTGTTAAAGCGCGGAAACAAAACTTGATCGCTTTTTTGCAGTATATTTTTCTTACATTTCTTACTAAAGTTCTCAAAGTTATAATACAAATCGAACATGTATGAATCATTCACACAATAGGGTGAATTAGCAAAAAAATTAACAAATATAACATTAAGCAACAAATTTTGTTCGATTTGATTTACAAACACTTTTGTTATTGTATTGTGTGTTGTGTTGTGAATTGGTTGCATTTTCATAAAAGTTGGGATTTTTCGTTTCACTATTTTAGCTATACATAACAACTTTTCTATTACTTATGATTCATGTTAACATGTTTACAGATTCTCTTGAACGGTCAATGATATTAACAAAAAGTTTTCTTGGTACTAAAGTTATCGTTTTTTAAATAGGCATATGAGTAACCTTTGGTTTGATGACAGTGATCAAAGTACAATCTATTTTGAAGGTTAAGGTTTGATTGTTTTTACAAAACTACGTTTAGAATCTTTGAAATAGCCATCGTCAAAAATTTGTAATGATAAATATAACAACATTTGGAAATGGTTACATAAGTTAAAGAGTGAAAAAGTATGGCAGATTATTTTTGTAGCGTTATTGTTTCGTGTGATAGTACCTGCAGAAAAGATAGTTTGTACCGGCAAAGTGAGTTTACACAGTGAAATAGTCCTAGCTAAAATTAGTAAGGGAAAGCCCGAATACAGTCAATTAATTATGAGTTCCAGCAAGGAAAAGTCGTATTAGGGGTAATCTGATGTGGGTTTGTTCCTGGCGTATTTCAATATATCCGGGCTTGAAACTAGGGTTTGCTCTATTTAATTTTATATTGCAAACTTGGTCAGTGCCTCATCCGACTATCTCAATGAGGGCCTGATTGAGCAGCAGCGTTACACTCATGCTCAGGGCTCAGTCTGACTAGGACGAACCTGATCCGAAGATCCAAGTAGAGCCCTAACAAAATTCTGCTCGGGATGTTTCTTTGGGATAACTTAAGAAAAAATAAATGTGGTTTAATAGATTTTTTCAATACTTGAGACCTACGTGAGATCTTGAGATCTACATCAAGCTAACATATGCTTTTCTGCTATTGATAACCACTAGTGCTTTTAAGAACTTTCATATTTGTTTGTTTATGTTCAGTGTTCGGCTTCACTCTGTTTACATTATGTGAACGGGAACAACCAAAAAGTTATTTTTCTGTCCAAATTTTGGGGATTGATAGTACTCCATTAGAAAATGATTTCGAGATTTTTTGGAAAACCCCATAGCCGTCATTTACGGTCACAAATTAAAATTTTTTTCTTGAACGACAAATGTCTTCATTATGTAGGCAATTTAATGCGTATAAAAATTATTAAAAACAATGTTAGTTCGTTAACATTTTTTCCGTAGAACTCGATGAAAATAATTAAAAAAAATTTTGAGGATAGTTTTATCCCTTATTTTGAGGTTTTAATGTTTAAAATCAATTTTTCGGAATGTAGGACCCGCTTTTTATAAATTTAGTTAAAATATGCACTTGCAAATAATTTTTATAGCGTGATCTAAGTAGTATCGTTGTGAACGCTAGAGAGCGCTGAAGTTTAAAAACTACCCGCAATAACAGTTTTCACGATATGTCTTGTGTTTTAAAATGAAAATTATAATTGAGAATGTATTATAAAATAACCAATCCAAATTCGGTGTCGAATTATTAAAACTCAACATGGCGGCAGTAATATGGTGGCCAACATTTTTTAAATTGAAGATTTTTGAAAATCAAAAAATGTATTCGTAATCTACGTAAAATTTTAAGTTAAAATTGTTATGTGCAAAATTTTCATACATGGAGCTATTTCCGAGAAAACAAATCATAAAGTTTTAGAACTACGTGAAAACCTTGTTTTTTGACAATCGTCGCACTCTAGCGCTCACATCGATACAACTTCTATCACGCGATAAAAATTATTTGAAAGTGCATATTTGAAAAATAAAAAAAAAATTAAAAAAAAAACGTGTCATATATTCCGAAAAACGAAAACTTTAAAACCTCCGGAGAAAACTACCCTCAAAAAATTTTAAATATTTTTATCATATTCTACGGAAAAAATGTTAACGAACTAATATTTTTATTAAAAATTTTTGTACGCATTAAATTGCCTACAAAATGGAGACGTTTGTCGTTCAAGAAAAAATTTCAAATTTGTGACCGTCACTGACGACAAATGGGTTGGCCAAAAAATCTAAAAAATTCTGAAATCATTTTCTCATAAGGAGTACTATCAATCCCCAAAATTTGGACAAAAACAAATTTTTGATTGTTCCGGTTCACGTGGAATTCTCCATGTGAGCCGGAACGAATTCTTCGAATCGAATCCGTTTTTCAAAACCTAGATAAGATTCAGTAACGCAGCCACGAGTTCACATCTTAAAACTTTGCTGATATCGTTTTTTTATGCTCATCACTTTCATTCTTATCATGCTACGTTATGATGGAGAAACAAAAAAAATAGCAAAATGTAACAAAAAACGTTTGCTATCTATGAGTTTGACTATATTGCGCGTACTGTAAAATTTTTAAAAAAATACATAACGAAGTCAAATGAAATTCAAAAGTTTCCAGTTCAAATATTAAACGGTCATCTAAGACAGATAACCTGCATCATGCTTGCTCCCAACTAGCAATTTGGCGTTATACCAACTAAAGCTTCAACAAAGCTAAGCTAAAGCTTCTAAGTGGAGCTAGTGAAATGTTACAGAGAAACTCTTCTCACCACTGGAGTGAAAGCTTCTAAAATACTTCTAGTTTTAATATTAGAAGTTTTTCCGAAACTTATCAACACAACTTTAGATAAAGCTAGATAAAATTGAGCCCGTGAATTATGCTATCTTTTCTACATCTAAATTTGTAAAGGAGGACTAGCTCCATTGCGATACCAATGGAGTTGTCATGGCAGGCCGCGTACCTAGTTAGATTTTTAACCCGTTTCTAGCTCTAGGTAGCCTGCGGGAACGAGAAGTAAACCTACCGCCTAGTACAAATTATTGAATTGGATCGGTAAGCTAATGAAAAGTGATGAAAGAAGAGTCTGGCGACCCCACAGTTCAAAGAAGCCGCGACCGTCACATCCACCCCAGCTATCAGCTACTTCAATCATACGCTCATGCACCACATTCACTCACACATTCACGTTCCAAAGCGTGCAGTCTCATATCATGACAATCAAGGTCCTTCACCAACGTTGTGAACGTGCAGTCTCATATCATGACAATCAAGGTCCTTCACCAACGTTGGGCCTATTACCACCATTTAAATTGAGTTTCAAAATCAAATTTAGTTAGTGGGGTATTTTATGCCACGCTGTATCAGATGAAACCAAAGCGGTTCGAGTTCTGTTTCCCCTTTTTTTTATTTGATATTTTCAATTTCAAATGTTACCAACCTTCTATCGTAATTCAATAAATGTTTTAAGGTTTTATCAGCCTATTTTGAGGTAATCCGCTTTACATAATATACAGTAATAACGTAATTGACGTTTATCACTCATGTGAGTTTTATGTCAATATCTGGTGAAATATCTCTGACCGGAAACTTATGAATTTCATTTAAAACAAAAAAAAGATGACCTCCATATCTGTAAACAAATTGGATTAACAGCAGTCGCCGCTAATAATTGCATCATCTCCAATAACTCGTTCATGCTACTAAAAACTTTTGCTTTGTTCAATGGGAGTTATGGTTTTAAAAATTGTTTGACCGCAAAAAAAATTGAGTAAGCTTTAATACAGCCTTGAACATCATTGCCTTGCAAAAAAAAAAATTTAATTTAGAACCCTATTCTCTCAGTCATACGCGCATGGACTCCCGCATACACGCTCACAAGCATTCAAACATATATATATATATATATATATATATATATATATATATATATATATATATATATATATATATATATATATATATATATATATATATATATATATATAAATTTAACTCACCCCATAGCTAGTCCAGATCCCTCCTCTTATCACACAGGCTCTGCTCCCCATTATTCACCACATATCAAAGAATAAATGTTATGATTGATGATACTCAATTATCTTTTTTTTCAACGATATCCGATCAAATAATTTAAAACTCGCTTGGTGTATAAGTATAATTTTTGGTTTTTAATTTATAACATGCCTCATACATAAAAATAGTGGATGCAAGTAGTAATCAATATCTACGGTACTAGTAACTTATTTTGGTACGATTTAACCTATAATACTTTAATCCAGATGAATCATCTCACACTCGATTGATACATATATTTTCTTAATTTATAATAAATATTATCTACGGCGTATGTAATTTATTTTACTACGTTAAAATCACATCTGTAATATTTTATTCGATTATTTCGTTTATATAACATCTATAATACTTTATAAAATTCGATAATTTCATTTTATTTGGATCTTATGCACGAGTGAAAAAAAAACCTGCGATGGCAACTCATCAAACAAATGTCACAAAATCCAATCAGAAAAATGATAGACTAAAGAGACCCTCTAGCGTTGAGCTCGGGTATTTATATTTAACATAAAGGTGGTACACAGTAGCAGGAATCGATCAGTTTTTTTCTATTTGTTTATATTTTCACCGATGAAGAATTTGGATATATTCCTTTAAAAAAACAAATGAATGAATTCTCTAATAAATGATTCGACGATGTTAATACGAATTCAAAACACTATTTTATATCAAATTCATTGAAGAGAAAATCAATAATAAAGTGTTGGATGCATTAATTATTCGACTATCAGACAAAACGAAATTGTATATGCCACAGTGGTGGTTTAATTTATCGCATCATTACAAATTAAAAAACTAAATGTTATGAAAGTCTTTTACAAGTCTTATAGAAATCATTGTTGTTGTTACTACTATCAAACATATGTAGTTTAATCTGTAGTTTATTTTGATTAATCAAATGGATAATGTGCAGGACAAACGATGGAAGGACCCGAGTCACATTTTTAAATTGTTTAATAGCTTCTATAAGATTTCTAAAGATTGTTTAAAACGATATATTAGAAGCACATTACCGCAGCTTTAACTTGAGAAAAGCAGAAATTCTATTCAGATTGCATAACTGCTTACTAAGGACTATACTGAAGTTATTTCCGAGTCTTATACGACTTAAAGCTTCGTTAAAGGCGGTGGAAATTTCTCCAAATGATCTTTATCGAAATTACTTAGAACAGTGGTCGCATGTGAATGAAGATTAGTGTGCCGAAAAAATTATTTTAGTAATTATTGCTCTTTTTGCTTGCCAAATTAATTTTGTCAAGGTTTTGTGACTCCGTATTTTCATATGTTTCGATATTTTCATATGTTTAGCTCTGCATAAAAAAAGCTCGGATTTTAGATGATGGAATTATTATTATTATTAAACAGAAGTCTGTCTTAAAAAAAACTTATCATAAATGAGGCGAAATTTTTTGGGATATCGTGAATCTCTAAATTCGATCAATCTTTTTTAGCGAAAAAAATGTTTTTCTTCATTTATCACATTGCAAATGAAAATTTTTTTTGGATGGTTTGGAAAATTTGCATCCCTTAATTCTTTTATCTTAATAATTTTTTAAGTTTCAAGACAGTTTTGAATTTTATTGTTAAATGAAAGATAGATCAAAAGAATTGTAAGACTGTTAATACCACCCAAAGCAGTAGCAGTGGATAAAAATTTCAGCGTTTGTTTAGGAGAAATAAAAATTAGGAAAAAACTCTCTAAGTCAAACTAATTTTTACTACCTTTATCCTAAGGTTTTTATATGTTATTGTTTTATATATTGTCATTCATACTACATGACACATATCAAGCCAGAGATTTTCACTGGAAAGCTATGTTTGATGTTTGGTGTCGATGATGTTGTCCTTTATCGTGGCTGTCAAGCTAAATCTAAGGATTGCTTCACAGGAGAACATGTTCTCATTTGCTTCATTCATATACTAATGAGTTGATTTTTTGTTTTTAACTCTCTTTCACGGATACTCTACTAGATAGCTTAGCTTTTGGTAAACGGGATCATCGTAATTTTTCTAAAATTGAGTTTCGGTTCACCGATTACTTGAGGTGATAACTAGATAACAAAAATTTATTTACGCACTGCATTGTATTATACATATTTTATATTCCATCATTGTAATTCCATCTATCAAAAAATAGTTCGACTTCTGGTGGAAAAAAAACTTTCAAAAAATAGATTTAATGAAATGTAGCTTGCTTCATTTTATTGTTTTCACCATGCCAATTTTTGATAAAAAAATGTCAATTTGTTAGATATTCGATTTACACCCCATATTGTAATAATATAAATTTGTAAAGTCACTCTACATTAATTTATTATTGCATCACCTTACCATATTTTTATATTGCAAACAAAAAATTTTTTTGTTTATTAAAATTTTAATTCAATAAAATTTAATTAAATATTCTTTGATTTATATTGATTAAACAGTTAAGTATTTTGATTGTTTGCAACGTTAAAGGAATAATTTTATATGACAAGTAACACGTTTGAATAGACTAACAAACAAACCGATCAATTTTCAAAACCAAAGTTACATTTAATTAAATCTAGTTTTTGGGAACTTTTCTCTTTTTTTACCAGGAATTGTTGTTGTTAACAATTTTTTTTGTTAGATTGAATTACAATGATAGAATATAATAGTACATTATGATGCTAGGACGTAAAGCTAAAGATTTTGGACGGATGTGGAGTTAGCAAATCGAGGCGCTAGCCGAGGCGCTAGTCTGAACATCCTCTGTGAACATCCTCTAATAGTAGCAAGACTAATTTTATGGTCATTTGACTGGGTTTTGACGATCATATTAAATCCAAAAATAATATGTTTCACCACAAAAAAATTTCACGCACAGTAACATCCAATCAACAATATCAAATCAGAAATAATCAAGATTTACTTGAGCAAATATTATAAAAACGGTTACTTCCAGTACTTATATGGGTAAGGATGAGACGGACTCAATACGAATATTTTTTACCTCAACAATCAAATTTATAATTTTTCACACCAACTGTCCTGAAATTTTTACTAAAACGTTAATGCGAAATATTTGAAATCTTTAATTAAATTTAAAGTTGATAATTTAACAACTTTACAATATAATATTTAAAAAAAATATAATTATTACCATTTTGCTTTCAAAATCCAAAAAGTTTGTCGTGCCATGCAAAATCGTTAAACGTGTCAAGTTTAGCACATATATCACGTTTTTGCAATCATTGATTTAAGAATCTTTAAAAAAATTATGCAGGTGGAAACTAGTTTCGGTGAGACTGTTTAGTGTTTTAAAAGAAGTTGGATTGCTAGGTGAGCTTACTTCCATTTTTTCTTGTAAGGAAACCTTTCCCAACCATACTTACCTTAACATTTGCACATATAAATAGGTATCAGTGTATACAGAGTAGCACTACACATGATTTAAAGGAGATGTGATGAGGTTTATTCATCAAATTGACACAATCTGTATTTGTTAATCTGTCAATCCACTTAAAGTTTTTTGAGATGTTTGTTTACAGTGTACTGTATCGTGTTATTATTCTTAATTTGATCCTGCTTCTTACAGCATGGGTTCTTATTTTCGGATAAAAAACTGCCAACATGTGGAGTCTGCCAAATAGCTTACGTCCGTGCGTCATATACCATTTTTTATTCGCCGCAAGCAAAATATTAAAAAAAATTGTTTAAACTAAATCAAACAAATTGTTTAACTATGACAACAAAAAATAACAAATATTTTGATTGGATTTTGAAATCTAGAATTGAAAGGTTGTCTTGATAAAAAATTTTATTTTTTATATGATTTATACAAATTTAAATGTTTTTTACTTTTTTGGACGTAACTATATGACACCAAAATATAAGGTTGAAAAGTGCCACTTGACGTCCGCAAATTACCGTAATAAAGTAAGAGTTTAACGAGTAGGTGAATAAAAATCGTTCTAAATTTAAATCTTCTAAATCTTTCTAATTATATTTAGAAGATTTCAAGACACTTTAAGACGCGTCCGCATACGAGCCTTCGTAAATTGAAATTTCTGGACACATGTTTCAATATCTCTTTAAAGAGGACAAGAATATCTTCTGAAATGTTTACTTGTGAGAAACGTAATTGAAAACGTAATTTTTAAATATACGAAATAGTTTTGAGACTGAAAAGAAGACTGGAATTCACTCAAGCTAAAAGGAAAATTACGCCCTTGGTTCAAAAATGAACCACAGGGGTAGTTCTCTTCGTTCAGTCTTCGATATAGAAATAACTATTATGCTTACTTATAAATTTACTATATAATATCTCGAATAATCTCGAATGCGATATATAAACTCATATCGATACTCGAGCGTTATGATTGTTCGTAATAAATTCATAACGATCGCTCATAGGACGGACGCTTAAAAAATAAATGTTTGTTTTATTCTCTAGTTTTGTAGTGTTAGGTTATTAATTGTCATAATTTTGGCTTTTAAATTTTATATTCACTATAACGAAACGTCAAAATTTGGTTATTAAAAATAATGGTGAAATGTCACGATTCCAATTCTATAAAATATTTTTTTAATGAAAAATTGTGATATTCGTCTTACTCTCTCTTTAGAAAGTTAATCAAGGTTTCTCGTTCTATTTTGGCTAGAACACAATATGAAAAAGACTAATGGAGAGTCAGCTTTATTCATATTAAATTTGATATCTTTCATTGTAGGTCATTTCATTGTCAAAATACCGAAATCGAAATTGAATCAAATTTATTTAACTGTTTGACATTAATTATACAAAAAACTACAAACAAATTTATTGTTTTTCTTTATTCGTGTTACTTGCTGTGTCAATGAATTTTAAAATAATTCAATTTAAATTAATGCATGTTACTCTGTCGGAAGGATAAAATGTTGTACTGGGTTCGTGTTTAATGAATTTTATTTTCTCGCACATTTGTAATGCTCTTTCGTATTCTAAACTTTTGCATGAAAAATAAAATATTGCATTAAACACATACACAATAAATTACTATTTCACCTTATTTCACCTTAACAATAAATTACTATTTCCCATTATAACCTCGTTACTTGCATTCTAGATAACTACGGCAAGCTAGTGTATATTATTGTTCTATTAGTGAATATGTAACGAACTAAGCTTTAATAAATTTTTGATTATGTTGTTGACAACGCCTAGGTAGGCAAGAATTCTGACAGTTGTAAATGAGTTAACACATATTACTTCGGTTTGAAAGACCTAAGAATTACATTCTCGAGCTAAAAACGAAATTCTCCCCCCCCACTTTTTCTGGCATTTCTCGACGTTTTAGGACCTACTAATTCTAAAAAAGCAAACAAAAAAATGTATGTCTTTCGGTCGGCCGTCACAAACGACGAAATCTAGAAAACCGCTGGAGGGATTTCAAAAAAATTTTTTTTTCTAAAAATAGGTATACTCAATGGACAGAGCCGAGAAGACAATGTTTTTTATATCTGTACCGGAAGTGTGTCAAAAAAATCGACAAGTGTGTCAAAACAAGGAAATTTGCAAATTTTTTCCTTAAAATACGTTCATTTTAAGTGATTACGAATAGGAACATTGAATTTAGAGAAAATTTGATGGTCGGGATTGGTATGTGAGGCCAAAAACTACATTATTGCATTATAAGTTTGTAAAAAAAATTTTGTGTGTCTTAAGAATGATTTTCATTTTAACTCAATTTCTAGGAAAAAAATGAAATTAATTATTGGTTTGACATGAAATGTTAGCGAACATGAAATTGGACATGGAAATTTTTGATTTTGTTATAATTTTTTAAATAATTATAGAATTTTGAAAAAAGTTTCTGTTCTTGATTTTGTAAGAATTTTCGTAATAATTTTAGAATTTTGAAAAAGTTTAAATTTTTGATTTTATTATAATTTTTGGAAATCTGAAGAAAGATTGTATATTTGATTTTGTTATATTTTTGTTATTTTTGTCATATTTTTAGAATTTTGGAAGAAGTTTTTTGAATTTTTGATTTTGAAAAAGTTTCAATTTTTGATTTTGTAATATCTTTTGAGTTTTGAAAAAAATTTGTATTTTTGATTTTATTATAATTGTTGCAATATTTTTAGAATTTTGGAAAAAGTTTGAATGTTTGAGTTTGTGAATTAAGAAATTTTTCAATAATTTTAGAATTTTGAAAAAAAATTCGATTTTCGGTTTTGTAGGAATTTCGGGACATACATAGAATTTGGAAAAAGTTTAAATGTTTGATTTTATTATAATTTTTGGGATTTTGAAAAAGTTTGAACTTTTATTTTGTTATATTTTTTGGAATATTTTAAGAATTTTGAAAATAGTTTGAATTTTTGAGTTATGAATTCTTGCAATATTAATAAAATTTTGAAAAAATTTGCATTTCTGATTTTATTATATTTTTTGGAATTTTGTATTTTTGATTTGGTTATAATTTTTCAATATTTTTAGAATTTTGAAAAAAGTTTCAATCTTTGATTTTGTAATAATTTTTGGAATGATTTTAGAACTTAAAAAAAAAAATTATTTTAATTTTTAGAATATTTTTGGAATTTTGAAAGATATACGAATTTTTGATTTTGTAATATATGCAACGCTAAATGGAGAGGTTTTTGAGTGGTGTATTATCTTTTCACTAAGCTATATTAATTTATGATCGGATATAATTTTCCAGCGACGTATTAATATTTTGCGTTTGTTTTGTAATAAATTTTTAAACGAAGATAAAACAATACTTGTACTTTAACAAAGAATTTTATGTTTGATATGCATCGCACCCAAAACCAAAAACAATGTCCTCATAAAAGTTTTTTGTCGAAAACTATATCAAAATCCTTAACCCAGACCGAAGTCTTGATATTTCAGAGCTGTGAGATTTGAGTCCCTCCATATTTTCATTTTTGTGTTGCAGTAAAAATTTCGATTTTGACCGTTAAGGTCAAGTCTCCATCGACAAAATAAAACCGTGCTTTAGAGAACAATCTGAATATGACTAAACTCGAAATTCACATAAAATTCGAGTAATAATCTCAGTTGCGCAGACTAAACTTCGTTTTCTACAGATAATATCCATTTTGATCCTTCGGTTATATTCCAGTCTTCTCCTTATTCCTCCACAAAAACGAGACCACGTGACGCTAAGAGCAATTGTATCATCTAAAAGAGTTATAGGGCTATTCTGACAGTCGTATTTAGTATCGTACGACACGACAAAACGAAAATGGTATTCTGACAGTCGGTTCGATACGACAAATTTCGTTAAATACGACAAAGGTAAAAAAAAATTGATATTCTGATAGTCGTACGACACGTTTTTATATGTCAAAAACATCAATTTTTGTCGTAGACATTTTTGGCTACGACTCTCTAGAAAAATTTTTAAATTGAAGAAATGTTTGTTTTAAAATTAAAATAAAATAAGGAAATGATGAAATTAATTATATTTTACTTTTGACACTGTAATTCACCAAATAAAGGATTAATTTTAATAAACATCGATATTTATAATCAAACTAAATTTTTATTGTGTTTGTAATTCAATAATAATAAAAGAATCGTATAATTTCTTTACAAAAGTGGATAAAAATTAACTTTTTAATTATTTTTATTTTACTATACAACATTTCGTTTTAAACTAATTTGTATTATTATTAAATATTCAAAAAAAATTCAAAATAAACAAGATTGTGATAGGTTTTATCTGTCAAATTACAATTTTTATTATTGGTGAATAATACGGTAGTGGTGAAAAATTTGTCGTTTCGTACGACTCACAGAATACCATTTTAGAGTCGGTACGATACGAAATAATTTTTCAGCGTTAGATACGACACGACTATCAGAATAGCCCTATTAGATTTGACCTCATTCCGCAACAACAGATATAATAGATCACAATAATATCTCTATATCGTCTCATCTTCGATGAAACTAGAGGGGGAGTATTTGTGATAAACTTTTATAATTAGTTTTTGTTTATTTTGTTCTAGGCAAGAATTCTGATAAGAATTCTTGCCAAGAACAAGAAACATCTGACAATAAACATCTAGGCGAGAATTCTGACAGTTTTAAAATATTTAACACATATTATTCATTCTGTGGTCATAAAAAATTAAGTTTCCTAAATTTTTAACACGTTTTCATTTCATACTCTGTAATATTTTCTGATGAAAAAAAATTAATATTTAAATAAATAAGTTAATGTACATACAACATTTCAATCAAAATTAAAGTGTATAGTTGCTATATTTGAAGCAAAGTTTTCTTTTATTTTAAAATATAATTCCTGTATATCTTCGGTATACTTCAAAGGAATATAAAAAGTGCATCTACAGGAAAATAATGATCATAGCGTAGTATTAGTTCAACGAAATTACAGCAATATGTTAACAACTAAACCTGCAGATTTGATAGAGGAACTTTCTGTCTTGATTCGATCACATATCGCCGGCTACAAAACAGGAAAATAAAATAAGAAAAATTATCACCTATTGTTAGTCGATTTTTCTTACTTCATCAGTCAAAGCGAATTACCATCTCCACTACTCTCCTGTACATTGCTAAGTTCTACACTGCTCCGCTCTGTACTGATCTGCACTGCACTGCTCTACACTGCACTACTCCACACTGCACTGCTCCACATTTCTCTACTCTACGCTATACAATAGCAGCTATAACTACTATCATTTCAAAAGAATTTGTTATGCCCACAAATTGCTATCATGTATCGTTTGGAAAAATCTACAGTCAAATACAGAACAATTAAGTTCTGTTTAAAGTGTGTTAACTAGAGGTTAGGGTTTGACAGTTAAAACAGCCAAAAAACTGCACTAACAGCAAAGACTTACTTCTTGTTAACGCATTTTATATTTTCCATCCTTGATTTAACAAGTTGGCGATAACGCCACCTCTTGCAAGAATGAATTTGACTTCTTGTGAAATACGTAGTACCAGTTTCTCATTAGTGAAACTCAAGGCGAAGTCGTCTACGTAATGGCATTCTATTATTTCCTTAACTACTTCCGGAAACTCTTCCTTGAAATCCAGAGCATTCAATTTCTTTACAAGCTGAGCAGATGAAGGTGAACACTTAGCTCCGAAAGCCATATATTTCATTTCGTAAGCTTCTATTGGATTGCTCGTAACACCATTCTTCCAAAGTAATCACTGAGCATCAGAATATTCTTTGCGAATTCGAACTTGCGGGAAAATCTCGACAATGTCAGAACAAACCTCAACCGAACCTTTTCGGAGTCGAAAAAGAATGGCTAGTAGGAATTGATTCTGGTTTAGACTATTTAGCAAAGCATCGTTCAATGACATTCTTGGTTGCGGTGTCAAATACAACTCTAATATTTCCTGGTTTGTTTAGATTTACTACACCAAAATGCGGTAAGCACCATATGTGCTTCGATACGGAATTCACTTCATTAGCTAGCAATTTTCGAGCATATCCTCCGTCGATGAAGGCTTCAACTGCATGACGGTAACCAATAGCGAATTCTTCATTGTCTTTCATCTTCTTTTCTACCATATTTTACTACCGTATTTTATAACTTACTGGAAGCTACACATCATTACTTTTCCAAAGAAGTTCAGTTGCATACTTGTTTGACAGTTTTTTGGTCGTTGCCTTCATTTGGGTAAGAGCGAAAATATTATCCTTAGACTCAAAATTGGTTTTCTTCATTTAAGTTCCTAGACTATCGTTGTTGAAAAACCTCTAACTATATCTTCTAACTCCTTCACTTGAGTATTGAAGACACTTTGGCAGTAGTTTTCATTTCTTGTGTCTGCATCTGCACAACAACCATAGATAATCCATCCTACCGGTGTTTTTACGGCAGTTGGTTCGTGATATCTTCCACTGATGGATTTTAGATAGTTGGAAGGAGGACATGAAGGCTATCCATTCCAATTAAAATACCAGCTACAGCTTGTTCTTGATTTTCACAAGGTAAATGCTTCAAATAAGCATACTTCGAACCTAGTTGGGTCAAGTTCAAACTCTGAACTGGAATTAGGAATTAATTTGATAGACTTTAGCATCTTCTACAGCGGCTGATATTCTGATAATACATTTTCCGGATTTTTCTGTTATGGTTTTTCCTTTTAGCGTTGGAGTTTGAGTTGGGCGGTTGATGGCTCACCAGAAACACCAATGCTATTAGCTGCTTGACGATTTAATAGCGTTAATGTTGCACCTTCGCCGATAAATGCGAATACCTTAATTCTTCCTGTTGGTCCGTACAAATGAACTGTAATCATCTTCAGGAGAACTCTCACGTGACTATCCAGTTTGATGTTACATTTCAAGACTGACTTTCAAGCAACAATGGCATCATCAGATTCTTTGTCTTCGAAAGGTGCTGAAGACATGGTATAAACAGTCTCTGGTAACACGAAAACATTTAGAGAGGCTTGATTACGGCTGCTCACTTGTTCAACATTATGTAAAAGTTCGTGGTGTTTTTTAGAACAGTCGTCAATACCACACTTCTTCTTACGGCGACATTAGTTTGTGCCATGCCCTCTCATCAAACAACCAAAACAATGCTTATGACTCTTAACGTGATCCCATTTATCGTTTATAAGCATCTTCTTGAAATCATCGCAATCCTTCAAGGTATGATCTTTGTGACATAGACTGAATTTTCTGGGCTTTGATGCATTTCTCTCTACTGCAACTAATACTTGGTTAGATCTTGATTTGTAGATCTTTTTGCTATCCACTGGAAGCAAGGCGGTGAATGCTGCCACTTTGGATAACCATTGACTGAAAACAATGACGTTAGCCTACATTCCCAAAGAATAAGAGTAATGCACCTATTCATACTTCCTAGTATTAGGCAGCTTGTTTATGAGCTCCTCCAAAAGCATAGGGTTTTCTAGATGGTGAATACAACGGTAAAATTCAAGGACTGAGATCATGTTTGAAACTTTGTTGGAGAATGGGATTAATTGGTCCAAGTTATGTTCATCAAGATTTTGTAATTTTCTTATCTTCTCAAACTGACATTTAACTATAAGTTCAGGTCTTCCGAATTCGAACGCCAACTTCTTCATAATCTCTTCAACATTTTGAGGATGAATCAGCAATCCTTCCACAGCTTCTCGTGCACGTCCTTTCAGTGCCTCCACCAAACGAAAATTGTTTCCGACGTCGGTGTACAGGAAAGCAGCATATGACTCACGGTAATTTCTCCTCATAAACTGGCCATTTCCCAGCATTACCAGAAAACTTTAGTAGAGGATGCAATTTTCGCCTTGCTCCATTCTGATGAGTCGCTTGAACACAATTCTGATGAGTTGCTGACGTCTGAAAATTTGAAGGGTTCAACCTTGATGTGAATGGCATCATATTAGGGTTATGATACGATGGTCCAGGCAGATTTAACGGTTTCGACAGTGATGGTATCACATTTGACTGATGATACGATGTTCCAGAATACATTAACGGTTGATTAGAAAATGAGTTAATGTCATAATTAAAACCCACAGGAGGTTGGGCATTCTTGTTAATTCCAGGAGCTTGTAGCATTGCTTGACTAGCAATTGGCGTTTGCAAGCAGCTTGACGAGACTACATTTGTCAGCATTGGCAATGATGTATTCGAAAATATTTGCATTGTTGACAAAGAAAGAGGTAATGATTGTCAAGAATTTGACGTTTGCGTACAGCTTGCTGAGACTCCAGCGGTTAACGACGGAAAACAGCTGGATCTATTGACGTTGAAGACGAATCTGTCACCGATTGAATGTTAGTAACTGCGGCAACTAGACTTGGCACTACTGATGTGTTGGTTTCTACATTCGGCAAAGCAGTTGGATCGTTTCTTGTCGACTTCCTCATATCTGAGACTTCTCGTCGTATTTCATTCATTTCCAATTTCATATCACTGATTGTGAAATTAATGCTGCCAACATTGCTTTTATAGATGTGACTGGGGTTCGAAATCTGTCTCATCATTCTCTTGCAACATTTTTCTGGCCTTAGCTCTCGTGGTAATATTCATAAATTGAATAAATAATGTTGACCAAATGACAAAGATTGAATAGAAACGGAGGGAATAATATCAATTTGAGCTATATAAGGATTTATTCAGTAAAATAATAAAAGTAATTAGTATAAAATTTAGAAAATAAAATAAATAATTACATTTTCCTCTCTATTTAGAAACTACTAATTCAATCAAATTTCTAACAATTAAATGAGGAAAAAAAACAAAATTTTAAAACATGAAAGTCAATGCTAACTTGAAATATTAAAACATGAAAGCTAATGCTAACTTGAAATAATTGAAATTTTGAACAAACTTCTTAACAGCCAGGTTTCCAGTTTACTTGAATTTTGTTACTGTTGAGAGTTTTTTAAGCTATCTAGGACTGAGTTAGACAGAGTCAGAGTGTTTTGGATGCGATGTTGTGTATGTTAAGAGCCTTTACGTTCGTTTTGGTGACCAGAAGGGTTCCAATCATCTTAATCTGGTAATTCGTACTCTGAATAAAATGAGCAATTTTTTTAGTTCAGGAATTGTTGGTAGAAGATGCTGGGGTAAATGGTCTGATCCTACACGAACTTCACGCTTCACGTACCTAGACGGTACATGGTGGATTCTCTGTTCCACTCTACATTATGACTAAACTTAGATGTATTTTTCCCATCAAAGAACTCCTTTTCCATTTTGTTTCTAAAGATTTGAAGTATGTTAAAATGTCAAAATCTTAAAAAAATTTACTTGACTACAATTTTTACCAGCAAATGAACTGAAACTATCCCTAACAGCATCTTCATTAACGCTGGATTAAGATTCATAGTGAATGGACTTATTTATTTTTGAAGCATTTATGTAGCCCTGTTTTAACGGAAAGACTACTAAGCTCTTTACTGTCTTTAAGAAAAAACCGAATAACTTTGAATGGTGTGCTTTTCCTGTGTAGTTATTACATGTTAGCTTCACGCCTGGTGGGAACATCGTGGCGACTTTGCAGTCTTCTGTTTTCCACGTGTTCTTCCAGTGGTAGTTGATAAAACGAAGGAGCATTATTTTGGGAAACATTTTTTTAAAAATTCTTCAGCACTAAAATAAGAAAACGCGAACCAAACGAAGTAAATAAGGAAAAGTAAATTAGGAAAAGATTAATTATAAATGTCTAGGATATAACTGTGTCACAATAACCAGAATAAAACAACAATTTGAGGTTATCTCAATGTCTTTAAATAGCGATTTTTGATGTAATATTTAAAAATTAAAAAATAATACAAATATCTAAAAAATCTAATATCAATTTGAGTTGTCATCCGCCAATCGTAAAATTTTTTTTTCTTGAAGTTTTGCAAAAAACAACATTGAACTTCTAATTCACTTGAAAAAAAAATCAAAACGCTTTTATGAGTCTGTCTCGATCGTATCGTAAAAGCTTAAAATAACTCAAAATTTTTGCTAAATCATGACCATCTTCATACTGAAACGCAACACGTCCTCTTATAAATCAAATTTATTACCATCATTCACTCATTCAAGATAAATTTTGTATTAATTTATTTTTTATAAATTCATCATGATTTGAATTTTTTAGACCAAATTTTATTTTGTTTAAATTCAACCAATCATGTAATTAAATTTTTAGTAGTTATAGTATATAAAAAGTTCATTTTCATGTCGATATAAAACCTGGTCTAAGTGCTTTTTTCTTCCTGTAGTGGAAAAACATTTTCATTATGTAACAACATAATTTCATAAAAATAGAATTTCTACGCGAGATAAAACGTTTTTCGTTCGTAAACTTACCCCACTTGACGGAATTCACGATCAAAAAATTTGTTTTCATCTGTTGTAGCAACATATACTATTTGATATTTTTGAGCATGAACTATTTACTTGTTTGTTACACAATTAGAATGTGAGACTAATGAAAATATTTTTTGTTCCATATTACAAAGAAATCAAAATTGCAAGAAATTTTTAAGTTTCATAATCTTTGTTTGTTTGGTTTGGAAAATAAAAGTTTATTCGCTCGCTCTATCGCAATAAACTTTATTTTTTAGAACTAACATTAACATTTTTATTGATTCTATATCTGTCTGTTTCCCATAAGAAATTGTAAGCATGCGATCGTGTTGTGACAATAACATTTTGTGACAAAAAGTTGAGCTTTTTTTGTGATAAGGAAAAAAATAACTTTTATGGATTATATTTTATAGATTTTATTTATTTATGTATGTTTATAGCGAAAATTGTCGCAACTGGGTTTATTAACGTAGATTATACTACGAGTAATTTATTACCAATGATTATGTGAACAAAGTCCAAGAAGAAAATTTAACGTAATTAATGTTGTTTACTTGAGATCTAATGTTACTTATATTTTATTTTAATTGATCGGTAATTATATTTTTAAAAGTAAAAAAAATAATTGAAATTCAAATTCTTTTTCCTTCGGATTAAATAGCTCAATAGCAGACATTTGAATATGAATAATCTTGTGGATAATGAAAATGGCGGAAAAATTCACGCGAAATAAATTTAATTACCATAACTTCATTATGATTTATATGTTTATAGAACATTTGCATTTTTAATGTGAATTATAAACAAAAGATTTAATTTCTATCTGAGCTTTGACCGGGAGTAATGGTTGAAAAATACTCGATATCTACTGAAATGATTACAATTAAGCTGAAAAGTTCTTGGTGTCGGTTAATAATTGTAATTTTTTTAACAAACATTTAATGCGAAACATTTTATTTCTGGAAAAATTTATCACGTAAAAGTGAACTTTGAAAAAAATGCATAAAATTTATATTATTTGTGCATGGTGCAAAATCTCCGTTCACAAAATTGTGCATAACACATGTATGGACATGATGCACACCGTATAACGTGCAAATGTCCTAAAACGTCCTAGAGCATATATATGCGCACACATTTCAGACGCATGTGTTACGAATAGTGAACGAAGCGAAATAAAATTTATTTAATGATAATATTAATAAAAAACGAAAACGAGAACGAAGAATGAAAATGTAATTTTACATTTGATTGAATGGTTGGTTTCATTTCAAATCCGATTTATTAAACAACCGGATTAGATGGTTTGGTCATGTAGAAAGGGTCCGAGTAGATAAAATGATAAAAAAAGCGTCGGAGAGAAAGACTGACACAAAATCCTGATGCTATGTTGTTTACTTGAGAGAGACAACTGGATGTCCTGGGTAAACGAATTTTTATTTCTGTTTCTCTGGTTGGAAATCCGGACCTGCTCATCGCGAGGCTGATGTTTCAGAGAAAAAGGTGGTCGTGGGTTGTAACAGAAGGGTAAGGTAACAAAGGGGTCCTATCAGAGGAAAAATTAACTACAGTCCGGTAACAAAAGGGTCCTATCAGAGGAAAAATTAACTACATATTAACATCGTAGGGCTGAAAATTCCTACCTAACCGCTAAACCGCCATATCATTCTCTCTTTACAAGACTATATATTAGTGAAATATGTTTTCTTTAAATATTACAGAAGGCAACATTAACTAACAACAGAAGAAACATTGTACTAAATTAAAGTAAAAAAAAATAGAACTTAATCTTTCCTGAGCCGTCGGACCGACGTCTGATGAACTACCACCATCCCTAAATTCCAAGACGCCAGTAACTATTTATGTTTTTTTTATTACAATTCGTATTTACTGACAAAATTGGGGTTGCACAAATCTAATATTGAATAATTATTATTAGAATTCTTTTCATAAACAGATCAATTTGGTTTTCACTAATTAAATACTCAATAAAAATTAACTCAAAAAATAATAACAATAACATACGCGACCTTTACCAACTTCTCGTTTCAAAATTCAAAACACAAGTCCCCAACCAAAACCATCTCTCTAAAATTTACACATCGTTGTAGTCCGAGCCTTTGTTAGAATCCTCTTAACTGATAAAATTAATTTTTCGTTATTAAAAACAATAGTGATTCCAGAAATTCACTAAAACTGTGGGAATAGTTAAAATTTCACACAATTAAAATAGACAATTTATCAACTTAAAAAAAAATTAGATTATAACAATAAAAACAAGAAAACTGAATTTTAGTTTTAATGTGGAAAACAACGAAATTGGAGAATTTTCGAAAACCGTTTGAATTTGATTCAACAAAAATGTTTTGCAAGATTGCAAAACTGAATCATGGGAACGTTTGACATTTAAACTAATGAAATTTTGCATTATGAACTGAAACTGAGACATGAGACATAAAAAATTTGCGAATTCAAATCTGGAATCGGGCACCTTGTGACGGAGGGAAGTAAAAGTAAGGGGTCTACTTCGTCACAAATCGTGGGGACGTCCCACACCCTGAGAAATCTCACGCCGGGTCTAAGACTAGAATCATTAAAAGTATTTGGATTGGCCTGATTTACATTACGGTTCACGAGAACATATGTCACTTTTTTCACCAATGCTACTATACTGGTGGTAATCATGGTGGAAACGATAAGTTTGTTAATACAATTTGGGTTATAGATAGCATCCTTGATGGTGTCGGCCTTATCTTTTTGGATCTATAGAAATCTACTCAAAAATTTACCAGGTTGTCGGTGTACTCATATTACGGTGTACCTGAAACATGACACTGGAATTCATAAAAGGGATGTCAACGATGCAATATTCCTCCAGATCACTTAAGTACATAATAGGCTTGAAGAATGGCTTGAAGAATGAAGTACGGTGGCATTGAGCAGCCATTGCACCCATAGGTGTAAACGAAATTAATTTTACAGGAAGTTTTGACTATATATAGACTGCGGATGTCCACGTTACCTATATAAATCCTGCCTATTGTTTTGGCAGTCGTTAAGATTTTTGCGTCATTGTGCAACGTATTTGTTAAGATATGGTTGACATTGGATCGGATCATGTCGTGAAATCGATGTAACACTTGCTCAGGATAAAAATATCGGGTTTGGCAGCCGCCAGACATGGAGCTGACGGAAAACGGTTGGTAAATCTCTTTATTTGGAATCCCGTTAGTTTTCCATCTTTCAGGTTTACTCACAATCTATTGTGATTGTGAGTAAACTGATACGAGTGATGATTTGGCGTAATTTCTGAAGGATTTTAAAAAACCGTATTCATCGTTATACTTCACGACTCAAAAGAGGCCTCGTTCACTGTTAAATTTGGCCGGGTTGCCCCCTGATTTAACTGCCCAAACCACCACACATTGGGTTAAATAGAAACAAGCGTCGCTTCTTATGTTTTTAGGTCAAAGTCGTCTCCCTATGGCTTGTTTCAGTTGACCTTCCCTTCGAACAGCTTATGTTGCACCTGTTTATGGCGCGTGCTTTCCTTCCAACATCCACCAGCTCCCTTGCAGTTATAGTAGTTATGGACTTCAATAACGAAAAGGTTGGGCTTGTATATAGGGTAATAATATTTGGATACTTGGGCTTGAGTTAATTCCAGACGAGCCATGGCACCATTGCTCAGTTTGAAACAAATGACCTCACCTGTATTGGCAGTAAAGCTATAGCTTTTTAGGGTCCTGCAATCGAGGTCATCTCAAACTGTGCATTTGCTACCGATATACAAGGTTTGGCTGCAAGCATCAACTCTTATACCAACCCCCAATAACAATGCGAAGAATAACAATATGCCCCTTTGTCTTGGCAGCTTTGAATTCTGGGTTTTGGCAGTGCATTTGGACATCTCAGCGACGGTGGTTTTATGTTTGAGTTCTTCATAAAACTCAGCTGCGGTCCCTACATTCGCGAGAAACATTTTTGTTCAACCTCAGTATAGTGACTTTCTATCGAAGGCACGGTTGTCGGGAGGACTTCCTCATTCGCATCGAGAACTATTTGCGATTCACGGTTCAAAGTTGGTTCTTGAGGGTTGATAAGACCCATGCGGATGAGATCTTTGTCCAACTGCTTATGTCGCTTATCCTTGTCTAAATTTTTCCATCTACATAGAAAATCCTGGACCTTCTTTTTCATTTTCCCAAGATATCGACTGCACATCCAGTATGTAAGAAAGAAAATAACGTTGAGCATTCGGATAATCATTATTACCAGCACAATATTTAACCTATGAGAGCACCTATAAAAGACCCCCTTCTTGAAACATGCTAAACATCCCTGACATTCGTATCTGAAGATGGTATCCCCTTCACAACCCTTGCACTTCTACTCGATCAGTCCTAAAAAATAACCTTTAATGGCCTGATCACCCAATCACAAACACAGTGTTGACAGTTATATTGCATTTGTCGTCGAACTTCATGTTTCGAATGATGATGTTCCCATGGATACCCACGAATAGTGGACACGCTTGGGAATAGGTTACTTATCGCGGACATCCTATACGATGGAGGAGTTTTGAATTTGGTCATTAGAATTATTAAAATTATTATAACTGAAACCAAGCTTTGTATGGAGTTAAGTGTGTTATGATGTTAAAACAATTGTAAAAAAGAAATGATTGATTGATTGATTTGATTAATGATGACTAATTTAACATCTACAACCATCTTCAAGCCTTGTCTGGTAACAACTGTTGATGAAAGTGAAACTGAAACAAAAAAAACATGCAAGATACGAGTCATTTGAATTACTAATTCTAGCGATTTAAAAAATTATTGTAGTTTTTAATATTTTTTGTTTGCCTAGTTTCATGTCGGCTTACTGATATTTAAATTTATTGTTTTATAATATTAACAAAATTATTTAAAATTAATATAAATTTTTATATGTAAGTCAAATATTTAAATTATTTAACTCTTTATTTTTTTTTTTCATTTAATTGGTATTATAAAAAAATGGACGCATAAAATAGAGAAGAATCTTCTTGAATTTTGCTAAATTTCTGCTTCTAAACTTTTAAACGATTCTTAAAAAAGTAATACCAAGGTCATTCACGCAGTTTTGTTTGAGTGAAACAGATCTGGTAGTCAAGAGTTTAACATAATCCAAAAAATTGTTTTATTGTGTTTCGTTTATTCGGGCAACATAATAAAATTAGCAGTTCTTTCTTTTATTCTGTTAATTAAAATAACGCACACAATTATGGTTGTAAATGATACTACAGTGACGTCGAAAGATGCAACTGGGATTGTAAAATGGTAGTGGATGTTGGGGGTAAGTCCTCAAATCAGAATGCAAATATGGTCAAACAAGAACATTTGCCATATGATGAAGATTATCTCTTGTTTGAGATTATCTAATGCGTAGCCTAAAAATTGTACAAATAAACTTGCAGCATAACAAATCTACTTCCGTTGAATTAATGCAATACATGGCAAGTTCCGCATTGCGCAACCTGTCCATCCCTTTTAATTTAATGGTTGTAAAAAATAATTGAACTATTGTTATCGCTGTCGGAAGGATAAACAATTGTTATGCAGCATACAAATATAGCTCTGATTCAGAAATTATGGGTAAAAAAAAATCATATACTTGACTAGAATTGTTATTTGTCGAAAAATTTTCGGTATCCTTATACCAAAATGTAGTGACAAACATGCCGTTACTATTAAAATTACGGTAAATATCGAGGGTGTTTTTATTTATTTAGCGTATGGTTTTTATGACACATGTTCTTTTGATTTAAAAAAAAATAACCCTGTGGGTTCTTGACCACAAAGAATTGTTTTAGGAGGCGATTTGGAAAATTTTATTTTTAACGACCAGTCTAAATTATGCATGTGACGTCATGACTGTTAAACTGATCATCTCTTTTAGAGATGAATGTGAGGTATCTTGGTCCAATTCGGTCCTCCAGCGGAATCTACGTTTTCTATACGGATGGTTCACTGTCGAATGGAAATGCAGGAGCTGGGGTGTACTTGGATCCAAATAATATGGCAATAAGTAGAACTAAATGTTTTGCTAGGGTAGTTCTGTACAGGTTTTCAAGCGGAGGTATATGCTATCAATGAATGCACACACATAATAACACGCTTGCGTCTGCAGGGGAAAAAATTTGCATCTGTTTGGATAGTCCAGTCCAACAGCTTTTAAAGCACTGGTAAGCTCGGAGATTACTTCTGAACACTTTATTGAGGAAAACTCTCAGCTCTATGGTCAGTGTCCTAGCAGGACAGTCGGTGTCCTAGCCGGACATAGGCATCTAACTAAACACTTTTTTACCATGGGACCTGTAGAAAGGCCTATCTGTGGATGTTGCCTTGAAGAGGAGGACTCTGAGCATTGTTTAAGGTGTTTAAGGCCTGGTCATTGAGCATCTGAGCATTGTTTAAGGCCTGGTCTTCTCTAGTATCAGAGCTTGGATTTTTGGTTCTAACTGAAGACGCCAGCACCATCAAACTGTTGTCCATACAGTCGGTCTTGGATTTAATTGACCGGACAGAAAGGTTTGTGAAATAGTTGTTATGAGGTCAAAGTCGGACACGGTGCTATGAACTGTAGAGATTGTCAGGGCAAGTTCCGCCTTGCGCAACCTATCCATCCCTTTTTAATCTAATGGTTGTAAAAAAAATTGGGACTATTGATATCGCTGTCGGAACGATAAACATATTTTAATAACTACAAATACAAACAATTAAAATCAAATAATAAAAGTTTTTAAAATGCATTTTAAACAATCAGACAATCCCCTATATAAACCAACAATTACACATAACAGTTCATTTTGCACCCCGTTTAATTGAAATTTTTGTTTTGGTTTTACTAATTAGAAATTCGTGTCGGATCGTTATATATTGTGGGTTGTTTAATTTTAAAACAAAAACATATATTACAGAAGGCAAAATTGAACCAACCATTTACAACAAAAAACAACGTTATACCTGAATGTTATGATTATGGTATTTTTTTTGTTTTATTAACACTTAAGTGGATTTTAATATTCTATTAAGTTTTTATAATATTCAGTAAACAATTAATAGTACATTATGATGCTAGGACGTAAAGCTAAAGATTTTGGACGTATGTAGAGTTTGGAATCTGTTTTGGACTTAATGTGGACCCACATTATGTCCAAAATAGCTTACGTCTGTGCATCATATACTATTTTTTATTCGCCGCAAGCAAAATATTTAATAAAAAGTGTTTATTCTAAATTAAAATTATAAATTTGCATAAATTTTGAAATATAAATGTGAAACAAGTTATCTTTGACAAAATATTTAATATTTTTTCCAAATTATTGTATAACTATGACAACAAATAATAAAAACTATTTTAATTGGATTATATAATTTTAAATTTAAGGGTTGCTTTGATAAAAATTTCTATTTTATATAGAATTTAAACAAACATAAATGTTTTTTACTTTTTTGGACGTAGCTATGACAACAAAATATATGACACTTGACTAGTGACACTTTAGGGCCACAAGTCACAGTAATAAAGCAACACTTTAATATATAGGCGAATAAAATAGGACTTTATGATGCAAGGACGTAAAACTAAGGTTTTCGGACGTATGTGGAGTTTGCGAATCGAGGCACCAGCCAAAATTTGGACCCACATTAAGTCCAAAATGGCTTACATCCGTGCATCATATACTATTTTTTATTCGCCGCAACCAAAATATTTAAAAAAAATGGTTTAATCTAAATAAAAATTAAAAATTTCATAAATTTTGAAATAAAAGTATGTTGAACAAGTAACCTTTAACCAATATATTTGTTTTGTGTTTTTTGAAACAAATCAAATAACTATGACGACAAAGAATAACAAATATTTTAATTGGATTAAATTGATAAAAATTCCTATTTTTATAGAATTTGAACAGAGACAAATGTTTTTTACTCTTTTGGACTTAACTATGACAACAAAATATATGGTTAAAAAGCGACACTTTATGACCGCAAATCACAGTAATAAAGTAACACTTTAATATGTAGGCGAATAAAAAATATTATAACAACAGAAACGATTCTGATTTCCGTTTTTCCTGTTTGTTGTTGTATGCATTGCAATAATTTATGAATTTTATGTAGATTATTTAAATTATATATGTTAATAAATGCTTTTTAGGACTGATGATGTTTAAAAATTAAAACTGTGAAACTGGTTACCGATAAATAAAACCCAAAGACAATGTAAACAAATCAGACATATGAATCATACAAAAAACCAAATATATTAGTGACATTATTTAGCCACATTAGTTTCCTAATCTTCAACCTTCGAATAGTTGTAAGAGATTTTAAAATTGTTTAATCTTATTAATTAATGACAAAAAGCGCAATAATTGTTCGATCTTCATTAGCAAACAGGTTTTGTTTGTAACAAAAAAAAGTTCAATATTTCATTGAACTCAAAAACGCTTAATCTTATTCTTAAATCTTAACACATTCAAGCAAATAATATTCGACAATATTCGAAGACAAAAAAGTTTTTTCTTTAGCATAACCTAAATTCTATCCACATTAATTCTATATTATCTTGACGTTCCCGTTCTTCAAATGAAATTGAATGATTCAAATTTTTTAAGCACAATCAATCTTATTAAATTATTTAATTTAATTTTTATTTTTACTTTAGTCTGAAGGACATGAGCCATAAGTAAAATTCTTACCCCCATTTTTTTGGCATTTGTCGATGTTTTAGGACCTACTGATTCTAAAAAAGCAAAAAAATGTCTGTCTGTCTGTCTGTATGTCATTACCTACGAAATCTAGAAAACCGCTGGAGGGATTTCAAAATTTTTTTTCTAAAAATACCTTTATTCAAGGAACAGGTCCGAAAGCACGCTGTGCTCGATAACTGTACCGGAAGTGTGTCGAAAAAACCATTAAGTGTATAAAAATAGCAAATTTGCATATTTTTGGCTTAAAAAACGTTCATTTTAAGTGATTACGAGTAGGAACATTGAATTTGGAGCACTCTTGATGTAAGGGATTGGTATGTGAGATCAAAAACTAGATTATTGCATTAGAAGTTTGTCAAAAAAATGTTGTCAAGTGTGTCAAAAAATGATTTCATTTATTTTTAGCCAATTTTTTGGAAACAAAATTTAATTGTTTTTATGACGTAAATGTAATTGAACATGAAATTGTACATGGAAAGTTTTTTGAATAGTTTTTGAAATATTTTTGGAATTTTGAAAAAGTTTGTATATCTGAATTTTGTAATAATTTTTCAATATTTTTAGAATTTTAGAAAAAGTTTTAATTTTTAATTTTGTTATAATTTTTGCAATATTTTTAGAATTTTGAAAAAAAAAATAGAATTTTGTATATATTTTTAGAATTTTGAAAAAAGTTTCAATTTTTGATTTTTTAAGAATTTTTGGAATATATTTAGAATTTTGAAAAATTTTAACTTTTTGATTTTATTATTATTGAAATTTTTTTCAAAATTCCAATTTTTGATTTTGTAATAAATTTTGGAATATTTTTAGAATTTTGAAAAAACTTTGAATTTTTAAGAATTTTTGGAATATTAGTGGAATTTAGAAAAAGTATAAATATTTGATTTTATTCTAATTTTTGAAATATTTTTGGACTTTTGAAAAAGATTTGCATTTTAATTTTTGGAATATTTTTAGAATTTTGAAAAAAGTTTGATTTTATTTAATTTTTACAATGTTTTTGGAATTTTGAAAGAAATATGAATTTGTGATTTTCTAATATTTTCTCGAAACGCTAAATAGAGAGGTTTTTGAGTAGTTTGCTGAGTTATAAAGTTGTCAAGTTTCTTATCAAGTATCATCTTTTCACTAAATTATTTTAATTTATGATCTGTTTTAATTTTCCGGCAACGTATTGATTTACTTCGGTCTGAAAGACCTAAGTATTACATTCATGAGCTCAAAGTGAAATTCTTACCCCACTTTTTTTGACATTTCTCGACGTTTTAAGACCTCCTGATTCTAAAAAAGCAAAAAAAAAAAATGTATGTCTGTCTGCCGGCCGTCCGGCCGGCCGTCATTACCTACGCTGCAGGGAAAACCGCTGGAGGGATTTCAAAAATTTTTTTTTCTAAAAATAGGTATTCACAAGGGACAGGTCCGAAAGGACGCTGTGTTCGATAACTGTACCGGAAGTGTGTCAAAAAAATCATTATGTGTGTCAAAAATAGCAAATTTTCATATTTTTGGCTTAAAAAACGTTCATTTTAAGTGATTACGAGTAGGAACATTAAATTTGGAGAAATCTTGATGGTCGGGATTGGTATGTAAGATCAAAAACTAGATTATTGCATTATAAGTTTGTCAAAAAAATGTTGTCAAGTGTGTCAAAAGAAAGATTTTTATTTATTTTTTTACCTAATTTTTTGGAAAAAAAAAATAAAATTAATTGTTTGTTTGAAATGAAGTTTTATTATTATTATTGAGAATTATGGCATTATGAGGTTGTCAAAAAAATGTTGTCAAGTGTGTCAAAAGATTTTTATTTAGATTTTTACCCTTTTTTTTGGAAAAAAATAAAATTGTTTTTTTGAAATGAAATTTTATTATTATTGTTGAGAATTATGGATTATAAGTTTGTCAAAAAAATGTTGTCAAGTGTGTCAAAAGAAAGATTTTTATTTATTTTTTTACCTAATTTTTTGGAAAAAAAAAATTAAATTAATTGTTTGTTTGAAATGAAGTTTTATTATTATTATTGAGAATTATGGCATTATGAGGTTGTCAAAAAAATGTTGTCAAGTGTGTCAAAAGATTTTTATTTAGTTTTTTACCCTTTTTTTGGAAAAAAATAAAATTGTTTCTTTGAAATGAAATTTTATTATTATTATTGAGAATTATGGATTATAAGTTTGTCAAAAAATGTTGTCAAGTGTGTCAAAAGAAAGGTTTTTATTTATTTTTTACCCATTTTTTTTAGAAAACAATAAAATTAATAGTTTGTATGACATGATATTTTATTATTATTATAGAGAATTATGGCATTATAAGTTTGTCAAAAAATAATGTCAAGTGTGTCAAAAAATGATTTCATTTATTTTTTAGCCAATTTTTTGGAAAAAAAATGTAGCTGTTTTTATGACGTAAATGTAATCTAAAATGAAATTAGACATGGAAGTTTTTGAATTTGTTATAGTTTTTGAAATATTTTTGGAATTTTGAAAAATTTTGTATTACTTCGGTTTTTGATTTTGTAATAATTTTTGCAATATTTTTAGAATATCGGTAAAAGTTTTAATTTTTGATTTTGTAAGAATTTTTGAAATATTTTTAGAATTTTGAAAAATTTTAAATTTTTGATATTATTATAATTTTTGGAATTTTGAAAAATTTTTCAATTTTTGATTTTGTAATAATTTTTGCAATATTTTTAGAATTTTGGAAAACGTTTGAATTTTTAAGAATTTTTGAAATGTTGGAATTTAGAAAAAATTTAAATATTTGATTTTATTCTATTTTTGGAATATTTTTGGAATTTTGAAAAAGTTTGACTTTATTTAATTTTTACAATATTTTTGGAATTTTGATTATAATTTTCTGGCAACGTTTTGATGTTTCGTGTTAGTTGTGTAGTAAATTTTTAAACCGAGTTAAAAAAATGCTTGTACTTTAACAAAGAGTTATGTTTGATATACATCGCAGCCCAAAACTAAAAACCATGTCCTCATAAAAGTTTTTTACCGAAAACTATATCAAAATCTTTAACCCAGACTGAAGTCTTGATATCTCAGAGCTTGAGATTTCAGCCACAACATATTTTTGTTTGTATTTCTAAATAAGTACAACTTATAATTATACTAAAAAAAAGAAGGCAGTGTTAAGGACTGCCGACAGAAGTGAAAACTTAAATCTGTAAAATAGCTGTGTTTTTTTGTATCGTGCAATTATTGTAGCATTGCAAATTAAAATTTCAGAATGTTTAAATTATTAAAATCATTAAAATTATTATGGGCTTCACATCTATCAGTATCTATCAGTATTTTATCAAGTATCAAGTTACAAGTATTAAGTCTTCACTTAATTTTTGAAACATGTATTACATACAATTCCAAATTAACAACATGTTTGGTGAAGATGATAAAATTTGTAACATCATGATGATGTGTTAAATTCCAGTACATATAGTTTTGATATACAAATGTAATTGTTTCAGGCTATACTATCTTTCTGACGTTATTTTTAATATCATAAAAATTATGTTCAACAAAAAAAACATTGATCAAAGCAAACTACCGTTTAAAACAATAGTTAAATAAAAGCAAATTAAGTGTACACAACCACTTCCCAAATTTTCATGATGATTAATGTATGAATGCATAAAGGACAAACAGACATACTTTCAATTTTATATATATTCAATATTTATTTAGCATGATGATTCGAATGCAAATTGCAAAATACAGTAGCAATATAACTTTAAAAAACTGCGTTATAGATCAATTTTTTAAAATTCGTAAAAAGAAATTTTTATTATTTCTATGAATTCATGAATAACGCATCGCAATTTGAAACGCTAAGAAATGATAGATGTATTTCATATTTAAAAAATATTTGTTTGTTCTTCAAAAATGCATATTAAACATGATGACGCGAATATATAAATTTTACCTCATACAAAATTTACAACGCGCCTAAAGAAGTTTTCACTTCAAAAAAATATGTCAGGTAGATTAGAGATGTTAAAATACCGTATTTTATTTTTTTTGTATAATACAGCGTATTATACATTGTATTATACAAAATAAAATACCGTATATTCTGTACAAAATTGTAATAGCCGAGATAGGATGTGAATGGTATAACAATAAAAAATGACTTCCATCATCATTTTGAATTACATCTAATGCATTTTTTCTAAATATCTGAATTTGGATATCTTATCGTTATTTTAATCTATATATATATATTCCTTAAATAAATGCTAAGAAGACCTATATATTCATTTGACCCTAATGCATGTGGATGATCTGATCAAAACTATCTTGATGCTTAGTTTCCATTTATTTCACCTTCATTAACTACCTGCTGCTGTATTGGGATTGGATCCCTCCCATTTCCCATGAATAAACTGTTAGAGGTCTTAATCATGTTTAACATAAACGAGATAATTACTTTTGTATTATTTTCTACATGTTTACATGTTATCTGGGACTACTCAAAGTTATTAAATTGAGTGACAAATCCATGTTTCAAAATTTTGATTTGCTGCTCCATTAAAAAATTCACTGTAACGGTTGCTTCTCAGCAACTATAATCGATTGTTGATGTTTGTGTTCTGTTGATATTAGAACAATCTTGGTAGAACAGAAATTTAAAAATTACTTAGAAAGGCACAATAGCAAGGCATACAAAAACTTCATTTCCTCGGCGTCATTTATATCTTATAGATGTAATCGTAGACATATTTTTACAGCTATAAATTCTTTTAATAATGCACGCACCAATTTTAGTCAAATGGCTACTTGCCACTTTGCGCGCCATCAGAATAAAAAATAATTTTTATAGTAAAATACCACGTATTTTACAACGTTTTGGACAATACGGTATTTTACGTATAATACCGCGTATTATACAATTGTATTAAACACTTTTACATCACTAAGGTAGATGAAATTCATGATCTTTTAAACGACTCAAAAAGTTGATTTTAAAACCAGACCATTTTTGATAGACTTCACACTTGGAATACAAGTAGTTTGAGTTAAATACAAAATCACTGTGATATTAGAAAGGTGTTAAATTTGAGAACAGGGTGTTCCGAAATGTTTATGGAAGTTCAAACTTACAGTTACATTGAAATCAAAATGCAATGGAAAGACTCACCTGATATCAACGGTTGTTGTTGTATATGCGATATTTGACTCGAAAAAAATACACAGTAAATTTTTAAAAATGTGCATATCAGATCAAAATTTAGTAAGTTTCAATAGCAGGGATTGGAGTACGTGGGGTTGTCCCACCCGAAGATCAAAAGTAAAAAAATTTACAAATAAAAGAAATTGAAATTCAGACAAAACCGAGAACCATTGAGATCAATAAAAATTGGTTTAGAAAGCATCCCTCCACTTTGTCGAACTTTGTCCAAAAGCCATCAAATCTATCACTATCACACTAAAAGTTTATGTACCGAATTTCGTTAAAATAAAATGTCACGACTTAAACTTGTTGCAGAAGGACATTTTTTAGCCTTATTAGACCACAACGTCAGAAAATGCAAAAAAAATTTAAGTAAGATTTTGAATATTTTCGCATGATTGTAATATATGTACTTTTTTATTCGCCTACATATTAAAGTGTTGCTTTATTACTGTGATTTGCGGCTTTAAAGTATCACTTTTCAGCTATTTATTTTGTTGTCATAGCTACGTCCAAAAAAGTAAAAAGCATTTGTATTTGTTTAGATTCTATGAAAAATAAATTTTTTTATCAAAGCAACCCTCAAAGTCAAAATCTCGTTATCCAATTACAGTAGTTGTTATCATTTGTTGTCATAGCTACACAATAATTTGGAAAAAATAATAAATATTTTGTCAAAGGTTACTTGTCCCACATATTTTTATTTTAAAGTTTATGAAAATTTATAATTTTAATTTAGAATAAACAACTTTTCTTAAAATATTTTGCTTGCGGCGAATAAAAAATAGTATATGATGCACGGACGTAAGCTATTTTGGACTTAATGTGGGTGCAAATCTCGGCTAGCGCCTCGATTTGCAAACTCCACATCCGTCCAAAATCTTTAGCTTTACGTCCTAGCATCATAATGTACTATTTTATTCGCCTGTGTTACTTTATCACTGTGATTTGCGGTCATAAAGTGTCGCTTTTTAACCCTATATTTTGTTGTCATAGCTACGTCCAAAAAAGTAAAAAACATTTGTATTTGTTTAAATTCTATAAAAAATAGAAATTTTTATCAAAGCAACCCTTACATTCAAAATTTCATAATCCAATTATGATGCAAGAACGTAAAGCTAAGGATTTTGGACGTATGTGGAGTTTGCGAATCGAGGCGCCAGCCGAGATTTGCACCCACATTAAGTCCAAAATGGCCTACGTCCCTGCATCATTTACTATTTTTTATTCGCAGCAAGCAAAATATATTAAAAAAAATTGTTTAATCTAAATCAAAATTAAAAATTTTATAAATTTTGAAATAAAAGTATGTTGAACAAGTAGGCTTTGACCAATATATTTGTTATTTCTTTTCAAACTAATCGAATAACGATGATGACAAAGAATAACAAATATTTTAATTGGATTAGGAAATTTGTAATCGAAAGGTTGCTTTGATAAAAATTTCCAAAAATTGTACCATCTTTGACGAAAAGTAGTTTTGAATTTTGGTTTCTATCCATACTATTTCCAGAAAAACAAATCCGGATCTATTGTTTATTTATTTTTGTTTTAAATGTAAAATGTTGTTTTATAGAATTTTTGTGTCTTCATTGTGGTATGGCGTAATGCGGAAATGTATTCAGCTTAAATACAAATATTTACTAAATTCAGTTGTAAAAATTTTACAAACATTGCGAAAATACTAAAAACTGTTTTCTTTTATTTTCCTTATTTATATTTACGATATTTTGGATACGTTAATAAGTTTCTGCGATAATACTAAGTTACACGCATCTACCGAAATACAAAATCGACGTTCATCGTCATGTTTTAAAAATAGGCCAAATATGATAAATTTGTTATGCTCTGATCTTAAATAAATCGTTAGAATAAATGAAAAAACCAAGGTCTAATCATTTTACAGAGTACTAATTGTATTTCGTTTTTCTAGTTTATAGATGATCCATTGCAGAATGTATTACATGTGTTTGTTTGTGTACTTTCAATTCCTCAATGGATCAACATTCTAGAACTCGGTTTTTGAACTCATTTATTTTCTGAATCTGAATCATTAAATTCTGCTTTTTGCGGTGTTAAAATTTTTTATTAACTAGTTATAAAAATTTGCCCCTTTCTCTGAAATTTAGTTTTTATTTATCATGTAAAATATACCACTCAATGTTATATTCACTCCAGTCATTTTGAGTCTAATTGGGGAAGTTAAAATTGAAGAATTTCTAAAAAATTATATGAATAATGTCTGGTTTTAGATTTTAGATTTGAAAATATGGAGGGGCTGAAATCTCAAACTCTGAGATATCAAGATTTCGGTCTGGGTTGAGGATTTTGATATAGTTTTCGGCAAAAAACATTTACGAGGACATAGTTTTTAGTTTTAGGCAGCGATGCATATCAAAAAAAGCTCTTTGTTAAAGTACATGTATTTTTTATGTCTGTTTTGATATGTATTACAAAACTAACACCTAAAAATATTTCAAAAATTATTACAAAATCAAAGATTAAAACTTTTTTCAAAAACTCTAAAAATATTGCATAAATTATAACAAAATCAAAAATTGTAACTTTTTCCAACATTATAAAAATTATAATAAAATCAAAAATTTAAAATTATTCAAAATTCTAAAAATTTTCCCCAAATTCTTACAAAATCACAAATTGAAACCATTTCAAATTCTAAAAATATATATAAAATTCAAAAATCTTATGTTTATTTTGAAAATTCTAAAAGTATTCCAAAAATTAGAATAAAATAAAAAATTTAAACTTTTTCTAAATTTTAATAATATTCCAAAAATTCTTAAAAATTTAACCTTTTTTTCCAAATTTCTAATAATATTGCAAAAATTATAACAATATCAAAAATTGAAACTTTTTCCAAAATTACAAAAATTCAATATTTAAAATTTTCCAAAATTCTAAAAATATTCCAAAAATTCTTACAAAATCAAAAATTGAAACTTTTTTCAAAATTCTAAAAACATATATAAAATTCAAACATTTTTTTTTTCAAAATTCTAAAAATATTCCAAAAATTAGAATAAAATCAAATATTTAAACTTTTTCTAAATTCCAATAATCTTCCAAAAATTCTTGAAAATTCAAAAATTCAAACTTTTTCAAAAACTCTAAAATATTGCAAAAATTATAACAATATCAAAAATTGAAACTTTTTCTAAAATTATAATAAAATCAAAAATTTAAAATTTTTCAAAATTCCAAAAATATTCCAAAAATTCTTGCAAAATCAAAAATTAAAACAGCGATATAGCGGTCAAGTTTGCCACCACTTTATCATTGCAGTTGCTGGATATCAACGACCTGCTATCAGGAGCATGCTCGCTCACTCACTGCAGTCGCCAGCGCTGGGTACCTAATTCCTGCACCGTAAGTTTTGATCATGTTGTTCTATTTTCGGAGTTTTTCTTCTCTAAGCATTTTATACCTACTGCCAGGTGGAAATAAACAGCCGCTTCTAACATGAAGACAGACTTTGACTCGGAGACTGCTTATTTTCGTATTCGCAGCTCACCTATTCAACATATCAGTATGTATGCCGTTCACTATCTGCCACCTGTGACCCCCACAGTAGCCAAAAGCTTAACCTTGTGATTGTGTGAGTGTGTGTCAGTGTTTGTGTGCGTGTATACACACAAAAATCTATTTGAAATAGTGCGTGCCAGTATAGTCAGCATATTTTCGAAATCAAAGCAGGAAGTAAGTGATGTGCACCAGAAGAGTTACTTAAACTAATATTTTGTAACTGTAAAAAAGGATGCGGTGCCTCATGTGGTTGCCGAAGACTCGGATTATTTTGTAACTTAACATGTGAGACATGCTGCGATGACAACTGTCAGAATTGTCCTCCAACTGACCCATCGGAAGAAAATGATATTGATTGTAGCTCTAATGATTAAATTTTCTAAAAAAAACTGTGTTTTAGAAAACCGCGGTTTTCTGTTTTTATTTTTGAGTTCAAATTCAGTTTATTTCAAAATAAATTATTAAAGTTAAAAAAGAAAAAAATTCAATAAATAATTCAAATTGAAAGTTTCAGTTTTAAAAATAATAAAGATTTAAGTTCTTTGAAAAATTTAAAACGTATTTACGAGTTATTATTATTAATTCGGTGGAATTTTACAAATACTAAACTATTTAACGAATACTAACTTAACCAAGTTCTAACTTTTCGACTAAAATTAGATACAACGGAAAATACCCGCTTAGGTTCAGATGATGATGGTCGAATCATTAGTATTGCATCATACAGCTACTGCAAAATTATAGTTCTTAGACCGGTTTTTTTAAATAATAACAATTCTTTTCAAAGCTCCAGTCACATAAATCCTCAATTAATTTGAAATTTATTCCAGTAAGCAGATGTGTTCAAATGTCTCGATGCCCTCTATTGGTTTTTAAGTAAGCGTAATACATTTTTGTAGCATTTGGTACATTGAATTGCATCGATGCCTCACATCCAAATTCAAACTACCTTCATTACCAACTTCTGTACGCACGTTTCGTTGTAAGATATTATTTCAGATTATAAATCATATTTTAATAGTACATAATATAACAAGGCTGAGAAGTAAGCTATTATTGACCGAGCACTTTAAGATCTTGAGGCGCGTAGCGCCGAGGGATACAAAGTCGAGGTCTATATTAGTCTTCTCAACCGAGGTATATATAGAATTTTTTTAACTACTAACACTAATTACTTCGGTCTGAAAGACCTAAGTATTACATTCATGAGCTAAAAGTGAAATTCTTACCCCTACCTTTTTTGGCTATTCTTGACGTTTTAGGACCAACTGATTCTAAAAAAGCAAAAAAAAAATGTCTGTCTGTCGGCCGGCTGTCCAACCGTCCGGTCATCACAATCTACGAAATCTAGAAAACCACTGGACGGATTTCCAAATTTTGTTTTCTAAAAATAGGTTTACTCAATGGAAAGAGCCGAAAGGACGATGTGTTCGATAACTGTACCGGAAGTGTGTCAAAAAATCGTCAAGTGTGTCAAAACAAGGAAATTTGCATATTTTTTGCTTAAAAGCTTTAAGTGATAACACGTAGGAACATTGAATTTGGAGAAATCTTGATGGTCGGGATTGGTATGTGAGACCAAAATCTAGATTATTGCATTATAGATTATTTGTCAACATTTTTGGAAAAAAATAAAATTAAAAATTTGTATGACATGAAAATTTATTATTATTATAGAGAATTATGGCATTATAAGTTTGTCAAAAAAATAATGTCAAGTGTGTCAAAAAATGATTTCAATTATTTTCTTAGCCAATTTTTCGGAAAAAAAACAGATGTTTTTATGAGGTAAATGTAATTGAAAGAAAAATTGGACATGGAAATTTTTAAATTTGTTATAGTTTTTGAAATATTTTTGGAATTTTTTCAAAATTCGTAGTTTTGATTTTGTAATAATTAACATAATGTCAATCTCTTGTTACTTTACGCAAATAACTTATTTAATAAGATGTACTGTCTATTATTGTTATTGTACATGGTATTAAACTAGATCAGTTTTATGATCTTATATATTAATACGCTAGATTAAAACTTTGTGGAGCATAAGGCTTTTTTATTCGCAGATGGATTCAATTCAAATTTTCACAGCTAACTGATATTAGTGTAACCTATATTGGGATCCGGATTCAAACAAATCGGATCATAAATAAAAAAGTTATTATATACGGAAAACTTTTTCTATACATATGCATTATAAGTTTACATACATATAAAAATATATTTGCTATCGAACAACGAACAACAAAAACGAAACTTAAAACTTTATTTTGTTATTCTTTTTTATATTTAATTTTTTCTCAGCTGTTAGTATATTTATTTCTTTGAATGTGAATAAACGTACATATTGTTTTTCTATGTTTTAAATTTCATTTCGAATTTTTTCTTATGCGTAAGATAGGTTTTGAGTTAGATCGTGTGAATCCTTTTGTTCGTTCTTTTAAATCAATGCATGAATTTTGTGAAAGACCTGAGAATGTTACTGCTGATGTGTCAATGGTTATAAAAGTTAACAGAGAATGTGATATTCGTCGTTTTAATGATGCTGTTCAAACTGATGTGGTTGCTATTTTTAAAAATGATGAATTTTGTTAAATTTGTCAGATGAAGATAGAATTGATGGAAATGAAATGATTAATAAATTTGTATGTACTGAAATCCCTGATCCCATTCTTTTTCCTAAATTACATGAATATGTGAAACGTCATATGATGCATGAACCATGTGGTGCTCTAAATCCCAATTCTGTTTGTATGAGAGTGGTAAATGTAGTAATAATTTTCCAAAACCTTTTTCTGAAAATATTAAAGAATATGTGAATGGTTATCCTTTGTACCGTCGACGTGATAATGGTATGAGTGTTGATGTACGTGGTGCATCTCTTGATAATAGATATGTTGTTCCGTATAATATTTATCTTCTTGCAAAATTCAATTGTCATATTAACGTGGAAATATGTACGACTGTTAAAAGTGTGAAATATGTTTACAAGTATGTATATAAAGAGTATGATTCTGCCAATGTTGAATTGAGAGTGAATGGAGAGAATGCAGTGAATAATGATGATGCGATTGTGGGAAATGAAATTCAAGATTTTTTGAATGGACGGTATGTTGGTTCGACTGAAGCTGCTTGGCGCATATTTGAATTTCCAATGCATTTTCAATCTCATACAATTATTCGACTTGATTGTCATTTGCCTAATAGACAAAATGTTTATATCAGGAATGGTAATGTGGCTGGCACAGTCGCAAATGTATCAAGAACAAAATTGTTAGCATTTTTCCATTTGAATTCCATTGATAATTTAGCTAATGAGTTTTTGTATACAGAATTAATTATGTTTGGTATGACCAAAGTAAATCGTGGAAAAGAAGACAACGTGGGGCTGATAAAGTTGTTGCTCGATTATATATGGTTACTCCAAAAGATATAGAATTGTTTCATATGCGTTTACTTCTGTTGCATGTTCGTGGTCCAAAATCTTTTTTTGATCTACGTATGTATGAAGGTGTACCCTACCCTACTTTTGTTGCAGCATGTGAAGCTCGAGGTATTGCAACAAATGGTAATGAATAGCGTGAATGTTTACTTGAAGCTTCAGAAATTCAATCACCAAAACAGTTTCGTCAATTATTTGCATTTATCTGTGGTTTGAATGTTCCTCCGAATGCTTTAGCTTTTTTTCTTGACAGCTCATGCAGGTTGTGGCAAAACTTTTGTTCAAACGGCAATCATTCATAAATTTAATTCACTAAATCTTTCGTGTATTGTAACTGCCTTCAGTGGTATTGCATCAACTCTTTTGATTGGGGGGCGAACTTTGCATAATGTTTTCAAATTACCAATTCCATTATTAGAGAATTCAATGCCAAATATAACTCCAAACAGTGTACATGGCACATATATTAATAATGCATCAATCATTATTATAGATGAAATTTCAATGTGTTCTATTCATGCTTTAAAATTAACTAGGAAGGCCCGGCGTGCTTCGCTACGCTTATAAATAAAGTTTTTGCGTAGACATTTTGTTGACGTAGAAGCAATGATTTCAAAAAGTGGTAACGAGAAATGCTAGCATATAATTTTTAATTTTTCTTTTTAAATATATGAATGAAAAATAATCAGAACTCTAGCTGATCAGTTCGGATATATGAAAAATTAGCGATCAAATAAGTTAGAGATAAAATAAGCTTACTTACTAAATAAAATAAGCTTACTAAACCTCAAAATAAGGGAGAAAACTACCCGTAAAAATTTTTTTATTATTTATATCGTATTCAACGAAAAAAATTCTAACGAACTAAAATATTTCTAAAAAATTTGTATAAGCGTTAAACTGCCTAAAAAATAAAGACGTTTGTCGTTCACGAAAAAAATTCAAGTTTGTGACCGTCACCGACGGCAAAGGGGTTGGCCAAAAAATCTAAAAAAATGACGAAATCGTTTTCTAATGGAGTACTATCAATTTCCAAAATTTGGGCAAAAACAAATTTTTGGTCGTCCCACTTCAGGTGGAATGCCCCATATATTTCAAGAATTTTGGAAAAAGTTTCAATTTTTGATTTTGTTATAATTTTTGCAATATTTTTAGAATTTTTGAAAAAAGTTTTAATTTGTGATTTTGTAATAATTTTTGAAATATTTTTAGAATTTTGTTTGAAAAAAGTTTGAATGTAATGCTTGTTTGTTTGGTAATTTTTTGTTATTATTATTGACCTTGGTTGAGAAAAATTACTTCTCATTGAGGCATTCGAGTATATAATGACGATTTCTCAAGTTAGTAGTTAAAAAAGGAAGATTTATTCTACATAACTAAATAAGAACGGAATCGAAAGAATGAGTAAACCTACATTTTTTCTACATTTTCACTTAGAGGTGGTTTTCACCCCTTAAACAAAAAAAAAACGCATGTCGGGCTTATGTCACCTTTGAAGTTAAGAGTAAGATGAGCTTAATTCCCAATTTTCATGAAAAACGATGGAGGTTCAAAGAATTCAGAAGTATGGTTCTATTTTCATGTTCAATTACTGTACTATTAGGCAAAGTAAAAAAAAACATGTCAATGAGATGCATTGAGATGCACACAAATTTTATCATTTAAAAAATCTGGATTAACGTTTCCTCTTCTTTTAAATATGTGTGTTTTTTGAGCAATTGAGTAATTCCTCTTGTAGATTTTTAGAAAGCTGCTGAACTGTTTTTAAAAATTTTCTATATGTATTTATTCTACACAAGTAAAAACTAGATTTTTTCTACTGTTATAAGCAAATGTATTATAACCAAACATTCAATATTACATCTTGATAGCAATTATATGTTATCTAATTAATTGTTGTTAATTGAAAACAAATTACTTATTTATAAATTGACCGAAAACACAATCGACAACTTTTATCAAAGAAATTTCCATAAACATTTTCATATTGTCCTTCATAATGAAATTAACTTGATTCGTTGTTTCTTTCCATTGATGCAAGGTACATTGAAAGAAGTTGACCTTCCGATTCCATATATAGTTATCACAACGTCTAATTAACGCAAACTTAAACTATAGTACATTATGATGCAATGACGTAAAGCTAAGATTTTTGGACGTATGTGGAGTTTGCGAAACGAGGCGCCAGCCCAAATTTGCAGCCACATTAAGTCCAAAATGGCTTACGTCCGTGCATTATATACTATTTTTTATTCGTCGCAAGCAAAATATTTATAAAAAATTATTTATTCTAAATCAAAATTAAAAATTTTGAAATAAAGATATGTTGAACAAGTAGCCTTTGATCAATATATTTGTTATTTCTTTTCAAAAAAATCGTATAACTATGACAACAAAGAATAACATATATTTTAATTGGATTAAGGAATTTGGAATCGAAAGGTTGCTTTGATAAAAATTTATATTTTTATAGAATTTAAATAAATACAAATGTTTTGTTACTTTTTGGGACGTTACTATGACAACAAAATATATGGTTAAAAGTGACACTTTAAGGCTGCAAATCACAGTAATAAAGTAACACTTTAATATGTAGGCGAATAAAAAAGATATTATGTACTTATGACTGCTTGTTATGAGTTCAGTGTTCATTATTATATTCTAATTTTTTGGGGTATAGTAGCAAGTTATAAATTTAATTAACTTGTAATTAATTATGTAAATGCGAGCTAATATTTTTAATCTTTTTTTTGTACGTAAATGACTCGTATTGAATGATATCAACTTTCAGTTGAAATTTGAACATCGGACAGTATATAATATTTAATTGATTAGAGTTTATTTTGTAATATTCTTTGAGAATTTTTAATATTTAATTTTGTTTCGAAAAATCAATATTACCTTGAAGTGTGAAATTGAATAATTCATAAAAAAATATTTGGTCATACACACGCAGATTTTTCCACTTTTTCGTAATCGTAAGAAAAAAACAATTAAGTTTGGATGGATCACACCTATAACGTATGTTTGTTTTAAAAATTTTAATTAATAATTTTACAATTTGATGCTAGTTAGCTAGTTATAATCTGAGTCATAATGCATCCTTGATATTGAATAATACAAAAAGCTTAATAAAGTTTCATTAAATTAAGTTATTAGTTTTAGATTATTATGCAATTATTGACATAATTTATTAATATTATTACCAATCACTAAATTATATTTGTTTTTATATAAACTGTTGATGTTGAACTTTGATCATTTCTAATGGGTATTTAGAAAAGTATTTTTAAAAAATTGTCAATAATTAATTTGTCATTGAGGATAAATGGTTAATTGAATTGTTTAAAAGACAAGTTAATGTGATTTGTTTTATAATAAGCTTAAACCGTGTAGTAAATATGTTGATGGTTTAATTAGAATATATTTGACAGTAGGCTAGATTAGGGAATGTTCCACTTGCTGTCAGAACAGAAACAAAGACTTAATAAGACATTATGGATTTTTTGCTCTATTATTTAAGTATTTTGATCATGTAATGAAGCATAGAATGTGATGAATTGTGAAGTTGAAGCATTTTGCAGCTGTTTGCATTATATTTAATTTGTGTAGTGGTCATTAGTAACTATCATTTATTTGTTACTTCTCACAGTAGATGTGTGTGGATAGAGTATTCCAACGGCGATTCTTCTGATTGTTTCAATGGCGAATTTTTGATTTTGGTAATTTTTGTTAGTACACATTTCACATTTTCTGCACTACTGGTGCCTGATGCCTTGGTGCGCAAAAATATTTGTTGGTGTGCAGAAATATTGGAAACAGTAAACTAAAACCTTATAAACCAATTCTCAATAAGATTGAAAACCAGGATTAGAAGTTATTCAAGATTCAAATAAACAGGTGTTTGGGAGACCCCTCGCCATTTTTTTCCAATTTTAAAACGATTCCAGATTTTCTATTTTCAGGTTTTTTTTTTTTTTTTTTAATAAAATGTGTTGTGTAGTAGGAATTACAATATGTGTCACAATCACACATAAAAACCTTTTTAGACCAAGGTCTCACAACAACATACGTTCAAAGGTGTTGATGGACGTAAATCTTGCTTTTTTTGTTTTTTTATATTTTTTGTTAAGGATTGGATAACTAAACAAAAAATCCTATCACTGATAAAATATGACATAGGCCAATATTTTATGATAGAATAGAGAAAATAAAAGTAAATTAAAAAGTAAATAGCAAATTTTTACAAAAATTTGCCGAAACAAAACAAAAATGTAGTTGCCAATAATCCAGCCGGTTGCATATTCCTTGATCCTGTGACGCAATGTCTTTCTTAATGATTAAAACCCACACATAGTTATATGAAGGCTCGTTTCTTCAAGGAAGCAAAAGCGTCTCATCATCAAGGATTATTTCACAGCTAAGATTGAGGGTGCTACCGTTGACTGAATACAGTTCATCCGCCACCACCCCTAAGATGTCACCTTGGCTAGTTATATCTCAGTACTATTGCCAGTGGTATGTGATATCTCACGTTAACTCGTATGTCAATAGCAGGGACTGGAGTACGCGGGTTTGTCACACCCGTAGATCAAAAATTTAAAAAAAAAAAAAATTCAAAACAATAAAAACTGATCCCTCCATGCGGAACCAAAACAATGCGGAGGTTAACCAAAATTTTATTGTTTTTCGCAGGTCAAAACACCTCCAAATAACATCAACCCACCCAATCAACCACCCTTACATTTAGATTAAGGATGGTCCAAAACAAACGACAAAATAAAATTTGGGGTATTTTTTTTATGGGGATGCCTCGAAGCTGAGCTATTAAGTTAGATAGTTCGAGTAGCACTGTGACCTAAAAACCAATCCATTGTGCTTTACCTTAATATTGTTATGCAGTACATGATTTCGATGTCAGGATTGAAAAATCGTTTATTTTTAGAGGGGAGACGGTGAGGTTGCCTAGAAACTTTATGGAATGCAAAAGACCTTCCTTCTGCATAGTTGTTTATTCTCGTTCCTCGCTTTGAATAATACATTTGAGGGAACTCCTGGTCATTCCAAAGCATGGTTCTGGACCAAGAAATTTTGTACGGGAATTCTGTATTATCGAGTCTGCTACTGCATTTCCATGTACTTCTGTGTGTATAAGCAATCACACAAGTGTGATCCGGTTTGTTTTCTCAATTTGTTTTAGATATTCATAGCATTCCAATACTATTTTTGATATAAAGAGCGTCGGATTTAGAGGCAATGGTCTTGCCTGACTGTCAAAAATAATATACATGTCAGAACACAGCATCCCAAGCAAGGTTTGCCTTACTTTAAAATACGGCCAAGCACGGCTATTGTTATTGATTACTCGAACAAAAAATCGGCTCATCTACGGTTTACAAAAAATGGCCAGCGCAGTTTACTTTAAATAGCCAAACAATGTCACGTCAATGTTTAACATTAGTAGTTTTTGTTATTAGGCCAATACTGAGTCTATGCCATTTGGTTAAAATTCACAGTAATGTTGATTTTGGGAATATGCATAGTTTGAAAAATTTTACCTATAGTTTTGCTTCTCGACTGAAAGACTATGATGGTAATGTTGAGGTTCGTATAAGTTTTAATTTTTTTTCGTTAGACATTTTTATATTAATTTAATTATTTTGTATTTAATTTATTTCAATTTATACATATGATAATATTTTATATTTTTTAATTTCCTGGTCATGGTTCCCAGTACTCGGCCATTGCTGCAATACTTATTTCATTATTGGTTCTTTACTGGGCTAGCTGAACAACATGTTTGGGCTCCAATCATGCAGTAAATTATGTTAATGGCCTCAGCATTACTGAACCAATTGTACAACCTTGTATGGGTCATTGCTCGCTTTTTTCTGTGGCCCTTGAATTCAGTCATTTACTGTCCGAAATTATCATCCCATAAAATTATGTTAACGACTCAGTCATGATTCCCAGTTCTCGGCCATTGGTGTAATATAGGTCATAATTATTGTTTCATTACTGGGCCAGCTGTACCACTTTGTATGGGCCATAACAGTATTTTTTCTCTGGCCCATGAATGGCAGCCATTTATTGTCCGAAATTATCATCCATCAAATTATATTAATGGCCTGCTAATTACTGGGCCAGTTGTCCAACCTAATATGGGCCGTTGCAGGTTTTTTCTTTGGCACATGAATAGTAACCATTTATTGTCCTAAGCTATCATCCAGTAGGATTATGTTAATGGCCTGACCATTTTGGGACCAGTTGTACAACCTTGTATGGGCCATTACTGTTTTTTTTCTCGGGCCCATGAATGGCACCCATTTACTGTCCAAAGTTACTATCTAGTAAAATTATGTTAACGGCCCAGTCATAGTCCCCAGAACTCGCCCATTGCTACAATACTTGTCATCATTATTGGTCCGTTACTAGGCCAACGGTATAACCTTATTTTTTGCCATTACTGTGTTTTTTATGGTCCATGAATGACAGCCATTTATTGTCCGAAGTTATCATCCATTAAATTAGGTTAATTGCCTGACCATTTCTGGACCAGTTGTACAAGTTGTACAACTTTGTATGGGCCATTGCTCGATTTTTCTCTGGCCCTTGAATGGAAGTCATTTACTGTCCGAAGTTATCATCCAGCAAAATTATTTTAACGGCCCAGTCATTGTTCCCGATTCTTGGCCATTACTGCATTGGCCATTGGCCCGATCTTGGCCATTATTGGTCTGTTACTGGGCCAGCTGTGCAATCTTGTAAGGGCCATTACTATGTAATTCTCTAACCCATAATTGGCAACCATTTATTGTCCGAAGTAATTGTCCAGTAAATTATGTTAATAGCCTGACCATTACTGGACTAGTTTCACAACCTTGTTTGGGTCATTGTCGGATTTTTTTTCTGGCCCATGAATAAGAACCATTTATTACCCGAAGTTATTATCCAGTAAATTAGGTTCATGGCCTGACCATTACTGGACCAGTTGTACAAGTACAACCTTTTATGGTTTATTTCTGGCTTTTTTCAATCATTTACTGTCCGAATTTATCCTCTAGTAAAATTATGTTAACGGCTCAGTCATGGTTCTCAGTACTCGGCCATCACTGCAATACTTATCATCATTATTGGTCCGTTACTGGGCCAGCTGTAAAACATTGTATGAACCATTGCTATTTATTTCTCTGGACTACGAATAGCAGCCGTTTATTGCCAAGTCATAGTTGCATAGTAGTATGCGTAATGGTTGCCATTTCTGGACTAGTGTTGAGTTATAGTAAAAAACAATTACTGAACCAGTTGTACAACCTTATGTAGGATAGCACAGTAGTTGATGACAAAGGTTTTGACTTGAAGTAGTGTTATCCAGTACCAACTTCCGTTTAGTCATGGAGCCAAATACCCTGCATCAGTTCTTTCATTGGTTCGGGAGCCATCCGTATATTAGACACTCCAATTGTAAGGTAGTGATCGTAAGTAGCTATTTTTTCGTGCCAGGGGAGGGGGCCTGGTAATAAGTTGTGTGTCTAGACTGTGGTGTTTGGCATACAGTCCAAAATGTTGTAAGTTTCCAATTCGCTTTGCAGTTCCAAGAGGATCGATAGATAACCGGTCAGGTGACTAGTTTTAAGCATTTCAACGAGATGCAGTCTGTGGACGCTTGCTGCTGCCACAGATCTAATGGATATGGGGAAGGGAGGGAGTAGGAGGATGATCCTTCCTGCTGATGTGGGTATGGTTCTAAAGCATGTGCTACAAATGCACGCAAGTCGCTGTATTTTTGTAAACAATCTCTAAGCAGATGTTTAGTTTGTTTTTGGTCACCAGACTAGAGCTCCGTATGACAGTATGCGTTTTATTATACTCGAATATTACCAAATAGCATTTTGGTGCTTAACGCTCAGCTTTTCCGCAACAAATTTCTGCTAAGCGAAGAAAGCATTGTTTGCTCCGTACGAAATGTATTTAAGGCTGGAGTTCCAAATGAATTTGCTGTCCATGATCACAACTAAATACTCAATCTGCTTGGCTATTTATATTCGTTTGCCGTTAAAAACCGGAGGATCAAAATTAAAGCTCTTTCTCTATGGTCCAAGTTTTTTCGGATTTACAGACAGCTCCAACTTGTTGCACAAATTCATGGACCAATCGTATATCCCAGAGTAGTCATAATTTTCCGATGCTCTAGCATGTTGTTGAACCATGCCAAAATGTGTGTATTGAGATTTTTCTTTGTGGTCATTTATAAATAGTTTGAAAATGGACAGTTTCAAATTGTATTTCAGCGAGTTCTCAATCTCTTTTATGACTTTATGCAATACCGTTTACGTATAGATTTCCTGGATTAATAGGCATGCTGGCACGAATTGAGAGGGTTGTGCAGTGCTTAAGGCATATATGTCAAATGTAGTAGTCCGGAACCATTTCCATAGTTTTCAAAAGAAAAGATGTGAGTATTATTGACCAGTATGATTTGACTTAGTTCGATTTCTTTTCTGGCTTGAGTATAAAATCTCCTATATTTTCACTCGCTCCATATTTGAAGAATGTACGCAAAACTGAAAGTTGTTGTAAACAGACGCTTGAGATATGAGAGAATGGCATGCACACCTTTTGAAAGGAAGATCCGAAATATTTCATCCCCTCCTGGAGATTTGAATGGACCAAAGGATTCAAATGCCAAAATAATTCTGTTGGGGGACAATTTTCTAGTGGTTAGTTGGTCTGCAGCTTTCCTGGTTTCAAGATTCAACGAACCAATGATCGGTATATTTTATTCTGCTGAACTCACGCTTGTGGAGTTCGTGAAGTGGATCTTTAATAGCAGCTCTGGAGCTGGTAGTGTTGGTACCGTCCTACGTGCAGATTGAGCTTAGAATATTTGTGTGGTAGTCAGATATAAGTAATTTTTGGAGTCGATCTGAAGGCGGCAGACTTAATGTCGTTCCGACACACTATCTTCCACTATTCATTTATGATTGTCTGTTTGTATTTAGTAAGTAAGTTGTATTTATTGTATTTAGTAAGAGTCAAATGGTACTTCATCCTCGCCGCTTTAGCTCTCCTTTAGCTGGTCCCTTTAGCGTCCCTTTAGCTCTGTTAAAGAGCTTGCGAACGTTATTTCTCATCCTTACCAAGTTGCCGTAACACCAAGGCACGTCTCTAGTCCCCTTATACTTGGAGGCTTCGATGGCATACTTCAGTGATAAAATCCTGCAGGTGGTTTGTAAACATAGTCGAAGTCCCCTGTGAAGCTGATTCTGCCACATGCTCCGTTATCCATGAGCATCTACATTGAATAGATCCCAGTCGGTCTTCCTGCTGTTCCTGGAGTGGAGAGTATTCTTCGAATGGTGTTTTATGTTGAAGCATTTGAATGCGTGGTTCGAGCGTCTGCGTTTGTAGTCTTAACTCTCCGATGGATATCTTCTGTACATTATTTGTCGCCCACTGTGCCGATGTACTATCGACACGGTTAATCAACAACCAACCGTTCTTTTGGTAGCAGTCTTTTGTGTGGGGCTTGATAACCTCGAATTCTTTTGCTACTATCAAATCTGTTAGAGGGGTTTTTGCCTAGCTGAGCTACTCAGATCTCAGGGGGCAGTGGGGAAGCAATCAGCAGTGAAATAGACTATAATGCGCCTCGCAATTTTGCTGAAGGTTAGTGGTGCAAGTGAAGTGTCCTCACAACCTGGCTTGTTGTGTCCCCTAACGCCTTGTGGAGGCGATTGCTAGTAGGAAATTTATGACTTTTGACCTCCGATGTAGCTGCATGTGGAGAGTCTTCGTGTCTTTTTCTTTTCCTACTCCAAGTGCCTGTATGCTTCGATTTACGGGATTTAGGGAGGGCGTAAACTTGTGTGGCTTACTCTTCATAGAGGCCTTTCTGAATTGTTGCCTTCTTGCACTTTTGTTTTTGGCAAGAAGGTAGTGGGGTTGATTGTCGAATCGAGAGACGTTTCGTTTCGTATCAAGCCGGTGATGCTGGTTGCATTGGAAACAAAAATGTTAGCTATCTTTCAGTTTTCATCCGGCGTAATGGCCTTCCATTTTCTCAGATTTGAAATCGAGTTCTGAGTCATATCACACGTGTTCTCAATCGCGATTGCAGTTTGGTTATGGCCCCGTTATTTAATTCCTACATGACTTAAGAGCTTGGTAAAATAGGTTTACTATCGCCGACATTAATGTATTTGTTGGTCGAATGAGTATATGTGCTGATATACCAAGCACAATCTTTGAGTCGTATGAACATGGATTCCATGGGTTAGTGATTCGTTTAGAGAAGCATTGCTCTCATGTTGATTTTGTATTATTTTTATCCATAAAATTCTTTTGTTGAGTGAAGGGAATACAAAGGTATGCCACATCCGAGCCCTGTACTGGTGTAAGCCTAGATTTTAACAGGAGAGCGCCTAGTTTCTAGAATTCCGTGATGGGGCACAGACCGATGAGTATCGTTGTAGATGCTGTGCGTTTATTCCTACGCGGATGTGTAGATATCATATAAAATATGTAGATGTTATAAATAAATTTAAATCCTTTTATTTAATTTTAATTTTATATTTTGTACACGTTTGCTTGATATGAAATCACAAATATAATTGAATTTATATAATAAAAAATCTAAGTTTCAAAGTTAATAAAAAAATGATTATTCATTTTCGAATTTTCGATTGGAGATGAATTCCTGTATGTTATAACAATCTACGAAGAATGCAATACTTTTTAGTACAAAATAAACATCATACAAGAATTCACCTACCATGAATAATACTGTTATGATTTTTAATAAAAATAAACAATAAATAATATTGACAAGATAGAAGTACAAATATTTTTTTCTTTAGGTTTTTCAATTATTTTTAAAGTGTTAATTAATTTAATTTAAGTTATTTTATTTTATTATAGTTGCTTATGAACATCCGTGCTTCCGAGTTTTTGTTCTAAGAACCCCTTGCACCATGCAACTTTTAAGGCCCTTTAGCTTATGGTTGGGACTTGATTTTAGCTTCGATACTTACCTTGGACCTAACAGGTTTGGTGACCCTGCCATTAAAACTCCTTAGATCATTAAATCTTCTGAGCCCGTGCACTTGCGTCAAAGTGCCGATTCGACGATATGATTTTTATATCGATGTATTGCATTATTTTATTCAATCATTGACTGTAGTGAAGTAAACAAGTAAACAAGTTGCGAACGTAACTCGCTCACCGAGGGTTCCATGTATATAATATTTGATGAGAATACATCTTCTCACAAAAACAATTTTGGAAATACATCAAAATCGTTGTCTTCGGAAATTACAGAAAAAATTATTTTGAAATATAAAAAAAATCACCTTTCATATGACATCCCGTTCGTCAAGGTCAAAAATATTTTTGTTTCAAAATTTCTACTCCCAACATTTCAAATTGTGAGTCAACCGCTATAGTTTGTCTTCAATTTTTACAACATTTCCTATAACCGAGAACTTTTTCAATCTATTTATTTTGTAATGTTCGAAGTTAAGAGGGGATGGGGGCAGAAAAAACTTTTCACATATGGAAAATAAGTCGAAAATTGTGCTCCGAAAATTACAAGAAAAATTGATTTGGACTGAAAAAAATCAACTTTTATATGCACGTAAAGGTCAAATATACTCGTAAAGGTCATAAATAATTACACTGAAAAAATAATTTGGTATAGTCTACAAAACGGATTCAACCAAAATAATTTTGTAGTATCAACTAAAATTTAGTACAATTAACCATACGTTTTCAACGTTTGACAAAGCATTGTCAAATGTTAAAAATGTATGGTCGATTGTACTAAATTTTTGTTGAAGCTACAAAATTAATTCGGTTGAATCCGTTTTGTAGAACATACCAAATTATTTTTTTCAGTGATTTTTGAAATTTCTATTCCCAAATCCTAACATTTTAATCGATAAACCGCTATAGTTTGTGGTCAATCTTTACTACATTTCCTATAAGCCTGAATTTTTCAACTTTTTGCTTTTGTAATGTTCGGTGTTTAAGGGGATTGGGGGGAGTTACAGGAAAACAAACTCACATTTGGTAATAACTTTGGTAATATGGTAATATTTATATATATAAAAACGTTCGTTATTTAGACACTTTGAATATCCGATGATACTATGCTAACTTACCTAGGAAGGAATATGGGCGAATTGAAAGAATGGACAAATTGAAGTAAGGAAAAAGCTTCCAAACTATCAAAGAAACAACTGTTTCTTTAAAAAGTTTAGCATTTCTAATCCGTACATTTAATTTTGTTCAATCTTGATATATAATGTCTTTGTACTGTTGCCATTAATTCTCCTTACCAGGCAGTTGGTGGAAGTTAGCCTTCTTTTTTTATATTTTTTTAAGGTTTTATCCCCTCTATAGCCTACAGTTATGAAATAATTGTCGTTAAACGCTAGTAAAAGGCTTTAACCATTATATGAAATATTTTATTAGCTTTTGGGGTACATGTGACTTAGAGCTGGGAGGTCAGCTAAATCTACTTTTCAGTTTGTTGAAATAATTTTGATAACAGATAATTTTGTTGAAATCTCAACGAAAATCTTATACATGAGGCAAATTTTGTTCGCACTAAAAATGTATGTGTGTTGGGATACGGTCCAACAGAATCATCTGCTCAGTCAATCTTATGAGATCACATTTTTTCGTGAAATCTTAATCGCTTGATAAAATTAAACAGTCTGGTGGGGTAAATAAAAATAATAAAACAAAACCTAGATAGCCTAGAATCTTACAGCGCACCATTAACTGTGTAACTGACACTTTAACGTAATTTCTCAGATAATATAGTTGTTTAATGGTAATGAATGGATAAATAAACTATAAAAAATATGCCATTGTTTTTTACTAAAACTCTTAAGCCGACAGATGATCCAAAAGTATGTTCGACCTCTACGTAAAACCAATAATAGGATTAATATAAACATGGCTTAAAAAGTTATTGCTATGGTCAATGTTATCTGATATTCTATTTCAATGTTCAAAAATTTCTAATAAATCATGTTAATCTGCGATTAGCGTTTTTCGAAGACGTTAGATATTTGAAAGAAATGTTGTAGAAAATACAAATGTTTTAAGTACAAATTTTGTAAATAGGTTTTAACAGGTTTGAATCTTATGTAAATTATAGTAGATATAGATATAGATAAACTCAACTTCGACTTCTATCAACACCATCATAAGAAAAATATTTACGGAAAAGTAATTTGATCATAAATAATAGAATACAAGGCCTCAGTGGAACAAAATAATATTATTGCAAACATGCAACGGCTTGCACTGACCAATGAATTATTAGTATGAAGAGAATGTCATCTTGTTTATATGGGTCTATATATAAAATTAGCTGCAATTCACAATCAAAACGAAAGAATTCTGTTTTGAGGCAAAAATTCTTCTTCTTTATATATGTTTTTATATTAAAATATTCAAATTTTATTCGATAAAACTGGAAATATAAAACAAATATTTTTAATCAATGCATAAATTTAGCCATTCGATAATGAAAAGCAATAAAACGTGACGTATAGTCATAAAAAAAACTAGCTATGCATGAACTTGAAAAATTCCCAACAAAATATAAAGTTTAAATGTTTCTTTTTGTTTGTATATCTTTACAGACGTCAAAATGAATGCTGAAACAGATGGCCTACCACCGATTATTGAATCGTTTCCATTAGATTCTATATTAGCAGCAAAACGTCGTCAATTTATGTCTCAACCATCAACGGTTGCAACACGACGACAACAAGCAGTATGCGTTCGGCGAGCTCACAAAACATACGGACCAAAGAATAATCCAAATATAGTTTTAGATGGTTTAAATATGACAGTGCCTAAGGGAACAATGTAAGTCAAAAAATTCAGAATTCATCAAATACTAATTAATATTTAAAACATAATTTAATCCGATTATTAGTTGGAAATTTAACACAATAAAAATTAAATGGAGATAAAGATTAAATTTTATTTCACATTTTTTGTTGTTATTGTTAATTTCTACTTTAATTTAGAAATATTTCCACTCGAAAAACTGTATATATATACACACAGATATATTTTTCACTATCAATCTGATAAATAGACGCTACTTATATTTTTGAATTACTCATCGAAAAATATAATGCGGTATTTGAATAATTCTAAAATAGAAGTATAATTATTATCAATTTGAAATAATTGCTAATCAATGAATTGTTTTAGGCTTTAGGTGCATTATACACAAATATTAATAACTTTTGAATATATTTGTTTTACTTGTCAATTTTCTTGTTGAAATGTTGTTTTTTCTGGCGATCATGCACTCGTACGTTCCAAAGCACTTGTATCAATAGTTTCAATAGTCTTAAACAATGCAAACAAACCCAATAATATTGGAAGACCGCCTTTGGAGAATAGAAAGAAAACGTTTGCGTCGGTTCAACTCAAGAAGTCAATCACATTCTTCCAGTTCCAACTTTCGTAAAAGACACTTGACACTGACCTCGGTCATGAACACAAATCCCTGGATTTTTGTTTACTCGGTCAATCCATACCCAAGGTTACCTTGGAAACCACTTGGAATATACTTTCGAAAAACAAGTTATAACATTTTAACTCGTGAATAACTAGTGAAAATCAACCACTGCCATTATACACGAAGATATCAGGTCAGTAGTTTGCCCTCTTGATACTAACCCGAAAGTAGGTAAATTTTTTAAGGGAATTGTAAATGACGTTACAGGAACCCTTAAGATGCTTGCTTGGTCAATTGTTAACATAAAAAAAAATGGAGTGCGTAATCTGTACACGCGGTTGAGGTAATACTTCTTTGCCTACTGTGGCAGGTATTACTAGAAAGATTAAATATAAAATAAATATGTCATATTGAAATTTATATTAGCATTTATTGATGATAAAATTTTCAACATATGTGTAATAAAAAGCCATATTTACATAATGTATTACAAAATTTTACAAAGTATTACAAATTAAATTTAACGATGAATACATGTAGAATTAATTCCACAACAAGATTTGGTACAACAATTGATACTGTTTCTTCAAAAAATATAGCAAATTTGCAAAGTAAAGTTTATGTTTCTCACTTTAGTTAAATTGAATTGACTTTGTAATATATTATGTAAATATGGCTTTTTACTACACATGCCGTAAATTATATTATCAATAAATGCTACTCTAAATTTCAATATGACATATTTATTTTATATTTAATTTAATCTTTCTTGTAATACTTGTCATAGTAGTAAAAGAAGTTTTACTTTAACCTTCGACTTCTTTACTCACTCATGTTTATTTAACAAAAAAAATTTAATCACCCTAAATACTTTTATTTAAAAACTTAATTGTAACAAGCAATCCTTCAAACAAACGAATGCTAAAGTAAGCTACAGACTTACAATCAAATTGACAATCAATCGAAAACGAAAATAAACGAAATAAAATTTTAATGTAAAAATCCCGTAAATTTTAATTCGTTTATTTTCGGTTTCGATTGATTGTCAATTTGATTGTAGGTCTGTAGCTTGCTTAAGAGAAATGTGTGATGAGATAATTTGAAATGTTTTATGAATCTCAATTTTTATAAAAAAAAAACCAAAACAATAAAGAAAGATATATGTGGTTTCATTGGAATTTATTTTACTGGAAGCTATTTCCGTTTGATAAAATAACTTCCATTCGAAAAAGATTTGGGTTAAGCGGTATTTATATTAACAGGCACAGGAGGTATGGAGATATTTATATTGTCAATCAGTAAAAAAACTGAATGATAATATAAATATCTATATAACAAACCCATGTTTTAATAAGTTTTTTGCCTTACTGTATTCCGGAAAAATTTAAACGCACCCTTACTTGTCATATCGCGCTTAAAGAAGTTTTACTTCAAAATTTAAATTTAAAATATAACGAAACTCAATAATTAAATAACTAAAATTAACACTTCTAGCTCATGTAACACGAGACTGAATAAAAAAATATAATAACATTAACCAATGAGTCGAAAATAATTTTCGTTTGCCTTTATTATTTCATTGTTGTTTGAGTTTCTTCTTTATTTAATTTTTTTTATTTTTGTTTGATGGAATTGTGTGTATGTATGTGTTTAAGATTTAAAATCAGAGTGCAGCATGATAGAGATGAATAAATGTTGTTTCATTATAACTTCTTAATTTATTTTAATAAACGATCCGACTATACTGCAATTCAAAATCACAGAGCCTCTAAGAGGATTATTGATCTCAACCATACTAAATATTGAAACGCCCAAGCCATTTAAAGCCAATCCACGACGTGTTTGGAACTACAAAAATGCAGACTGGCAAAGCCCCAAAAGTCATTATAAATGGTATCCATGGAAACAAACTTGCTTAGTTATTCTAAGGTTTTTTTATATAATCAAATCAATTAATGTGACTAACAAATTTGTAAGTTGTAATTAATTTTTAATGTTATCAACTCAAAGGCTACAAAAAGAGTGAAAATAATTTAGCTATTTATTTATAATATCTATTTAGCAACAAATTATTTTATTTAATTCTTTTTTATTATGCAAATGTTGGTGAGGCCAAAATATTCCAATGCTAAAAATATGAGACACAACATACCTTATACTCTCAATGCCCGCACACCTACTTGTATGTTTAGAAAAGTCAAAATTTTGCTTAAAAAATCATTTTTCTATTTCTATCATTTATACCTTTATTATATTTTGTTTATTAATGTTTTACTTCGGTCTGAAAGACCTAACTATTACATTCATGAGCTCAAAGTGAAATTCTTACCCCCACTTTTTTTGACATTTCTTGACGTTTTAGGACCTACTGATTCTAAAAAATCAAAAAAATGTATGTTATTTTAAATTACATTTACGTCATAAAAACAGTTACATTTTCTTTTCCAAAAAATGAGCTAAAAAAATAAATGAAATCATTTTTTGACACACTTGACATTATTTTTTGACATATAAGTTTGTCATAATTCTCAATAATAATAATAAAATTTCATTTCAAACAAACAATTTTATTTTTTTCCAAAAAATTAGGTGAAAAACTAAATAAAAATCTCGGATTGGTTTTTGTGAACAATTAAGCTTAAGTACATATTGGAAATCACTTGAATTTCGCAATTCGAAATAACTTTTCATTTTCTCTAAAATTCCTTTAGAAAAAATTTTGTTGTGTTTCATGTCAGGATTCGAACTACATACATTCGTCAGAGACACATTGTTCAAATCCCGTGTGTCTTACACAACTTAGCCAAAGCGGCGATGACGAAACATATTTTTAATTTTGATGTTCAGATAATTTCTAAATTGAAACTTCATCATTATTCATATTTACTGAAGTTGAATTTTTCATCTATGATTACATATTGAAAATTGTAAAAAATACCAAATAAATAAAACTATTTTGACACACTTGACAACGTTTTTTTGACAAACTTATAATGCAATAATCTAGTTTTTGATCTCACATACCAGTCCCTACCATCAAGATTTCTCCAAATTCAATGTTCCTACTGGTAATCACTTAAAATGAACGTTTTTTAAGCTAAAAATATGAAAATTTACCATTTTTGACTCACTTAATGATTTTTTTGACACACTTCGGTACAGTTATCAAACACAGCGTCCTTTCAGACCTGTCCCTTGAGTATACCTATTTTAAGAAAAAAAAATTTTTGAAATCCGTCCAGCGGTTTTCCCTACAGCGTACATAATGAAGACCGGCCGGCAGACAGACATACATTTTTTTTTTGCTTTTTTTAGAATCAGTAGGTCCTAAAACGTCGAGAAATGCCAAAAAAAGTGGGGGTAAGAATTTCACTTTGAGCTCATGAATGTAATACTTAGGTCTTTCAGACCGAAGTAATATGAAAAATTACTTACTAACCTACTAGAAAATATATGGTATATATATGTTAATGTCAAATATGTCTCTGTCAAACAAACAACTAACGAAAATATTGTGACAGCGTCTAAATAGAGTAGATGCAAAATTCACGACTGCTGAAATTAATTTAATTAGTATTTCTACTAATTGAAATTATTTAGTATTTCTACTAACAGGGAGCAATCGGGGAACCACGCGCTTAGCCAAGTTATTTTCCGGCAACCGACAGCCATGCGAATATGAGAGTCAATATCCCTAAATCCTGTACAACTTACCTGATATGCGCGAGCGAAAGAGACAGTGTAGACGAATAAAAAAAACCGAAGTAGTAGAAGAGACTCTGACGACCTCAAAGGTCAGAGGATCCGAGACCATAATACACACATACAACACTACTGTTTCTACATGACTATTTTCATGTAAAAGTTACACTCATATCATGATTGCATAAAATCAAACTCTTCATCACCCAAGCAGCTTATCTCACCGCTTTAACTAACTATAGGCTATAATGCTTTTTTTTAATTAAGGGGTGAAAAAAGAATATGTTACGTTTCAGGGTGGAATGAGGGATGGAAAAGATGGTGTATGTGATAGATGTATTTCCTTTTACCTGGCTAGCAAGTATAAGGTAAAAGGTTAGAGGATGAATTCTCTGCACTCAAGGTCTAGCCGTAGACTTCCCAACCAGCTTCCATGCAACCATCAAATAGGGGAGGGACGCTATGGGAGGGTTGAATCAGTTGCCCAGGTGCATGAAAGCTGAGTGAATCGAATGTTAGCGCGTGATGGATCCTTATGGCAAGACGAACCCGAATTCTCACTAGTTGGCCAGGCCATGATAGGACAGGTGTAAGCACCAGAACTCAACAATCATTCCTGGCATCTTAGCCACTTCAGACATTCCTGGTAGCCTCAAGAAAATAACACGCTACTAATGTCCGTGCTTGTGTAAAATTCATTAAGAATAATTCCAATGACCTTGAATTTTTTTAATTTTTTGGTTTTGTTAGGTTCAGAGATAAAGGGGGATAGAAGTATGGCAGCAAAAACACACGGATTTGGAGCTTACTCATAGACTAAACACTCGAAAAGTCATTTAAATTTATTTAAATATTTCGATTTTTTCGATTGTGTGTAGGTAAGAGCGAGGTAGCTGGGTAGCGATATCCGAAATTCGACGTCCACGCCGTGCTGCCTGGATAATGCTGACAGAATTAGGTTGGTGTATTGGAGACAAGCAGAGTAAAAACTGCTTAGTCAATGACGCTACATCACGGCGAATTGGTGCCTTACAACCAATGTGACCCAAGCGTCTGTTTTCCATGTTAGGCGGCTTATAGCGGGCGTCTGTCTTGAATCAAGCGGATCGCTCTATAAACGTGTAAAAAAGGTTGTTTCTGGTGACCTTAATATGCAGAACGGACCCATTCACGACAATTTGGGTTGGGCCTAAGGTTAACACCCTAACCCCGGAAAAAACTAATATGTTAAATTTGGTTATCAGAAAGAGAAAAACAGACCCGGATCCAACAACAGAATTTTACCTGGACGTGAAAAAGGACCAGACTACCGAATCGGAACGTGGAACGTGCGCAGCCTAAGCGCTCCTGATGCTCTTATAAGTCTAGAAACAGAGGCTGAGAGGTATAGGATGGATATTATTGCTCTACAAGAAATTAGACAGCCGATAATCGGAAAACAAGATTTGGATAGTCACTCTCTATACTGTAGTGGTCATCCTTCTCGAAGAGAATTTGGAACTGGCTTTCTTGTTGGTGCACGTATACAAGAAGCCGTGATGAAATTCATCCCGGTCAGTGAAAGGATCTATTACCTACGTGTACGCGGTACATATTACAATATTTCTCTTATTGCCGTGCATGCACCTACTGAAGCTAAGACCGTCGACGAGAAGGATAATTTCTGCATAGCACTGGAAGAGGTTATGAAACAAACACAAACACGCGACTTCATTATGGTTCTTGGTGACTTTAATGGACAGGTTGGAAGAGATTTCTCTTATGGAAATGTGGTGGGTCCCAACAGCCTGCATTTGAATTCGAATGATAATGATGAGAGAATGAATGAGTTTGCATTATCAAATAATTTGAGAATTGCCGTACGTTTTTTCCACATCGATCGATTCATAAGCAGACTTGAGTCTCACCGAATGGAAACACTCGAAATCAAATTGATCACGTTCTAGTAACAGCACGTTTCTTTTCGAGCGGATCCAGGCATTCCAAAATTCAATCAACGGAAACGTTTGACCATCTCATCATTAAAGAATGCTGAAACAGAAGAGAGATATCAAATCTATATTGCCGATACATTGGATAAATCAGAAACCATTAATGGAGACGTCTTATCGTCATGGTATTTGCTCAAAGATGCTGTTTTAAGCGCTGCTGAGGGAATACTTGGACGACCACAGAACCACTCTCAGAAGCCATGGATGGATCAAGCATGCCTTGACGCTATTCAATACAAAAGAGGCAAGACAAGCCGTTACAAAGCTATGTAGACGAACGAGGCGAGAATGGTGGAAGAGACAGTGTGAGGAGATTAACAGCTTCAATAAGCAACATCAATCGCGTAACTTCTTTCAACAGGTTAAAACCTTAAAGAAAGGCCCTCAAACTAGATCGACTGCTATTCAAAACGAAGATGGGGAGCTACAAGTAGACCTTAAAAATATTTTAGAGACGTGGGCCGCTTATTTTGAGAATCTTCTCAACTTAAGTGACCAGCAACAAGTCGGGCGACGTTCAAAGCATATAAGATCTTTTCCTAAATTTTGCTATCCAAAATCAATCCTTTTGCTGAACAACTGTTTGGAGAATATCAGTGTGGTTTCCGGCGGGCCGAGGTACCACCGATGCACTTTTCTCGATAAGGATGATTTTGGAAAAGTGTCGAGAGTTCAACATACCTGTGCACCAACTTTTCATTGATTTCAGGCAGGCCTACGACTCTCTCGAACGAGAGACTCTATGGTCTGCTCTGGTGTCAATGGGAATTCCTGGTAAACTGGTATCACTATGAAAAATGACAGTACAGGACTCTCAATGCTATGTACGAGTAGAGAACGAAATATCAAAGTTTTTTAAAGTCGACTCCGGTTTAAAACAGGCTGATGCTATCTCTCCTATACTTTTTAATTTAGCCTTGGAATATGTGTGCCGTCAAAAGAAACTACCGACTAATAACAATATCTTGTCAATAAACTCAGTACAGATGATTGCTTACGCTGACGATGTTGTCATCCTCGGCCGAAGTGAAGCTGTTATGAGTGAGACTTTCAAGTCGCTTGAGAGTGGTGCTAGGAAAATTGGTCTGCAAATTAACTACAATAAAACCAAACATATGAATGTTTCAAGAGAGGCTGAGAAGAAAGATTTGATGTGCGGCGATGAAAGAATTGAGGGAGTTGAATCTTTTAAATATTTGGGATCAATGCTCGACTCAAACAACAGCATACTTACAGATATTAAAGCTCGAACCGCTGCAGGTAATCGAACTTTCTACTCAATCAAACCTCTCGTTGGATCACCGTATGTATCAACTAACACCAAGCTCAAGTTATACAAGTCATTGATTAGACCGGTCGTGATTTATGGGTCACAAACGTGAACCCCTACACAAAACTACGAATCGCATTTATCTGTATTTGAGCGTAAGATCCTACGCTACATTTTTGGTCCACTTAAGACAGAAGATGGAGAGTATAGAATCCGGTATAACTTTGAGATCAGAGACCTTCTTGAGGGTCCTGATATAATAGGTTGTATCCGTTCTAATAGGATTTCTTGGTTTGTGCATGTTCTACGAGTCGATTCACATTCTGGAATGATTAGAAAAATGTACGTTAGTACCCCAGGGAGTGGTAGACCGCGAGGAAGACCACGACTACAAAGGGAGACTGACGTAATAAACGACCTTAAAAAATCGGCTGCCATGGTAATTATGTCGCTGTTGCGAATGACCGTGGTAAATATTCAAAGCTGATTAGCCTGGCAACGCTCCTACATGGAGCATAAACGCCTTAAAAAAAAAAAAAAAAAAAAAGAGCGGCTGGTAACCTGTTGGGATTACAATAAAAAATCCTGAAGGCAAATGAATTCGCACGCCTTGAGTTTGTTCCGCTTGGTTTCAGTGCGTGGATACGACAGTCTATATCCTCGGCTCTTTTCAAATGTTAGATGTACGCGATAATCAAATATGGATCACGAGAAAGCAAAAAGTGTAAACCAAGTGTGCTCCGACGAAAGAAGAGGTAAGAAGTACAAAGGCCATCACTACCCCTCCTCCAACTCATCGAACATCATATTTTAACTACAAAAAAAGTTGCTTACCCTAACAATTAGCAATTCATAATTACCTAAAAATATGATTGTTGATCTTGATATGAATACAAATATTGTTACCCTACTGGTTGCACCAAAAATATACAGGTGATTGTTGAATAATTGTACAAATACAAAAATCATTGCACCAAAAATAAACAAGTTATTATTCAATAATAAAAATTGTTGCACCAAAATAAAACAGGTGATTGTTAAATAATTAAAAAAATGTAGCAATTAAAAATACAAACACAAAAAATCGTTGCACCAAAAATAAGCAGGTGGTTGTTGAATAATTATATAAATACAAAAATTGTTACAACAAAAATAAACAAGTGGTTGTTGAATTCAATGTATAATTCAAACGTGGTTGCACCAATAACCGGTAATTGTTGAATATTGTGATTACCGACAAATAATATCACAACTATGAGCAAAAGAATGAACTCACACGGGTTCCACTAGCGGAATGATTGTAAAAAAAAACTGGTGTGGAACCTGGGCCCTTAAAGGTTTTTCTGTAATTTTTTGAGAGATATTGTATTTTCCGCTACACAGCACATTTAAAAAAAAATTAATCTAAATAAATTTGATTCGCACTTGTAGAAAATAATTTAAAATTCCAGAAATGCACATCTCTAAAAATTAATATCTTCAGAAGCTGAACTACTTGAACTACGACATCAATGACATCGTTAAAATTAAATTTCCTAATTTTTTTAACAGTGTAAGCAAATTTACTGTGTATTTGGTCCAATTTTGTACCTTTCTAATGCACCTAAAATAGTTGATATCAGGTGTGCCGTTTTCTTCCATTTGGATTGCAAAACTACCCTGAATTTGAATTTACCGAAAGCTTTCGGAACACCCTGTTCTCAAACTAAACACTTTAAAATTATCTAAAATATGTGTAACTATACGCTTTTTTCTCTTTACATATGGTGTGTCGGTTCAGATCGAAGTAAAACTTTTTTGGATGGATTTTTTAAATCTGGGCATAAATTTCTAGCAAACCAAATCGTATCGATTTTTTTCAATAAATTTTTGAATCCCCATTAAATTCTGACTTTATTCAAAAGTTCATTAATAATCATTACAACATTTGAAAATTGCATACTAAAACTCTCGAAAAATAAATTATATAATTCATATCGCAATTTAAAATTCTCTCAATTACCGTTTTAAAATTAATTACATTATAATTACCTTCATTTTTTTTTGTAATTATTAATTTATATTATTATTTTCGTTTCTATAAAAATAATAAATATTTATTAAAAATATATTTATAAATTTAGTTTGTCTCATAAAAATAATAAATTATACTTTATAGTTGTTTTTTTGCTCAAGTTGTTGATTTTTTATGGTTCGTTTCTATGTTTTATGATTATATGCGAAGTAAACTAATATAAGTTAAAAAAAAAACTACAGAAAAAAAACTTTAGAGATGCTTTTATCATAAAAAGCACAAAACTGTAAAGATATAAATTAAAAAAAGGAAAAAAATCCAAACCGAATCGTGTGTATGTATGTTTTAAGCTTAGTTTGATTGTTTTATTCAGGGCGTATGAAGTTGTTTGAAAATTTGTTGTAAATGTTAATTGAAATTTATGATCTCCAGTTATTTTACGATATAAATTAAAGTTACATTGAGAATGTCAAAAAGTTGGTCGTTCTGATAAAGTGGAAAGAGTACTAAACTTTTCAATGGCATGGAAATGAAAATAATTATCTAAATTTCATATATAAGTTTGATTCTTGGTATGTCGAACACGTAATTAGTACAATAAAGTTTATAAAGGTTATTTTTGTTTTGATAAGGTTACGATCAAAATATGAGGAGAAAAAACCCAATCAATGACCAGCACTTTAGTTAATATTGTTTTATATTAAATAACAATAAAGTTTTATGCAAATTGATAGATACACATACATAACAATTTACACTTCCATGGCGGAGATTTCTAGCTTACATAAGTTACTCCTTCCGTTTTATTTTATTACTAATCTGGTGTGTGAATTGCATTAAATGAAAAGGTGTTTGCATACGTAAGACTTGCTAAAGCATGGAATATTATCACGGATCACTTACAAATGAAAGATGATAATTCTTTTCAAAATTGGAAAAACTGGGAACGGAGAAGTTGTTTCGAGCAACTGTTTTTTATCTATAATAACTGCAAAACCGACTTAATTATCCTCAAACATGTTACATAAGATTTTAATGACGTTATTAATAGTTGCGCATACTTTCAGTGTGTAACTTCCGGTTTAATTTTTGGTTTAGAATTTTTTTCTGGTTTTTATCTCTATATTTATTATGAGAACGATTTCATTAGATTTTTGTCCACATTGCGCTAAAAGGTGCGGGTTTTATCATATAAAGGATGGTTTTTTTGATTAAACGAGGCAATTAAATTCTCAGACTGCCTTAACCCCGGAGCATTATTTCAGGCCAAGGACGATTCCATCATAATTTCATGAATTGATTTAGTCCTCACTGCACAAAAGGGTAAGGGTCTGTAAAAACATTAGACCTGCTAGTGATATCACTCACAGGAAGCAATTGGTGGACTACCTGCTAAGCAAGGTTTTATTCCAACGAGTTTCAGGCATGTGTATCCGAGAACCAATGTCCGTTTATCCGAGAAGCAAAGTTGAACCTCTGTTTCGGGTGATTGTTGAATAGGGATATAAAAAAACTCAATCGTTGTGTCAAATGTCCAGTTGGATAAATTATAAGACTGCTAGACTGGTTGCACTGCACAGAACCACTGACTGGTGATCAATGAAAATTGTGATTACCAAAAAAACATCACGATTATGGTAAATAGAACGAAAGAAATGAGTCACCATTAATACGGTTAAGACTAGTCGTGGAAATATTTAAGGAACTGCTACAAACACTGTTACTATGGCTGTTATGTTTATCCATAGTACCCTTATTAATGATAATATCATCATTAAAGTTATCATTTATAGCATAATCCCTTTTAATATTTTAAATATTAATATTGTTTACATTTGATGGTGGTAATGTTGCTATCGATTGTTGTTGTTCACCGCTAGTAATTATTAAGGTTGTTGGTATTTTTATTTAATAATTATTTGTGTTTATATAAAATAATCCAAAATTGATAATCCAATGGAAGTTGGAAGTATTGATAATTTTTTCTCAAGCTAAAGTCTCCGTATATTTTGATTGCACATATTTCAGTTTGGAAGGCAATGGATGCCCATTAGCTCCTTTGGTTTTTGGTCCTAATTCTCCTCTGCCAACCACTACCTCGGATTTAAATCCATTCGCGTACCATTTGATTATATCGTTACCAAAATACTGCGTAGTTGTCAGTTGCTTTACTACTCTATTCTACTTTTTTGTTCAAGATTCGAGAAAACTCAAGCTAGGGCTTCGCTCTTGAAAGTTTCTCTCGATACTTTCCTTTTTCATACCCTCCATGCTAAATTTTAGTATGATCGCCCTGGCTATGCTCTTAATCTGCACGTAAAATGGGACCATCCCAAGCAGAATCTTTATTAAGAGGGTAGAACGGATATAGGTGGAGATGCAGGCTAGCTTCTGTCTTTTTCTAACTCCGTCTTCCCAATGTTCAGCTATATTTTTCTGTACCATGCAACTGATCCGTACGGGATGGCTGGTCACACTATCATGGTATACCTCCACCTTATGATAGCATAGCTTCAACTCCATTTTTCCCCTAAAAATCTTTTCATAACATCAAAGATGTTATGGCTTTGCTTTCTACTACTTAAATGTTGTTTCTCCACAGGCGTTTGCTATCAATAACTACTTCTTGATATTTTGTCTCCTGTGCAGATTTATTTTCAGAGCCCTTTGTGAACGACACAAACGTGGTTTTCTCAGATTGAGTTTAAGTCTCATAGATGTGCTTCATGTTCCTACTAGATTAAGTTCCCCCTGAATAATATCACAGAAAAACTTCTCAAACTTATCTCTTGCGATAGTAAGAATGTCATCCGCATATCCGAGGCAATTTATATACTGGTTACTTAAGAAAGCTAGAATTTTGTCCTCTACTAGGCTCTACATGAGAGGTGATAAAACCACGCCTTCTGGACATCTCTTGTGGTGCCATTTTTTTTTTATTCAAAGTAGTTTTTTTATTTGCCATGACAAATGTTACAAACACCAACCTTTGTTTCAGCTACCCTGAAGAGCATTTTACAGCATTCAACACATTCAGTCAATTATGGTGCTATCAACATTTACCTCCATTAGGCGCTTCGTCCGTGTGAGGTGTTGTCAGTGTATAGAAAGACAGAGACATCCACTTCCTTGTTGTTCACCCCCTTCTTTAATTCGCTTGTCATATTGAACAGCGCACTTTCCGTTGATCTGCCAATCTTTCCAAAGTGTTAGTTCGTATATGGCGGTCGATGATGTTAAACATAAAAGCTGATGGGTCCGTGAGACTTTAGCTGGGTGACATCTTTCTTTACTGGATATACCAAAGTGCCAGACTGCTTCTGAAGATTGCCAAGGTGTGCATTAACAGCCATCTCTGCTTCTTATTAAAGAGAGCTGGAACTAAACCTTCCATTATTGATGATTTGTTCAGCAAGAAAGTGTCTATGGTCCAATTAACATGGTCATGTGCAAACAGTGAGGCATGTTAGTCCCAGACCTCTGGCGTTTGTTTTTACTTCTTTATTTAACGTGTCTACTGTGCATGCATTAATGCATCAGGGAAAGGTGTCTCTAGAAGAAGAACAGTTGTCCACCGCTCGTTTTCTGTGTACATTTCATATGGAATTCTCAACAGATTCTTAATTTCAGTACCGTATTTCACCAAGCCATATGTAGTTTAGTGGCTACAGCCGTTACAAAGATATTATCATAGATACTTCTGAAGTTACCTTTCTTAGCCCTTGTGATTTCCTTTTGGTTAGTGTTTTACATCGTAGAATTATCTTCCTAGTTTTTGTATTGTGTTGTTCTGTTGAAGAGTCTCCATATTTCTGTTTGTAATTTTGACAACTTCTTGCTCCACCTAAACCTTCTATTTATTCATTTTAATAGTTGGGCGGCTTGTTTTGAACGGCTTGATAGTGATAATGGCAATTTAACCTCTTCTACAGCTTATTCCAGCGTATTGTAGCGTTTAACTGGCCTAGATCGAGGGTGGCTCCTCTTTTGGACTATCCAGTTAAAACAGAATCGTTCGATGGTCCGACAAGAAGGCTTCATTTAAAACTTTAAAGTTCTTTATTAACTGTCTTACAGGAAGATGAGAGTGAAATGTTTTTGGTTCGGGACTTATTATTGATTATTTAAGAGTTAAAATTAAATATGTTTCTTCACCTTCGTGTCTCTGTGACTGAATGCATATAGCACAAATTATAAAAATTAACACTGATGAGCGTCAACTCAATTTCGAAACGAAAAATCAAAATGATTTTTATGGGAAAATCCACATATTTCGAACATTTCAACATATTTCGAAATGAAAATTTCACATGAATCCCAAAGTTACTTCAATTTAATTCCTAACAAAAACCATATTAGTCATATAACCCTTGAGCTAATAGTTTATTCAAATAAATTCAAGTGTGTACGTATACATAGTAAATTCCATTAATGAATAAGAAAATATTTACCTGAAAATCTAACGTAACCATAAAAATTGTTAACTTCCCAGAATAATTGAATAAAAAACAAACAAAGCTTCGAAACCCATAAATGAAGTTAGGTTTAGTTTGACTTTTGTAAAAACAAACAATTATTTTGTATTTAAAATTAATAAACAATATCATTCTGCACAAAAGTTTTTGCTTAATGTTTATTTTAATTTTTATTTTTATATTTTTTACATTGAATTTTCAACTCCAAAATGGTAATTATATGTTAGTTGATTTACATAAATGTGTGAAATTTTTTTGTTTTAATTTTATTATATAATAATATTTGGATTGTTAATTTTTAAGTTAAACAAATCAAGGTGGATTAATGATTCACTTTTATAGTTATGTCAAGGGAATAACCTCAATTTTTCTTATACTTCTAGATACGGTCTCTTAGGTGCTTCAGGATGTGGAAAAACAACTCTTCTTTCCTGTATAGTAGGCCGGCGTCGATTAAACGCGGGTGAAATATGGGTTCTAGGTGGTCAACCTGGATCAAGAGGATCTGGCGTTCCAGGACCTCGTATAGGCTATATGCCACAAGAAGTGGCTCTCTATGGTGAATTCACAATTCGTGAAACACTTTTATATTTTGGCTGGCTAGCTGGAATGAAAACACATCAAATAGATGAACGTGTAGAACTTATGATAAACTTATTACAGTTACCACATAATAACCAGTTTGTAAAACATTTAAGTGGAGGACAACAACGAAGAATGAGTTTAGCTGCCGCTTTAGTTCATGATCCAGAACTACTAATTCTAGATGAACCAACTGTAGGAGTTGATCCTGTTCTACGACAATGTATTTGGGATTATATGGTAGATCTAACTAGTTCAGGTCATAAGACTGTTATTATTACAACACATTATATTGAAGAAACAAGACAAGCGCATTTGGTATGAAAGATAATCCATCATCAAAATGTTAATCAATTTAGTCATCTTTTATTTATTTCTAGATCGGACTAATGCGAGGAGGAAAATTTTTAGCAGAAGAATCACCTAGTTTCCTAATTCAAAAATATAACTGTGAGTCATTAGAAGATGTTTTCTTAAAATTAGCTGTAATTCAAAATAAGGGAAAGCGACGACGGTCTTCGATAGTTCAGGAGGTCTCAGAAAATGTAATGAATCCAGCTGCAACGAATGAAGGTCTTGATATGACGGATGAAGATAAAGGAGAAATAAGTGGAGAATTTGGTGATAATATTTCCATGACATCTGGATCACGTGCATCAATTTCAAGTCCACCACTGACTGCACCACCAATCCCACCTGAAGAAGAGGCGCCTGAAACTAAATTTAAATTATTTGAAGCGCATCACATGAAAGCGTTAATATGGAAAAATTTCTTATGGATGTGGCGGAATGTAGCTGTAATGTTGTTTATTATAGGATTACCAGTAGCACAAATTGTATTATTTTGTTTAGCAATCGGACATGATCCAACAGGTTTACATTTAGCAATTACAAATCATGAACTAACGAGTGATTTGATAAATGAACAAAAATGTCCAGTGTACCCGGGTTGCAATTACACACTTTTGAGTTGTCGGTATTTAGGATATTTAAAAAATAGGTCGGTGATATTAAAACATTATGAAACGGATGATGAATCTTTGGAGCAAGTACGAAAAGGTTTTGCATGGGGTGCTATGGTTTTTGACTCAAATTATTCTGATGCATTGATAAACAGAACCCAATCTGGTCAGTCAGCTACTGAAGCAACTATTACTGCTGCAGAAGTTAATGTTTCTTTGGACATGTCAAGTGAGTTTAAATTAAATATTACTTCCGCTATTTCATAAAAAAAATTTCTTTTATAGATCAACAAATTGGTACACTTCTTTTCCGAGATATTTCATATTCATTCGCTGATTTCATTCATGATATCTTAACTGATTGTGAGATCAATCCTGCAGTTGGAAAAGTTCCTATCAGATGGGAGACTCCAATTTATGGAGAAAATGATCCAAACTTTACAGATTTTGCTGCACCTGGAATTATCTTAACGTAAATAATAAATGATAAACTCTTTATCCATTGCGTATCTGAATTTATTTTCTTTATTTTTAGAATCGTCTTTTTCTTAGCAGTTGCTTTAACATCAGGTGCAATGTTAATTGAGAAAAATGAAGGAATGCTTGAACGATGTCTTGTTTCTGGAATATCAGCTGTTGAAATATTATTCTCGCATGTAATAACACAATTTTCGATTATGGCTTTTCAAGCGATTCTGGTTTTGATTTTCTGTTTCGTTATTTTTAATTTAACCATAAAAGGTGCTGTAATCTCGGTTGTGGTTTTGACAGTACTTACCGGATTATGTGGAATGTGTTTTGGATTTGTAATCTCATCAACGGTATCGAGTGAACGTAATGCCACATATATTGGTATGGGAAGTTTCTTACCAATTGTTATGTTATGTGGAATTATTTGGCCAACCGAAGGAATGTATCCAGGATTAAAATATTTTTCATATTTCTTGCCATTAACACAGTGTACAGAGTCCCTACGTGATATATTACAAAAAGGTTGGACAATTACAAATTTAAATGTTCAATTAGGTTTTATGGGTATCATTATTTGGATTATTATATTCTTATCCATAAGTGTGTTGGTTTTGAAGTTTAAGAAAGGATAAATGTGTTAGTAATTCTTATTTTAATATAAGTTTAGGGTAATATATTTTGTATTAATGTATAATTTATTCTTTAATGGTTTGTTTTAGTTTTTTTTTTTAATTCTATTTAGGAAAAAATGATTTTGTGTAAATAAAATGATAAATTAAGGAAAAGTTGTCGTGTCTTTAGTTATGATGAGAATGGAATGTAAATATAGCTCTATTTCTCCAATGAAGTTAAAACTAAATCTGAAAATTGACTAAAAATATTAACTTTACTACCTTACTTAAGGAATGAAACATCGCAACAGATTTTTTAATGTGCAAACAAATTATTAGAAAAAATTTCAGAATCAATGCGAAACAACATCTGTAACGAAATGTGTTACAAAGGCAAACGTTTGCGGATCACGAAGTACAACCATTGGTATTTAATAAATTGAGTATTGCTGCTATAATAACTTATTTTTTTTAATTTTTTTATGATCAGACCAAATTCTTTCTAAACTTTTAACCGTTCTTGTAGAGCATCGCTTAAAAAATGGATGGTTATTTGTGTATGTTTCGTGCCGGGATTCGAACCGACGCGCTTGTGTCATGGCTATCCTATCAGACCTTTTTTCTCATCTCCCAACAGTTCTTAAGCAGATGTGTTCATAACCTAATCCGTAATGACCAGATTAAGTGAAATTGTCAGCAATCCAGCGAGTCGTTGACCCATTTTCTGTTCGTCAGACAGAATTGGTTGCTTCAATGCTGATGGAACATTTATCATGATAAAACTAAGTGATCCATATCCCACACAATGCCGGCCAACGTCCCACACTTTTAATCTGAGATAAAATGCTCTAAAGGCTGACCGGACAGCCATGTTCTCCCATGCCGGCGCTGTGGTGCAAAGCACTAATGTGTGCGTCGATTTTGCACAAATATTGAGAGAAAACGAACCAACAGTTATCAAAAATATCCAATTTAAAAAAATTAATATAAATAATATACAATCGTTTACCGTTATATTCCTTTCCCTGTTTCGGCGCCAAAATTGTAAGAGACCAGTTTTAGTTTCTATACTGACATATTTACACAAACAAAGAAAAATAATAAGATACACAAATAGTCTCCGGCCCGGAAAAATCTCTATTTAGTTAATTTAGTATCTCATATTAGCAAAAAAATTAAACAAAACCAAATAAAAGATATTTACTACAAAAAATAGTAATAAATAAAAAATCAATAAAAACTTAATTTAACGGGCTAATTGATGTTCCGTTGTGTTTTTGAACACCATTTGTGGACATGCTCGTCTGTTGGTACTTTGTTAAGAAAATCCAATTAGTGTCCAATTGAAATCCAATAGCTTTCACCAATATTGTACAACATTGCGTTGATTCAATATCTTGATCTCGCAAATTTCTGTTCCCAATTTGTATAAAAATAACGTGTGGCAAAATTATTGGTAATTCCTTTTTGTGGTTGTGTATAAAAGAAAAAAAAAAGAAACACACATATTTGTACAGGTTATAGCAAAAAATATAAATGCGTTTGCCAGTCTTTTTTGAGATGTAAAATGTAAAAAGAAAATGTAGTCTTGTATAAATAATTCAAAGTTTGAGAAAGATTTGTTTCTGAGTTGAACACTTTAATTTCATTAAACGTAATGATAATCAATTAAAGCGAATTTAATGAACTCTGCAGTCATGTTTATTCTTTGTTACTGTTTTTATTTTAATTGTAGGTAGTTTTGGCGAGCGTTGTTGTGAAGCACTATCCGCATGGAGGGATCAGTTTTTATCGTTTTGAAATTTTTTTTTTATTTTTGATCTACGGGTGTGACAACCCCGCGTACTCCAGTCTCTGCTATTGACATACGAGTTAACGCAAGATTTCACATACCACTTAGCAGTGAGATACCACTAGCCAAGGTAACATCTTAGGGGTGGTGGCAGGTGAACTGTATTCAATCAACGGTAGAACCCTAAATCTTAGCTGTGAAATAATCCTTGATGATGAGACACTATTGCTTCCTTGAAGAAACGAGCCTTCATATAACTATGTATGTGCCTTAATCATTAAGAAAGACAGTGCGTCACAGGTTCAAGGAATATGCAACCGGTTGGATTATTGGCAAACTACCTTTTTGTTTTGTTTCAGCACATTTTTGTAAAAATTTGCTCCTTACTTTTTAATTTACTTTTATTTTCTCTATTCTATCATAAAATATTGGCCTATGTCATATTTTGCCAGTGATAGGATTTTTTGTTTAGTTATCCATTCTTTAACAAAAAATATAAAAAAAACAAAAAAGGAAAGATTTACGTCCATCAACACCTTTGAACGTATGTTGTGGGGGCCTTGGTCTTAAAAGGTTTTTATGTGTTATTGTGACACATATTGTTATTCCTACTACACAACACATTTTATTAAAAAAAAAAAATAAGAAAATTTCAGTCGTTTAGCAGAAAAATTTGTATCAAAATGTATTTTTGCCCTGGTCCGACTAATAGTTTAGAGAGACGTTGAGGTGGGTTTTGAGACAGAGTACCAGATGATCTGGAAGGATTGAAAAAAACTATTGTTTAGAGGTTTCACTTACCTTCTTTGCCGTGGTTCACTTACCTCTCTCACTCTTCCTTACAAAGAAAAAAGAAAATCTAGAACATCATACGAAGAAATTAATAAACAACACAAGATTTAACGGCATAATTTTGGTTTATTGTACAAAAAAATTAAATTCAATAATTGTTAGTTTTATTTCATTCTTCATCAAAACATGTTCAATAAACTTATTTAAATTGTTTTAAAGAAAAACTTAATTATCACGTACTGGGATGATAAATTGTAACAAGTGGTAAATGAATAATAAATTGTTACAAATCGTGGGGCGGACCCATCACCCATTAGTCCGATAGATGTCTTATGCCGGAACAAGAACTTAAAAATTGAACTGTTACCAATGTAAAAAGTCAGACAAGTGCAAATGAAATTCGCTCGTCAAGGGTTCCGTGAATGTAAAAGAACACAATATAAAAAATTATTGACAAAAAGTTGTGTTGTAATGTCCTTATATTTCCAGACCATAGACGCATAACAAAATAAATGTTAAATTGTAAATGTCAATAGTAAATTACAATCAAATCTACATTGGTCAAAAATGGCAAAATAAAATGTTAATTCAGGTTAAATCTTATCCATAGATGTTTTTGGTAACTTAAGAAAGATTCAATAACACCAGCTTGTAAATGGATTAAATTTTATTATTTTTCCGATCAATCAAGTGTTGAAATTAGGGGGGTGGAAAGGTTGCATACAAAAATATTTTTTTTCCAATAACACAAAAACTATGCATTGCAAAATTCTAAAAAAAATTGTAATGTTTCTTAAATTATGTACTCCTGCATATAACACCCCACTCATTTGGGTCAAAAACGTATTTTTACTCTCCCCACACCTATCCCCTAAACACACAGAAATATAATTATTTGAGTCTTCGCTATGATTTTCAAATAAAAATTTACCAATCTTCTTGTCTCTGTGAATTTTTTCAAATTTTTCTGTCAATCATCGTCGAAACATAGGGGGCGCAACGATCACTTTCTTGTCGAACACTCAAAAACTGTGCACCCAAAATTTCTAAAAGAAAATTGCAATAATTTTTAAATTTAGTATTCTTGCAAATGACACCCCACTCGCTTGGGTCAAAAAAGGTTTTTTACCCTCTCTACCCCCCGTCCCGTAAACACATAGAAATATAATTATTTGGACAATATTATAATTTTCATACAAAATTTACCAAGTATCCTAACTCTATGAATTTTTACAAATTTTTCTGTCAATGAGTGTCGAAATGTATGGGAACGGTCTGAATTTTACACTTTTTTGACAATAACTCAAAAACTGGGCACCGAAAAATTTTAAAACATATTGCAACGAATTTTAAATTATGTGCTCTTTCAAATGAGGGTCAAAAAAAGTTTTTTTTTACCCTCTTTACCACGGTCCCCTAAGCATACAGAAATATAATTATTGGAAACTTCGCTATAGTTTTCATATAAAATTTACCAAATTTCCTAACCCTGTGAAATTTTTCTAATTTTTCTGTCAATCAGTGTAGAAACGTATGGGGGGGAACGGTCTGAATTTTGCACTTTTTTGAATATAATTCAAAAACTGGGCACCGAAAAATTCTAAAAAAATTGCAGCGGATTTTAAATTAGGTGTTATTTAAATGACACCCCACTCGCTTGGGTCAAAACAAGTTTTTTTTTAACGTCCATACCCGGTCCCCTAAGCACACAGAAATATAATTATTTAAGACTTCGCTATAGTTTTCATACAAAATTTACCAAATTTCCTAGCTCTGTGAATTTTTTCAAATTTTTCTGTCAATCAGTGTCGCAACGTATGGGGGGGGGGCGGTCTGAATTTTGCACTTTTTTGACAATAACTGAAAACCTGGGCACCGAAAAATTCTAAAAAAAATTGCAACGGATTTTAAATTAGTTGTTCTTTCAAATGACACCCCAATCGCTTGGGTCAAAAAAAGTTTTTTTTACCCTCTTTACCCCGGTCCCCTAAGCACACAGAAATATAATTATTTGAGACTTCGCTATAGTTTTCATACAAAATTTACCAAATTTCCTAACTCTGTGAATTCGTTAAAATTTTTCTGTCAATCAGTGTCGAAACATACGGGGGGGTGGGGGGGGGACGGTATGAATTTCGTACTTTTTTGACAATAACTCAAAAACTGGGCACCGCAAAATTCTAAAAAAAATTGCAACGAATTTTAAATTAGGTGTTCTTTCAAATGACACCCCGCTCGCTTCGGTTTTTTTTGAAAATAATATGAAAAACTCGTTTTACTCTCACCAATAGTGTTCCGTATAAAAAACGGAACCCTAAAAATAGAATTTTATCAGTGTTCCTCTCATAGTGATGTATCGAATAGATTTAGCATGGAAAAAAACGATTCCTCATCATTCCGTTTTTATCCGTTGATCCATATGCTACGTTACCTATCTTGCGCAGAATATTTGCCTTATTAAAGTTGTACGCTAATTTTGTAGAAAACCCAGCGCCAGCACTGCTTTGCATATATTTTTTTGCAAACAGGGCTTGACCGGGCATAAAAACTGGTGAAAACATAGTAGAACTACGCACAGTATTTCGCAAAGTTGTGAGTTTGTTTAAGCAAACTAAGGTAGAAATTTTAAAAGAATTGCACACTTTCGTAGTTATTTAGCGTATGGTATTTTTGGTGACACATTAAAATTAAACTTATAAATAGGTAGACTCTTCTATGAAATCTACTTAAAACAAAACATGGATACACATTAAATGAACTTACAATCGATTTGATTGCGCGTCTTTTAGTAAAAAAGTAAAAAGTAAAATATTTGAACATTGGACAGTACATTTGAACATTAGATGTTTACATCGAGCGAGTCTATCCATGCTACTACATCGGGAGTTGCCAAATGGATGTCTGAGATGTTGCCATTGTAACGTCGAATTGGACACACAGCAATGTTGCAATGTGTTTTATGGTTTGTTGTGGAGCGCTTAAGTCACACACAGGGGACTCTGAAATTCCCCACTTGTAGAAAGAATCAGCACAGCGTCCATGATTCGTTCTTATTCGGTTTAATGTAGTCCAGGTATGACGTGGCAAATCGAAACCAGATTGGGTAGAAGTCGGGTTAGTAATAGAAAGGCCAGTTGTGTTGTAATGATGCCAGGAGGTGTCCCAGGCATCCAAGATATTAAAAATAGTTGCCCGCAGGTTCCTGGCAGTTTTATGTGGAGGCTTTCTTGACTTCAATCGACAACAAGTGTGGTCACCGTAATATTCGTGCAGGGGTAACGTGATGTTGTTGGTTACCTTTTCATATTCACGCATGAGAGCAAGCGAGCATCTGAGTGTAGGTGGAGCGATATTGCTTAACACAGGAATCAAGGTAAAGGGGTGGATCTGATAGTACCACTTATAGTACGCATCGTGGCTGGCAGCTGGCAGTCAACTTTTTGAGTATGTGTGCTATTCAACCGGACTGGTGCGCCATACTCAGCCACTGAGTAATCCAGACTTAGAGCAGTTGTGCGGAGGGTAGCTGGAGTAGCACCCCATGTCGAGCCTGCCAGTTTGTGCAATATCTTGTTTCTCGTTTTAAGTTTTTTTGACGTATTTTCTAGGTGGAGTTTATAAGAAAGAGTTCTATCGAGAGTAATGCCCAGGTACTAGGCTGTTGATTGTATTTAATGACAGTGCCGTTAAATAACACTGATAGTTCGTGTTTTGCCAGTTTGTTGTTTAAGTGGAAACAGGAGCTCTCAGTTTTACTTACTTTTAGATTAGGAAATAAGCTCCACGTTCGAAAAAAGTCATTCATTATCACTAGGTCAGTTGAGAGCAAATCCTCCAAGACACACATGTCTTTGTTTTGAGTGGCCACCACTTACGTAGTATTATCAAAGCACGCAAATGGAAGGGTAAACAGTTTATTATCAACGGTTTTTACATTAGAAGCATCAGAATTTAAGTCCAAATGTGAAGGACTCAAATGTTCGTGATTTAGGCATTTATTTGGTGTTTTCTCAAAACCTACTAGCTCGACTCTAGACAAGACATCTGGCACTGTATTTATTGAACCTTTACAATGTTTGATGTTGAAGTAAAATCTTTAGAGCGTTAGTGTTCATCTCGCAAGTATTCCTGAGAGAGGATGTAGATTTATTAAACAACGCAAACTAGAATTATCAGTAGTTATCGTAAAAGTATACACATTCCAATATGTTGTCCTAACTTTTTCACACTTATAATGGTAGCTAAGCACTCTAGCTCGGTTACGCTGTATTGCCGCCGTGCATTTTGAGACGTTTAATTTCAATGAAGTTTTCGTGCTTTCTTTTGTAGATCAGTTGCCTAGATATAAAACTCCAGTATAATTTGCGATCGATTCAACTTTATCATATTCTATCCCTATCGTTCCATTGCTAAATGACTTAGTCTTTTTGAGGACGACCGGGAACCGTAAAGGCGGTCGTATCCTCTCCAAAAAACTGGAATTTACTATAAAGCATCTCTCACATCTATGGATGAAATTTATTTAGTCTGGTCCAACCGACTTAATAGTGCATACACAAGTAAAAGGAGATAAGAATCATTGACTGTGATCACGTTCCTCTTTCTAGCATCAAGGCAAAGTCTCACACGCTTATTACCTTTCCGAACAACTGCAATGGGTGATGACCAGGCGCTTTGACGTTCGTCTGTTATACTCAGTTCTGACTTTCTGTTAAGTTCTTTATGAATTTTTACTTGAACATCTTGGAAACACCAGGTAGTGCCGTTGTTTAACTGTAGTGGCCTCACCGACGCTAATGACGTTAGTAATTAGATGAGTTCTTCTAACAAATTTTTGATTGAACATAGGAAATTGTTCATTGATACGAGATCATGCCGATATTCATCATACAATTTAGATAATTCAAATTTCGAATTCCAGCTCATTTACAGTAGTCGGATCTAAACATAATAAATTCAAAAAGTCGATACCAAGATAGAGCGCTTGAAGTAGTCCAGGTACAATATGCAAACGCAAAGTTTTGGTTTTTCTTATACGCAAATATTTTTGCCATTACACCGGTTATCCGACTCCTTGTGAAATTTGGATTCGGAGATCGTCTTTTTTATATCTCAATGTGATTTCCAATACCGAATAGTTGACTTTTCTTGTTTTTTTTTTATTGTAGGATATCTTAAATGTTTGCGTATACGGGGTATTTGTGGTCTTACTAGTTACATATTGTGAAATAACAGGCCGAATTTTTTGCTGAACACCACCTAAAAAGTCAGGTAAATCATTTAATGATATTTACCCATTTTGCATAATGTTTTCAGATGATTAATTACCAGAAGAAGCAATTTTCATTGTTTGTTTCTGAAAGACATCACAAACCAATTTTTAAAATTCATTTAAATTAAGCTGAGGCTGGAGCAATAAAGTGATTACATCCAAATTTTATCGCAAGTATTTACAATAAGTTGGGATTATGCTCGACAGCTCGGCGAAGTGATAGCTAAACATTGGAATCGATAACTTATGTGCATGATTCGAGCTCTTAAGCTATCCAGTTTTACTTGCCGTTGGCTCCTCTGCAATTTCGTCGATCACTTTAATTTGAGGTTTTGAATTCTTAATTTTTATACAAGCTTCTCTTGGCAAAGTATTTCGTGCTGCATTTTGGAGTTTTCTGGCGGTGAAATAGTATCATTATTTTCTTTTAGTAAAATGTCTGCAGGGAGGTTAATTGTTTCGTGAAAGTTTCACAAACTTGCCGTTTGGAACATTCAATTTCAAGTTCATCTACATTCAAAAATTTTGGATCTTTATTGAGAGAATGTTACATAATACTGAACCTACATCTGAAAGCTTTTAACGGAAGTGTTTTTCAATGAAAATTGTTTTGATGTACAAAATCTGAAATACTCTCCCAGTTGACAGTACGTAAGAAGCCGTTTTTTGCCTTTGTTACAGTCGAGATGCATCATAGAAAATTTCTAATTGTTGAATTGGCTTGACTCTGATTCATTAAGAATCAATTGATTGATGTTGTATTTACTAATTTTATGCAAATCAATGTAACAATTTGCTTTAATCATTTGACAATGTTCCAATGAAAAACTTGTTTAGCAAATTGTTTGATACGAAAACTGTCCATTAAACTAAAATATGTAATTCAATTAGTAAAATTAAAAATTATACTAGAAATTTATTAAAAAACAATAATCACTAAACGTAAGCCAGATTCAATATTTTTGACGTTTTTTAAATCATAAAGTGGTGGACCTCTATATATTTCCTCATATATTAGAAAATAGTTATTTGTTTAATTAGGCAGCAAAGTAGTAGATTGACTGCCGCGGCTGATAGTTCATAGCCGAGCGAAGCGAGGCTAGGAATTCAGCCAAGGCAGTCAATCTACCTTGCTGCCGAGTTGAACATATAATTTTTTCTCCGATTAATTACAATGATATGTAATTTAATAATTATTACTTTAAAAATAGAGCAAAATTTTAAAAATGAAAAAAAAATCGCAATTCTTGGAAGGATTAGTTGTTATGGAAATGTCATAATAATTATAGTTTGACAAATTAAAAAATTTCTGCCAGATTCATGGAAAAATATCTGTTTAATTTTATGAAGTCTAATTATTTTGCTGCCTAGGCAGGAAAAGTGCCACTTTGCTGACTGAAATAAGTCTGCAAAATTTATATTTGCTGTCAATCGGAAAAAAATATAATTAATAGAGGAGTCTGTCTGTTATCTGCCGGCAAAAAAGTTACTGAATAATAAAACTTTCGCGAAATGCCAAGCGTTTAGACAAAGATACATGAGCGAAATATATTGAGGTTATCTTATGAAAAAATTGAATTCTGTTATGTTATTATCCTGGTGAAATGAAACTATGGTTATAAATACAGAACAATGATATAGTTATGTTGTGTTAAAAAAAATTCATAGGCTTTTAATCCTTTTAAAAACTAACATATTTTTTGTTGCGATGCATGGGCAAAAAATTATGAAAAACCTTGACAGAAGAAGCTCCTTATGAAAAAGCTAAATGTAAGACCTAAGTGCGTGCAACATTTTATTTTCAAATTTTTTTGATAACCAAAATTAGCCAATCACAAATTAGCATCTTTTATTTTTATATATACGAAAAATTAATGTTGTTTTTGAATATAATTGTTATTCATATTTCCAAACATAAGCATATTTTTTTACTGTATTCAATGTTGTCGATAATGAAATTTTTGCAAACGGTGAGTTTGTTCACTACAACACTCCTCTTCTAGTCCAATCGAAGAAAAATCGATGTAAAAGAAAGAAGGAAGAAAGGAAAGAGATTTTAATATGCTTGAGTATTAAGAAAGCGAGTGGAGCTCTTGTAGTTTGAGCTATTGTAGTAGTTGCAGCGAAAGGCACATGCGTGAAAGTATCTAAAAAAGTAGATTGAACTGTTGTCTGTAAAATGTTTGGACTAATCTAATGCAGTGAACTTTAAATCGAGTTTGAGTTTAGTTATCTCTAGATTGTGTTTCATTAACGTTCTTCGTATGGAGTAAGGTCATTTGCAGAAGTTAGGTCAGTTGAATTGTTATCGATAGATGTTAAAAGGGGGAAGTAGAGAAGTGAAGATTTAATCGAAAGTGAAAAAGGAGGGAAGGTAACGTCAGTGATAATAAATGTATGGCAGAACGAAGTTGTCTGAGACAAATATTTAAATTCTAAGAACGTCTACTTTAAGTTTTATATTTTTCTTGAACTTACTGTGATAGATGAGAAATAAGATAATTCGAAAATTTTGTTTCCACAGTAACTGGAATATTGATATTTCCGTCCCAGTATCGAGTAAAAAATGATTTGATTGAATTGTGGTCAAAATACCCGGGGTTGTTGAGGGCACATCGCGGCTTTGAAAAAGGAGCTCAATAATTTGAGCCATATCGCTCAACAGTACCATTGTCATCACATGTTGGCAAAATACTTGTTTATAGAAGTTTTGTAATTGAATTATTTATAAAAAAAAAATTAATTGATCGTTTTTCGTCTGAAAGACCCAAGTAAAATTTAAAAATTAAATTTTTGTAAAACACTACTTTTTGGAAAGCACTATGAGTCGACGTGAAAGACGCACGAGATGTTGGATATCGAAAAAACAACTGACTTCTCGATAAATTTTTTTTTCGAATTATATCCAATTTTTGTTATGCTACAAATCACCCAAACACAAATTAGCATCTCTGATATGAGAAAGAGAGGAATGGACCCAAAATTTGTAATGTTGGTTGCTTCTAAATATAAACATTGTTTTCTTCTCTTTATTTCTGTTTCCGTCATTTATTCAGCGATATACTCAAGTAGAACATAACGGATCTTACGTCCACACTGGAGGTAAAAATAATTTTTCTGAAAATCTGCAATAACATATCTAAAATAGGCTTAGCCAACAATCCAAATTTTTAACTACGATTGAAAGTGCTACCGTTGATTGAAAATAATTCAAAATCCAATACCTGCAATAGGATATCACATTGGCTATAGTCATTTTCGCAGCTATTGCCAACATTATTTGACATCTCCCGTAAACTCATATGTATTAGAGACTAAATTAAACTAGAGACTAAATTAGAGAGACTAAATTAAACTAGATTAGCTAAAAATTGACAAATCAGATAACACGCATATCTCCATGCGTCAGTTTTTACGCTGTTTTACACCCTTCTTAAAACCCCGCTTTCGAAATAGATGTAAGTACACGTGCTATACTGCTTCTAGATCCACATAATTTAATTTTCCAGCAATCCAATTTTTCCCAAAAATCGGTCACTTCATCATTTATTTCTTCCAATCAATTTGATTCAATCAAGCAATTTTTCTTTATAACTTTAATAAATCAAATCAAAAATATTTTCAATTTTTTTTCCTTTTTCTAATAGAATTTATTCTTAAACTCAATCTTAAATCGAATTTTATCATAATTTTTCTTTAAAAATAAAATTATAAATGAAAAACCACAAAAAATTATTGAAAAAAAAAATAAAATCTGCTAAACTCAAATTTAAAAGAAAATCAAAAGAAATATGCTTCCACGAATTTTCTTTTTATTATATATATTATATATATCTGATTTTCCTAATCTTTATATTAAAATTATCTTAATATATTTAAATTCGTAGAAAATAGAAAAATTGAAAATTAAACAAGTTGTTTGTTAAATTTAAGTATCCCAATTTGGAAGGACGACAGTTAATTGAATTTATTTAATTTTCTATCATTGAAAAAATTGATCAAAGGGAAAACAGTTTTTATTTCTGTAGTAAGGAAAATGTAACGGGGAGAAAGTTTGTGTAACTTTCGTATAATTTAGTTAAGATAAAAAAGAAGAATGTCGTTATTGAGGTTGAAAGACCCAATGATGTAATATATGATGAGGAAAAATTGAGAGGAAGCAAAACGCCAAAATCGATAAAAAACTGAATGTTTAAAAGAGTAAGAGAAAATCAATGAAGTTAAGTTAGGTTACGAAAAAAAAACAACCGGCTCGACGAACCATTTGAAATTTACACATCTCATCTAAATATCCACAAATTACAGATATTTTTCTGTTTCCTCCTAATATGGTAGGAGGTAACAGAAAAATATGTGTAAGTTGTGTATATTTAGATGAGATCTGTTAGTTACAAATGGTCCCTCGAGCCGGTTTTTTTCGTAACTTAACTTCATTGAATTTGAACTATATTCATTTATTGAAAAAATTCAACCGATTTTGAAGGATCATGGTACAAGTTGCGATGACTAGCTTTAGTAGAGGATTGAAATAATTAAAACATAAACTGTAATTAAATGTAAGGCAACCATAGCTTTCGCTGTATTGTGATTTCATTGATTTCACATAGCACAGATATAACCAATTTCGAGAAAGATTTACATTTCATCTAACACAAGATATTGCTTCAATTGAGTTTACTAACTTTAAAACCATAACATGAATCTCGTACAACAAACTACCTACATTGGCATCGACGTTGATTGTTTAAAAAATACACCGAGACAATGGATAATAGATGTTTAGGTTATGGACCTACTTGAGCTGTTCCATTTTGAAACCATCTTTGAAATTGTCGATTGAACACTCTTAGGTGTTAACTAACCAATTATAAACATTTTGTGGTTTTTGGAGCTAGAATATCAAAAATAAAATTAAGCTGCTTGAACCGTACCAACAATTTTAGCAAATAACTAAAAAATGCTTCAATCAAAGAAAATTTGTACAATTTTTTGGATTTTTACCAGGATTTAATGGTGAGTCATTAAGTTTGTATCTATTTTGTAGTTTTGACTTGATTTGCATGAATTTAATCTTAGTTTTCAAACGATTTTGAAAACTCGAGATATTCTGAGAATAATCGACGTCATTATTATTTTGAATTCATTTTATTGTTGTTGTTGTTTTGTAGACCATTCTTCTTGGAATTATTATCACATGTATTTGAGGTTGAATACAATTTCTTTTGTATTTCATTGCATTTACAGTTACATTACTCTCTCCCTAAGCCTGTTCATTCCAAAACAGGCTCTACATCTCTTCTCCAATTGTTGAATGCAACTTGTTTTGTATATCTCATGATGTAAAGCAGTATTTGCTCTCGCTTTTTCAGTCCTCGTTCATCATTTTGTGTGTTGTTGGCCCACTTCGTCACGATCGTCATTACTTTTGACGCTGGCTTTATGGTTTTCCTATTAACAGCTTTGCGCCTCCTTGTATGCCCTACCAAAGCCTTTTTTTGAGTTTCCTGTTGCGACAAGTTCCAGATTATAGCTCTTTAAATCATTTCATTTAAGCTGCTCACATTATCTTCACAAGTCTGCGTTGTTTTGGGTACCACTAGCCGTGGGCGTGGTTTTGGGTACCTTTTGTTGATAGAACCTTTTCCCTATCTTTCTGTTATTATTCACCTTTGTAAACAAATATTCGAGCGGAACCTGTATCCAATGCCATGAAGCAATTTTTGCGTTTTTTTAAATGAAGTAATTTGCCCCTCGATACTCAAGTTTTAACAATTTATCACCATTTTTGAGAAGTGATTGTACGTTCAAAGTTCCTCATTTTTCGACTTCACAGTTCCATATTTAATGGACTTCCGCCAAATAGGAGAAGAAGATCTTCCACGCTTTAGGTTCCGGCGGCCCTGTGAAATGTATCCCAATTTTTCCTACATCCATCACAGCAGTTTCCAACTGAAAACCGTCAATGAACGCTTCAATCTTCATCGTTTCCATAAAATACGTAGCACTATGCTAGTCTACAAATTCAAGCTCTTTCATCATTTCTCCATATTTTTGCGATCGTTTTCTAACTCTATCTGTAATGCTTCAGCCGCGTCTCCTTCTAACACAATTATTCAAACGATTTGATCTTCCACTGTCTTGAACAGGAATTTAAAGATGCCATAAGATGTAGAACATCATACGACGTTGGTTTGTTTTAATTTAGTATTTTCTATTTGGGGTAGCACATGTGAAATCACTTTCACCAATTGGTCTAGGTAAGTCCAAAATTCGTTTAAAAAACTCGAGATGTTCTGAGAATATCGACGTTGTTATCATTGTTCATTTATTTTGTTGTTGTGTTGTAAACGTTTTTTCTTGGATTTAGTATCACATGTTGATAACAGGAATGTGAATGATTTTTACTCCAATTGTTGAATATTTTCGAGTTTTTCGCTACGTAACGTTCCGGATTCAAACCCTTTGAATTTATTTATTTAAACTATTCAAACTTTCCACTTCGTTTTGCATCCGCCGTTGTTACGTATTTAATTTTCGCAGTTTGATTAAACGCCTTCGTAGTTTGAAATCTTTATCCCCTCGTCGATTTAGATGACCGGCTGGCTGGTTTAGTCAAAATATTGGTCAAGACATGGCCGGGTTTTTACAATCTTGCAGTTGTTCAGTATTCATTTTCATCACATCATAAACATCTGACGTCACTAACACTGTGTTTCAACTCCTTACCTCTGATTTTTCCCTTTCAATCCCTTTGGATTTCATTTTGCAATGATGCATAAAAAGTCGCCTTAGTTGTTACTATAACTGTAATTTTGGTTTTTGGATCTTGTATACCGCCACTGAACGCCTCGATCTTTATCTTTTCTATATAATTCGAATAAATATTAAAGTATGCCAAATGTGCAACTCACTCTACTGCTGATGCAAACTCCTGTATATTTTCATCGTTTCGCTAGAAGTGACCTCTTATAACTCCTTTTTACGATCGATCCCATAATATTAATCAACCGAGCTCATCATGTCTTCATAATTTTTGTCGTCGTTTTCTTGCACTATCTGTAATGCTTCAGATTCGTCTCCCTTTAGCCTAATTATCAATACATCAATTCGATTTTCAGCGTTCTAAGTATTCTGATCTACCACCGTCTTGTTACGAAGCTATTTTAACCCGTAAACGTTCATATGTCTAAACAATTTTCTTCTATGTGAATAGAAGTCATTGCATTTAATACAATTGATCGTCTTTTTTATTCATATTTTGTCTACACCCGGTCCGGAAAGATTTTTATTTTTTTTGATTTGCTATCTCATTTTGTATGCTGTTAGTTCATGAAATTGATATTTACTTGGTATTTACTTGGATTATTAGTAATTTGTGTCAATCGGAACTATGTAATGAAAAATGATTAAAAGTGTTTAATAATGCCAGTGGTTTTTGTATAGTCAAACTTTGTTATGGATGCCAGATTTATTTTGAGAAATTTTTGATCAACATAAAAGAGATAATAAGACAATACAGCTAAGCATTTACTTCAGGTATTTTGTTATCTTGCACTCAACCAATCTGTTTTTTTTTTAAGTATAACTATAGTTATAAAAGGCAATTGCGTGAAATCCTGAAAACTTAAATTTAAATATCAGTTATTAGTGTAGTGCAAATAGAAAAAAAAATTTAATTGTTTGTCGTTTGAAACTAATAGGTATTGTAAAACAATTTTTTTTGTTTTTTATTTAGCGTATGGTTTTTTTTGTGACACATTAAAAAATTAAACTTAAAAATAGGTAGACTCTTCTGTGAAATCTACCTAAAACAATACATGGATACACATTAAATGAACTTACAATCGATTTGATTGCGTGTCTTTTAAGTAAATTAAAAAGTAAAATATTTGAACATTGGGCAGTACATTTGAACATTAGATGTTTACATCGAGCGAGTCTATCCATGCTACTACATCGGGAGTTGCCAAATGGATGTCTGAGATGTTGCCATTGTAACGTCGAATTGGACACACAGTTGCAATGTGTTTTATAGTTTGTTGTGGAGCGCCGCAGTCACACTCAGGGGACTCTGAAATGCCCCACTTGTAGAAAGAATCAGCACAACGTCCATGATTCGTTCTTATTCGGTTTAATGTAGTCCAGGTATGACGTGGCAAATCGAAACCAGGTTGGGTAGAAGTCGGGTTAGTAATAGAAAGGCCAGTTGTGTTGTAATGTTGCCAGGAGGTGTCCCAGGCATCCAAGATATTAAAATCAGTTGCCAGCAGGTTGCTGGCAGTTTTATGTGGAGGCTTTCTTGACTTCAATCGACAACGAGTGTGGTCACCGTAATATTCGTGCAAGGGTAACGTGGTGTTGTTGGTTACCTTTTTATGTTCACGCATGAGAGCATGCGAGCGTCTGAGTGCAGGTGGAGCGATATTGCTTAACACAGGGAGCCAAGGTAAAGGGGTGGATCTGATAGTACCACTTATAGTACGCATCGTAGCATGCAGCTGGCAGTCAACTTTTTGAGTATGTGTGCTATTCAACCAGACTGGTGCGCCATACTCAGCCACTGAGTAAACCAGACTTAGAGCAGTTGTTCGGAGGGTAGCTGGAGTAGCACCCCATGTAGAGCCTGCCAGTTTGTGCAATATATTGTTTCTCGTTTTAAGTTTTTGTGACGTATTTTCTAGGTGGAGTTTAAAAGAAAGAGTTCTATCGAGAGTAATGCCCAGGTACTTTGGCTGTTGATTGTATTTAATGACAGTGCCGTTAAATAACACTGATAGTTCGTGTTTTGCCAGTTTGTTGTTTAAGTGGAAACAGGAGCTCTCGGTTTTACTTAGATTGGGAAATAAACTCCACGTTCGAAAATAGTCATTCATTATCGCTAGGTCAGTTGAGAGCAAATCCTCCAAAACACCCATGTCTTTGTTTTGAGTGGCCAGGGTCCAATCATCAGCGTAACCAAATTTCTTTGATGTTGTGTCAGGAATGTCATGAATGTACAGATTAAAAAGTAATGGCGCCAGGACGGAACCCTGTGGTAAACCATTGTTAAGCATTTTAGACCTACTGCAGGAATTATTTAGATGAACTTTGAATACACGATTACTCAGCATGTTGTTAATTAAACGCGAGATGGTGCTACAAGGTATTGCATTGAACAGCTTATATATAATCCCAATTCGCCAGACCGTGTCATATGCTGCAGTAAGATCGATGAATACTGCGCCTGTTTTTAGTTGTTTTTGATACCCAGCTTCGATATAGGATGTTAGAGCGAGCAGTTGGTCAGTGCAACTGCGATTGGGACGAAAACCAGCTTGTTCAACTGGGATCTGGTCATTCAATATCGGTGCGATACGATTGTATATGAGCCGTTCTAGCAATTTATAGCAGGTGCTTAAAAGGGCAATCGGGCGATAGCTTCCTGGTTCATTGGATGGTTTACCTGGCTTAAGTATCGCTATCACTTTCGTAGTCTTAAAATGTTTTGGTAGGTTGCCGGTTTCTAGGACATTCGAGAAAAATTTAGTTAGCCACTGTTTTACATTTTTTCCAGCATTCTTAAGAAATTCTGGAAAAATGCCATCGTATCCAGCTGCTTTTCCGTTTTTTGTTTGGGACAGAGCTGATTCTAGTTCTTCGCTACTAAAAGAGTTCGCATACTTGGATGGAGACGAGCAATTGCGCTTCATTTCTCTTAATTTGCGTTTAATTGTTCTCTTATGAAGGCGATTAATAGAAGCACGAGACATATTTACTATGTGATTTGCGATGTCCTCTGGATTTATTTCATTGTTAGCACGAGTAATTGAGTTTGAGCCACCCAGTTTCCGAAGGAGACTCCATGCTTCCCTGCTTGAATGGGAAAAATCAATGTTTTCAACAGCGTTAATCCACTTTTGTTTTCTCGCGGCGTCCAGTGAGTATATTAAGTCATCAGCCACGTCTGCCTCACCACTACTAAGGTACTCCTCATATAATATATCGCTCTCTTTACTCCAGCCAGGAATATATTCTTCACGAAAGCCTCTTGGGATGCATTTCTTTGCAGTTGAGATGATGGCTCCAACAAATCTATCGTAATTTTTAGGAATGGGTTGGATCCAGCGAATCACTGCATCCAACTTCATCCTATATTTATCCCAATCAGCTTTGTTAAAATTCCATCTAGGTTGAGGAGTAGAGTTAACGAGTGGAATTTGGATTCCTACCTCAAGAATTACTGGACGATGTTGAGAGCGTGGAAAACCTTGTAAGACAGCCCTAGATATTGGAATAGGGTTACGTTGTCCGTTTTTTGTGGAAAAACAGAGGTCGGGATTGTAATCACGTCGCCATCTTGCAGATCTAAAGGTTTTCAAGTCTTTCGCATCATATACCAGGAACATGTTGTTATCATCCGCCCAGTCGGTCAGTTGCACGCCATTGGTATTATTATTTGAGTAGGACCACTGAGTGTGATGGCTATTGAAGTCACCAGCATATATTGCTGGATGATAAAACAATGGTAGAGTAGCAGCTGGCCATCCTGTATTTGGAGGCTTGTATACGTTTACAATTTTCGTGTCCGATATATCAACAACAATAAGATGTATATCGTTGTCCGTCTGTGTAAGTACGTGCGTGCAGTTCAGGATTTCTGACTTAACATACGTGGCAGATCCATATGATTGATGGTAAATAGCACTAATTAATTTGTAACCAACAATGTTTCCTCTAGAGGTAAGTTGCGCTTCATCTGCTGCATGCGTTTCTTGCAGAATTATAACGTCGATGTCGTAATCTTTTAATAATCTTTGTAAATGTTCAGTTTTTGACTTGCTTATGCCTTCAATGTTCAATTGCAAAATACGGACTGAAGGTCCAATATTTTTTGTCTTATGGTGCTGAAAAGTACCGTTGTTATTGTGATTTTGGTTCATATTTATTTTTTTTTTTTTTTTTGTTTTTTTTTGTATCACAGCCAAGAGTTCGAAATGAAATGTTTGGCTACCAAGTTGAAATAGACTATTTGCGTAATCCAGGGTGCAGCACGAGGAGCTTATCTATTTCACACACCCCCCATTTTTTTTGTAAGAATTAGGATCAATAAATTAAATTTATTAACTGATTGATTGAGCGAAGAGAAACAAAGAAAATAAAGGAAAAGAAGATGTTTGTTTTCTTCATACAAATACTTTTTTATGTAAATCAATTTTCATGGAATTATAAGAACACAAAATAAATAATAATTTATCAAAATGTTCAATAAACTAATTTTGAATAATAAGACTGAATCTAAAATAGTATGGTTTGCAATTTATTAAATTTTTTGCTATCCATACAATTGTCGATCGATCTAGTTTTTCGAACTAATAAGAATACTTTTAATATTAAAAGGGCTAGCCGAGTAGATAAACTACCAAAAATGTCAACGCTTATAAGCCAAAAATTAGTCTACATTTCTACCGAAATATAAGAAAACAAAAAATTTACATAAACATATATTTATTAGATTCAGGGTTAGTCAATTTATTTCTCTAGATAATGATAATAACATATAATACATATCATATCATCTGATTCGTTTGGCGCAACAGTTAATACTTAATCATCTAGTTATATATAATGATTCATTCAATATGACTCATTGGAATAATTTTGTCTTTGGATTGAGGAGTTGGATCTGGAACAATCATGGGGTGAGTGAATCATTTATTTAAACGTTTAAGTGGAATAGTTGTAATAGTAGTGGCATCGATGTGATGCTCTCGGTGTTTTCGGTCTTTTATTTTGTTGCGATTATGTACAATCCTAACAATATAAAACTTCATATCGAAATAAAATCATACATGTCTCTAAGTGTAGACAACTTTACGTTGTAGTTGTAATTATGTCGTTTGTTTAGTTTTGCTTTCATTTTGACCCTAAACTATTTTCATTTCAATTAATATTCTCACCACATATCATTACTAAGAATTTACAAAACAATAAAATATTATTAGGATATCCTAATAAATTTCTAACTAATCGTTTTTCAATTATAACATATAACAACTAAACCAAATTTTCGTTCTAATATTGTTGTTTATAGAAAATGAAAATCAAGTTGTAGGGATGTTGACAAGATAAAAATTAATAAATATAAATTTCTTTTTTGACAAAAGAACAATATTAAATGTTTCTAAGTAATATTTTAGTTTTCTAATGTCAAATTTTATTTTATTAAATTAAAGGTATTTAATTTTATTTTATTAAAATTTGACATTAGAATATATTTTATTTCAAATATTGTTTTTTATTTTTACAATGAGAAAAAAATGAAAAAAAGGAAAAGGATTGTGGTGAGATGTTAAGAGTTAAGAAAAGGAGGATAAAAAAGATGAATCTGATTTAGTTTTAAATTGCATACAACCATATCATAGATTTTTTTTTAACGCTAATTAATTTAATCTCTGTGTAGCATACAAATTCAATAAAAATCATTATTTTTCCGTTTCAAAATTTATCGATTTGCCCAAATTAATATAACTGATCGTTAATAAATCAAAACACAAAAAAAAAATATAAATTTTATAAATATTCAAATGATTTGCAAATTCTATACAAAATTGATTCAATTTACTATGGGAAAAAATGCCTTATTTTATATTTCGTTAATTAAACCGAAATTCAATATTTTTTTGGTTATCACAATAAATTACAAAAAATTTATCAAAATTATTTCATTTGTCCGTATCATTCATTCTCAACTCCAATCTACTGTAATAATTGTTGATTATATAAACTCCAGAATCACAAACAAATCAATCAAAATCGGAAATAATTAAATATCTGATTTAAGTTGTCATCCCAACAACAATTTTTGTATCGACTAATCAAGATCATTTACAATCATTATTTGTCTTAAAAAGGATGAAACCAGAACATAACAAAAAAACCATGGAATCATAATTCTTTCAACCTTTCAACTTAAGTGGAAAATAATAATAAACCGAAAAATTAACCCTTTTTGCTTTGGTTGGTTTCTTCTTCGAATTGAAGGAAAGTGAAAAGATTCAATTAAGAAAATTAAGGTTCGAGAAATCTTACAACAAACATTTTAATATTCTTAAAAGTGTCAAAAATAGTACCAGGAAAAGCATTTTGTAAACAAAATGATTTAGATATGAATCGAAACAGAAGCTTAAAATTTTTTAATATTAAATTTGATGTTTTGAATTATCAGAGAGGGAGGAGATAAGATTATTTCAGATTATTTTTTTTTTCCTTTTAGGAAAAAGGGTTTTCTTGTTAAACGATGAAAGGTGGTTTTTGATTTAGTAATTAAGAAAATTTTTAAGGATTGACATTGGAAAATTGGTTGAGTTTTAAACAAAAACTGAATAACGATATAATAAATTGGAAGGTCGAAAAGCTGATGGAAATCAGCGTTTATGTGGAAAGAGTTTTTGTGATTTGTGATTTGATTTTGACAACAAGCTTATGATATGTTTCTCGTTTCGAACTTATCGTTATTTATTCACAGATATATATTGAATAAAAAGATTTATATCCCTTCTACCTTTCACCTGAAAATCCCAATAAAAAACAAACAAATATTTATCTCATTATATTTCAATTTTCACTAGCTTCTTGTCTTCTATGACAACAATATATTCAATATTTATTTTTATAAAATATTGAAACTTAAACATCATAAATTATCGAATATCTCAATAAATCATTTAAAAGATAAAATATTTTTTTCCTTTTATTAATAATTCTTTTCACTACAAATAATCTTTTATACACAGAATAACAATGGAACAGATTTTAGATGAAAGATTTATAAATTTGAACAATAAGGTAGGGAGAAATGAATCTGATGAATTTTGTCGATATTGTAAAAAGAAAATAAATTTCTAATGAAAACTTATTTAAAATTCATAAAAAGCAAATATAAATGTTTATAACGGGAAAAAAGAGTTTATGGAAAAAAGTTTGCTATTAAATTTATTCAGTTCGAAGAAACCGGGAATTATCTTAGTTTTGACAGTTGGTAAATACTCTCGACCAGTGGCTTTATTACTTTGGTTTGAATGACTGTAGTAATATATGTGCATGATGCAAGAGTCTATGCACATTTCGAATACATTTTTATTTTAATAATTACTTCGGTCTGAAAGATTACTTCGGTCTGAAAGACCTAAGTATTACATTCATGAGCTCAAAGTGAAATTCTTACCCCCACTTTTTTTGGCATTTCTCGACGTTTTAGGACATACTGATTCTAAAAAAGCAAAAAAAAAAAATGTGTGTCTGTCTGTCGGCCGTCCATCCGTCCGTCCATCCGTCCGGCCGTCCGTCCGGCCGTCCGGCCGTCACAACCGACGAAATCTAGAAAACCGCTGGACGGATTTCAAAATTTTTTTTTTCTAAAAATAGGTTTACTCAATGGAAAGAGCCGAAAGGACGATGTGCTCGATAACTGTACCGGAAGTGTGTCAAAAAAATCGTCAAGTGTGTCAAAACATGGAAATTTGCATATTTTTTGCTTAAAAATCGATCATTTTAAGTGATTACGAGTAGAAACATTAAATTTGGAGAAATCTTGATGGTAGGGATTGGTATGTGAGATCAAAATCTAGATTACTGCATTATAAGTTTGTCAAAAAAATGTTGTCAAGTGTGTCAAAAGAAAGATTTTTATTTATTTTTTTACCCAAGTTTTTGGAAAAAAATTAATATAATAATTTGTATAACATGAAAATATATTATTATTATAGAGAATTATGGCATTATAAGTTTGTCAAAAAAATAATGTCAAGCGTGTCAAAAAATGATTTCATTGATTTTTTTAGCCAATTTTTTGGGGAAAAAATGTAACTGTTTTTATGACGTAAATGTAGTTGAAAATGAATTTGGACATGGAAATTTTTTAATATGTTATAGTTTTTAAATTTTTTTTGGAATTTTGAAAAAATTCCAAATTGATTTTGTAATAATTTTTGCAATATTTTTAGAATTTTGGAAAAAGTTTTAATTTTTGATTTTGTAAGAATTTTTGGAATATTTTTGGAATTTTGAAAAAAGTTTCAATTTTTGATTTTTTAATAATTTTTGGAATATTTTTAGAATGTTGAAAAAAGTTTGATTTTATTATAATTTTTACAATATTTTTGGAATTTTGAAAGAAATATGAATTTGTGATTTTGTAATATTTTCTCGAATCGCTAAATTGAAGGTTTTTGAATAGTTTGCTGAAAATATAATTAAAAATGAAATTGGACATGGACATTTTTGAATTTGTTATAGTTTTAGAATATTTTTGGAATTTTGAAAAAGTTTCAATTTTTGATTTTGTAAGAATTTTTGGAATATTTTTAGAATTTTGAAAAATTTTAAATTTTTGATTTTATTTTAATTTTTATAATTTTGGAAAAAGTTTCAATTTTTGATATTGTTATAATTTTTGTAATATTTTTAGAGTTTTGGAAAAAGTTTGAATTTTTGAATTTTTAAGAATTTTTGGAATATTATTAGAATTTAGAAAAAGTTTAAATATTTGATTTTATTCTAATTTTTGGAATATTTTTAGAATTTTAAAAAAAGTTTCAATTTTTGATTTTGTATAATTTTTGCAATATTTTCAGAATTTTTGAAAAAAGTTTAATCTTTGATTTTGTAATAATTTTTGGAATATTTTTAGAATTTTGAAAAAAGTTTGATTTTATTTAATTTTTACATTATTTTTGGAATTTTGAAAGAAATATGAATTTGTGATTTTGTAATATTTTCTCGAAACGCTAAATGGAGAGGTTTTTGAGTAGTTTGCTGATTGTATCATCTTTTCAGTAAATTATGCTAATTTATGATCTTTTATAATTTTCCGGCATCGTATTGATGTTTCGTGTTAGTTTTGTAATAAATTTCTAAACAGAGATTAAAAAAAATACTTGTACTTTAACAAAGAGTTATGTTTGATATACATCGCTGTCCAAAACTAAAAACCATGTCCTCATAAAAGTTTTTTGCCGAAAACTATATCAAAAACCTTAACCCAGACCGAAGTCTTGATATCTCAGAGCTGTGAGATTTCAGCCCCTCCATATTTTTTAAATTTTATTTTTAAACATTCTAGAGAACGGCGTTCAACGGCGTAATCGATAGAGTGTCTGCCCAAGGATTCGAGCCGGGCACTGACGAGGGTAGGTTCGAATCCGATCCGAAACACGAAAAATGTGAATTGGAGTTTTTTTCTGAAAAACTTCAAACCATACCTTTGAATTGAAAAAATTCCAATTACTTCTTTACTTACTTGAGTTTAATTGATCTCAAAAATCTAAAATAAAATTCTAGAGAATGCTCTAACTTAAGTTGAAGTTTAAAATTATTTGAGTGCTAACATGATACATATTTGTTTAATTTTTAAATCATGTAAACGTGTATAGAAAATATACATAGAACTTTTAAACATAAATACAAAAATATTTGGTCTATGATTTTTATGACAAGAATCTTCCAATACGTTATGCATATATCCTAGACTAATATTTTTGGTAGACAACCGATCACCACAACTAATATTGAGCGTGACATAGACTTATGTCAAACCGTTTGTTTTTTTGTTTTTCTCTCTTTGTCTCTTCGAGAAACCGTTTTTTATTCCCATAAAATTGTACAATTATTGCGATTTTTTTAAAAATATTTAAGAAAAAATAATGCGTTTCTACCCCCTTGCAACTGTATAAAGAAAAGAAAAAAACTGACATTTTAGTTTTTATTATAACCAAAGATATAATTATTGATATTTTATCAAAGAAAAATAAATTTGTCCATAATGAAAAAGGTTTTAGAACAAATTTGCATAATATACTCTTACAATATTTACATAACTTACATATTTCTTCGTGTCGTTAGAAAATATTGCTTCTCCATTACAAAATATTTGACTTATATAACTGAAAATAGCAGAATAAATTTAAATGATTTTTGTAATTTTTTTCATTCATTTTATAAAAACTAACTCAACTATGAATAAAACATTTAATATTTTATGGCATTCGTAGTTAAGAATTTTTTAAAATTAGTAATTTAATAAAAAGGTTTGTGGTTATAAATAAAAACAAATCAAAATGGAAAAAAAATTGACTCGGATAGAGAGAACTCTAAAATTTTGTACTCTCTATATTAATATATATAACTTTATTTTAAACTTTTCCACTAAACCATACAAAAGAACTTTGTATTTACGTTTTCAAGAGCAAAAATTCAACACTATACTTACTACTTCTATTTTACAATTATATAATAATATTACTTATTGCACAATATATTTTAATTATTAGTATAAAATTAGTCTTATTTAAAAAAAATTAAATTAAAACTTAGAAAAATCGAAACATCATCGACAAGACAGACACATTCGACAAACAAAAATTATTCTTTACTAGTAGAGACACCATACGTAAGATAATAAAAACAACATTCAAAACTACTGTTTGCATTCAAATTTAGATAAATATCAAAATCAACTCAGAATTTTTTTCTAATAACATTACAATGTTTACGACGTTTTTATGAAATGAATTTTATTCTTATATTTTCATCAACATGCAAAATAAATTTGATACAGTATTTGGTTGGTTATTTTCATTATTAAGGTGTTATTTTGATAATTTTATCCGAAGCTCAAGGATTGGTGAGGAATGAAAATGGTTTGTCATCAACTCAATTTTTTTTACATTATATTAATTTTAAATATAGTTTCAGGTTCAATTACTACAAAATTAACAATCAATTCAATGGAATTATTCTCTGTTTTACCATTTATAAGTTTATTTTAATTCGCTTGGATTCAACAATATCGAACAAATTTAATTTTTATTAATTTATGAAAAAATTATGTTGGAAATGTTGTGACACAAAAACGTTTAATGCCAACTTGTGGATATTTTGATTATATCTCATCACGTCATAGGTTTTTTGAAATAGTATTATACGCATCGTTATATGGAATATTATACAGAAACACATCATGGCTTTATGTAGTTGTTTGGATTACGTGTAACCAATTAGAAAATGCCTGGTTAGCACATCAATGGTATTTAAAAACATTTTTAAATAATCCAAAATCAAGAAAAGCTATAATTCCAAAATTAATACAATTATATAAAAACTTAAGATTAACGAAACATGTTATCGTATTTATATGCAATATAAAATTTTGAATGAGAAAGAAAAAGTAAATGATTTATTTTTATTTCATTGCCACAGCAACTTGATATTGTTGAAGTTTTTGTAAATTTTCACGATGTAGATTTAAAATGATCTAATACTGCTTGAAGTTTTTTTTTGTTTTGCTGAACAATCCATTTAATTTGTATGATTCTCTTTTAATTCAATATAAATAAACTATTTAAATTGTTATTTTCGTTTTTTAATTATTAATTTAAAATAACAGATTGGGAATTGTGTCAAAGTGTCAAATTTATTTGGTTATAATAAAATTATATAAGTTGAAGCTATCAGCATTTGTTGGATGCAAACAGTTAAATAAAAATCACACTGTAGTATGATAGAGATAAATATATGTGGTTATATATCTGTTCAGATGGTTACTTCCGTGCAAAATTCTCATAACGCGCCTAAAGAAGTTTTACTTCAAAAATTAAAATTAAAAATTAAAAAAGTATATTTTTAAATATTGCATTTTAATTCAAAAGTGACAAAAGCACACAAATAGTGAATAATATGGAAAACCATAATAACACATACATTGTTAAAGTTTTAGTGCAACTCTTACCCTAAATTTCAATCAATACCAACGTTTTTCAAATATGATTTTAGATGTCTAACGAATTTATATTTTCGTAAATAAATTGCATAAAATGTAAGCTTTTGTTATTTAAAATTTATGCTCTAAAATCTCTAAAATAACATTGTGATTTAAATGTTACATCATCGTTATTTAAAATTTGATACCAGGACTAATGAAAAAAATGCCAACCCCAGATATTTCGTTTTATAATTTTTATTTGCAACGAAATATCGTTTTTTTGCTATTTATTTTGACATCATAATCCACTTTTGAAAATAAATATCATTTCCTCTCGTTTCCAATTTTATATGAAAAAATTTAAATTTTCATATTTTTCCGATGTTTGAGAGAAAAAAATTTGACATTTATCAGATATTAAATATAAAACTAAACAAATATTATCTTCAGAATTTAAATGATACAAACTGTATCAGATTGGAAAGCAGGACTACCTAAAACCCGAAAACTATTTATAACCTCATGTGTTTGTTGCTACATTCCGATAAATTGAAATAAAAGTTTACACAGTTTCGCATTAATTTATAAATGAATAAAAATTCTGATTTAAAAAATTTCCACCACATAAAACAAATTTCATTACTGTCTATCAATTGACATTTTCAACATTTTTTCCAAACATTTTTTAACATGCAACATTAATTACATAACATTACATACATAAAAAGCCTCCAAATGCATATGGGTGAAATCGGTTAAAAGTAGTTAGCTTTATAATTTGAATTGAAAAACGTTTATTCCTTTTTACGACGGAGAGATAAGCTCAACTTTTGTTTTTAGAAACAGGCTGTTTGCAATACTCGGATAGCTTTTTATTTTTGCATTTTAATGTCATAAATGTATAAAACTTTAAATAAAATTCTACGTTTTTTTAGTTTTTATCATGTTGAAAAATAAACATAATTATAGAACTAAAAGATGATTTTACGATTTTGTTTTGGAATATTTTGTTTTTATTGAGAAAAGTATAAAGTTTAAAATAAAACAAACGTTTAACTGTCAAAAAGCTTATTTTTAATAAATGTTAAAGTTTGAATTAATTTTTTTCATAGACATATGAAATTTATTTTTATAGACAATATTTATATTACACATTGATTGAGTTGTTCTTTTGATTGTAAAATTGAGTTTTTTTATGTTTGTTATATATAATTTATATTCTTTGTATTGATGGTAACAATTTTGGTTATCGGAAAATGGAAGGTAGTTACCTGGTATTAGGGGGTGATGATTTTATTGTGACACCTGTTTGATTGGATTGATTATTTGGCATAGCCAGAGGTATAAAGATGATACTTTTGGGTTATAAAACTCTTTCTGTAACATAGTTGCATATTATATTTTATATGTTTTATGTGACATTCAAGCATATTGAGAGTTATTGTCAAAATTAAACTGATGACTATAATGGCAAGACATGATTGTGAAGAAGGCGAAGGTCGTGCTGAAAAATTTGCTACATATGCAACAAATTATGTACAAATTATCTCAGTTATGGTACTACATCAATATGGATACCAAAGCCTTTTAAAAATTCATCAATAAGATCACCACACGATGTTTTGTTACTTTTGATGTAGTCATCGTAAACATACGCTAATTTCTTTTATGGTTGAAATATATCCATACTTTTTTGCAACATTAATAAATACGAGCGGTTCACTCACGATTTTGTCTCAAATATTGGTAAAGTTTGTAATATTGCTAACTTTGTCTCCATCAACACCCATAACCCATCAATAAACACCCATTTATTTTGGTGCAACAATTTATTTAATATATCAACTAATTTTTGCATGAGCATTTTTAGCACAATTGTATGCTTATTTTTGGAACAATTTATTTATGATAGTGTTGTATAAACCACTTGTAATGAAGCGCTACCTCGTTGAAACTCAACAAAGTGGCCTAGAAGGTCGCGTACCTAGCGATATCATTTTTTTGCCCCTGACCAGCGGCAGCCTATGGGAACGAGTAAGAAATCCTGCTACTCCAGCACAAATAAACAATATAGTATGTGAAAAAACATGATATATACGGAAATGAGAAAAAAGCAAGTGAAAGAATGAGACTCTGGCGACCTCCTAGGCGAAAGAACCGCGATCAACCCGTTCAACCCCACATTTACTCACATACTCTCACACTCTCACACCTCATACACTCTCGCACCCTCCTCCCACACACACAAATGCACTCTCACACACATGCTCACTATCATCCATATCCACATCCATGCCCATAAGTTTAATATCTGAAAATGTTCATCCTTCACATCCATTTAAACATCCAATCACATAGAGCTTTCATTGTGGTGCACTTTATGTTTGAAACATAAAAAAACCATGGCGGTGCTTGAGGGTGAAATTGTTAAACCACCATAACGGCAAAGTAATTTTAAATTGATTTGAAGTTAAGGTGAAAAATTCCCGTCAGAGGTTGAACCATTTAGTCGATTATTATTGCAATGAGTTGACTTCATGTATCATTTCCTGAAAATAAATGGTAACAAATAATGCACGTCTTCTAAAAGTAATAAAACCTAAATCACGCACAGTTACAGTTTGGAATGCATAAACAGAGCTAGTAAGAAATATCATTTGTTGGTTTCACTGGAAATTATTATCAGCTATCGGTTTCTCAACAGAAAGTGATATAATTGTATAATAGATCCATTTGCTGATTGGTATAATAGCAATAATGTAGAATTCCGATTCATCCTTTAACACAAGTTCCAGGCGGTATGGTGGAACACCCAGTCACGGTAGAAGATCCCATACATAATATAGACGCTTTTATACTCAAATGATTAATATGTCCAAACCAATACCTAGGTCATCATTACCAAATACTATTACCATCAATCAATTATTTACGCAAGGTCGACCGTCTCAACATCGCTTATTATAAACCACCTTGTTTTAAAATTAAATTAAATTTATAATACCAGAATCTACAAATAACGGTAGGTCTCGGCTTAAGGTGATGGAAATAATCGAATTTAAACAGGTTTGACCTCTGAAATAAATCAAAATGAAGGCAGTCCTTACGATCTATGACAACCGTGAACATCGTTGATGCGTGTAAATAAACTTATTTAATACAGCACATTCGCCTCTGACTCTTGCTCATACTTATCCACATTCATATATTCATATACACACACTCATACACATACATACAAAACCATATTCATTCATGCATATTAAAAATAAAAACTAAATATAACTCACCCCATGTGGGGGTGGACCCCACTCCTTCGATCCTGCTCTGCATTAGCCGGTCATCGTTTTAAGAATTGTAGAACTTCAGATAAACGTATGTGATCGATGGATCACGATGATGGAACTTAAATATCCACAACTTTCAGCCAATCATATATTTTCAATCTATCATGTTGACGTAAAAATATATATCGTCGTTTTAATAATGAAACAACGTATTCGCAAAAGTGTAGTTTCGAGATAATTGGGCTTAAAGATTTTTCGATTTTCTGATTTTCGTAAACTCGGCAGCACTATTGAATGAATAAAGATATTGGAAAAAAAATTTCTACCAATTAATCTTGACTAATTTCCCCACAGCATATTAAAATTTCACATTGGTACCTGCTGGCTTTTCTACCTCAAAAGGGGTGAAAAGTCAATCAGGTACCTTATACGGTATTTCATATATCATATACGTTATTTCATTTTGCATGGAAGTACGAATAAGCCTAAAACTAATTATTATTAAACTAACGCATAATATTCCTACAATTTTTTATTTATATGAACCGGCACATCATGTAGTAATGAATGATGCTTATACAATATTTTAGATTTACCATTTCGTGTGGCGATCGTAATGTATGTAAAGTATACGACACTGATTTTACCCAAGTTATTATTGTGTAGGAATTGAAATATCGTACATGCATTTACGCTATTTCAATATTCAACCAAATTCAAATTTGCATGTACGTTAATTAACAATATATTAATTTTCACCCCCAGTTATAAAAAAATTGGAAAATGTTAAAATGCCACTTTATAGACATCCTTATGGGGAATGCAGCGCACCCATTATATAATAACAACGTATATATGGCATACGTTATTTCATTATTAAAGCGACGATATATCCTTGATGAGTCTCGTTGCCGTGATTCAAAAACAAACACCAAACAAGTAAACCAATCAAATACTCGCTGGCTCCTGCAGCCATAATTCTCATCCAACTTCGGCTCGTTGGGAATTTTATTAACAATAAATAGTTTTACGTATTTGAATTAAATGTTTGACAGTCGAAATATAAAACTGAACTCAAAAATTCTTCGGCAAGTTTCACTTTCTCTTCAGTAATAATTACAGTTCACAAAACAACGTTTTGGCATCAAAATTTTTATTTATAAACATAAAAAAAAGTAACGCGAGTTCCCGATGCAATTATCTTTCAATTCTATTGGTTAAGAATCAACAAAAAAATATTTTTTTTATTTTTATTACTTTTTTTCGGAAACGTATCACCTTAAAACTAATCATATCTAGATTATATAATAACTATCGAAACTTTTATACATTGATGTACACACAAAAATTCACATGGAACAATACAAAACATTGCCCTAATTAATTTAATTCTAGTGCCTAAATTTACGTGGCACGAATTAAAATAAATTTGTTGATTATTATTATTATTTTCACACAGCCGAAAGAAATCTAAGTTGACTAGCCATTGACTAATTCTCATTACCGATAACAAAATGAGCTGATTCAATTAATGATACTGATTTTTTTTTATAATCACTTCATTACATGATACGTGAACGAAGACATGCAATTCGTTAACACACTCACTAATAATTTTTGTTTTTAGCACGGGCTTATTAATTGTTATTCTTCTTACCATCCCAAAAGAAAAAAAAATCGAAATCCAAAAGGAAAAAATCTATTTTTCCAGATCCAAATGTAAACGTCAAAAGCAATCAACACCTGTGAGTTTTCTTCACAAAAATTAGTCGACTAAGAGACCGCTATACGAAAAATTGGCGTATTTACAACCAAAATAAAACGATTTTACATCTCAAATTAAATAAACGCAATAGGTTTTCTTATTGGGCATTTGCATTCGAAAAATAGGTGTACTATAAAAAGTGTCTTCGCTAATGTAAACAGACACATCCACTATGAAACGTATTTAGGAAATTACATTTAGACTGCGGCCCAATTGTACCAAACGTTTTAAATCAATTTAGTCAACTATTTTAATTGGCCAAATCAATATTTTGTTTCTAACTAATTTGGAAGAATTTCATACTTTAAACAATAACTGCCAACTTGATTATATCAATTTGAATTAAAATTCGGTAATATTATGAAACCAAATTTAGACTTAACAGTTAATTGGAACCCAGTATTATTAGTGTATCTGATAGGGAATCGTTGTAACCAACTGGCATTAAAATAGCAAACTACAACCAATTTATAGCAGAACATCGTTTGCAAGATTTATATATGAACATAGTGGAAATATGAAACGATGATGTTATACAACTGTTCTAGGTTAATTTCTATAGCGACTAACGAATACAAGCTGAATACAAAAAATCACATTGGAAAACATTACACAACTGTAATAGGCCAATATTTGCTTCCCGAAAACTTTGGTAGATGACAACCGGTTTGAGTCTAAGAAAAAAAATAATCATGAAAGTAGGCTCGATACCCATTACAATTATATTCAAATCATGAAAGTCTCAGCCAATGCAAATTTGATGCGTATGAGAACGCAGTGTAACTCCAAATCAGTGTATTACACATGAAGGATATTTACAACTGGTTAACCGTGATTAAAGGTTACACATTGAACAAAGAATATTACAATGGGAAACATAACACTACCGTTTTTAGAATAATAAATCGTTATGGCGGAAAGCATAGTAAATGAAGACTATGGATTGAGTATAAGAATCTTTAAAAAAAAAAAAGTGAAGAGAACTATGCAACAAATCTGAGGATTTATGTTAAGGTAAACTTGGTGTGAGCGGGATAGTGGTTTGAATTATAATAATGGAGTTTGAATTACCCGTCATAACACACTGGATTGGTCGAAGATCTTGTTTAATTGCTTTTTTGCTTATCGCTGGTTAAAAATTCAAATTCAATTCGAAAATGTTAGAAATGGATGTCACCTAACTTAGCCCCGCCATTTTTAAGAAATTTAAAAACAAAGATTGTGCTGTATTGTGCTGGATGTGCTACTCAGAAAGAATGCCATATCACCAATGGAAAAAAGGTGGCACGATAAACCAATTTTTCGAGCAGAAGCTAGCCCCGCCATTTTGAAATATCTGAAAAACAAATGTTGTCCTGTATTGTCCTCGAGTTGTGCTGGTTCTGCTATTTAAAAAAAATTTCATATCCCTAGTAGAAAAATATTGTAGCACTAAAATCATTTTTTCGAGTAAAAGTTAGCCCCGCCATTTTGGAAAAAAAAACAAAGGGTCTACTGTACGTTGTTAGAGTTGTGCTAGTTGTGCTATTCAAGATCAAATTTGTACCACCAGCAGAATAAATTAAACACGCTAAAACGATTTTTCGAGTTGAACTTAGCCCCGCCATTTTGAAAAAAATTAAAAGCAAAGGTTGTGCTGTATTGTGCTAGGATTGTGCTTATTGTGCTACTCAGAAATAGTTCCATATTATCAATGAACAAAAGTTGGCACGCTGAAACGACTTTTCGAGCAGAAGTTAGCCCCGCCATTTTCAAAAAAGTGAAAACCAAAGGTTGTGCTGTATTGTGCTCGAGTTGTACTGGTTGTGCTACTTAGACAAAACTTTCATAACCCTAACAGATTTTTTTTTCAAAGTGAGCATCATTTTTTTTGAATAGAAGTTAGACCCGCCATTTTGGAAGAATTCAAAAACAAAATAAGTGCTGTATTGTGTTATAGTTGTGCTCCTGAAAAAACATCGTATCACCAACAGGATAATTTAAACCACGCTAAAACCATTTTTCGAATGAAAGTTAGCCCCGCCATTTTGTAAAAATCAAAGAAAAAAGCTTGAGCTGTATTGTGCTACAGTTGTGCTGGATGTGCCACTCAAAAAGAATCCCATATCAACAATGAATAAAGATTGGCACGCTAAAATGATTTTTCGAGCAGCAAGATATTTTCGAGCAGAAAGCATTCGAGCAGAAGATTAGGCAGGAGTTAGCTCCACCATTTTGAGAATAATGAAAAACAAAGGTTGTTATGTATTGTACTCTAATTGTGCTGGTTGTGCTACTCAGAAAGAATTGCATATAAGCAATGAATAAAAGTTGGCAGACTAAACCGATTTTTCGAGCAGAAGTTAGCCCCGCCACTTATAAAAAAACAAAGGTTGTACTGTATTGTGCTTGAGTTGTGCTAGTTGTGCTACTCGGACAAAAATTTCGTATTCCTAACAGAAAAATTTTATAACGCTAACATCATTTCCTCAAATAGAAGTTAGCCCCGCTATTTTGGAAAAAAAAAACTAAATTGAGTGCTGTATTGTGTTAAAGTTGTACTACTTCAAAACAAATTCGTACCCACCGACGGAAAAATTTACAATTTTTTTTAATACCATATATTTTTGTGATTCCCTTATTTTATATATACAAAACAGGCAAGATTCATTTATGCTATTGGACACCAGGTGTCACTTACATTATTAGTACTTATAAATTAATGCTTACACTGATTCCTACAAGAATAAATGATGCTAGCGTAAAAATATTTTTCATTGGTTATATATTTCATACCACTACATATACAAAATTTTTGTTTTTGATTTTTTCGAAAACGATGGGCTAAATTCTAATCAAAAAATCGCTCTTGCGTACCAAATTTTTGCATTGGTAGTATGGAATTTTTTTTGAGTAGCACAACTAGCACAACAATAGAACAATACACCACAGCCTTTGTTTTTGTTTTTTTGCCAAATGGCGGGGCTAACTTCTGCTTAGCCTTCTGCTCAAATGCGTTCTGCTCGAATAATCGTTTTAGCCTGTCACCATTTATTTATTGGTGACATGGAATTTTTCTTGAGTAGTACATGCAGCACAACTATGGTGCAATACAGCACAACATCCTTTTTTTATGTTTTGTTAAATGGCGGGGCTAACGTCTACTAGAAAAATCGTTTTAGCGTGTTTAAATTTTTCCGTTGGTGGGTACGAATTTGTTTTGGAGTAGTACAACTCGCACAACTTTAACACAATACAGCACTCAATATAGTTTTTTTTTTTTCCAAAATGGCGGGGCTAGCTTCTATTTGAAGAAATGATGTTAGCGTTATAAAATTTTTCTGTTAGGAATACGAAATTTTTGTCTGAGTAGCACAACCAGCACAACTCAGGCACCTTACAGTACAACCTTTGTTTTTTATTTTTTTATAAGTGGCGGGGTTAACTTCTGCTCGAAAAATCAGTTTAGTCTGCTAACATTTATTATATGCACTTCTTTATGAGTGGCACAGTGGCACAGACCAGCACAATTAGAGTACAATACATAACAACCTTTGTTTTTCATTTTTTTTTCAAAATGCGCGGCTAACTTCTGCTTAATCTTCTGTTCCAATGCTTTCTGCTCGAAAATATCCTTCTGCTCGAAAAATCCTTTTAGCGTGCCAACTTTTTTCCATTGTTGATATGGGATTCTTTTTGAGTGGCACATCCAGCACAACTGTAGCACAATACAGCACCACCTTTCTTCTTTGATTTTTGCAAAATGATGGAGCTAACTTTCATTCGAAAAATGGTTTTAGCGTGGTGTAAATTATTCTGTTGGTGATACGATGTTTTTTCAGTAGCACAACCGGCACAACTATAACACAATACAGCACTTCTTCTGTTTTTGATTTCTTCCAAAATGGCGGAGCTAACTTCTATTCGAAAAAAATGATGCAAACTTTGTAAAAAAATTCTGTGGTTACGAAATTTTTTGTCTAAGTAGCACAACCAGCACAACTCGAGCACAATACGGCACAACCTTTGGTTTTCACTTTTTTGAAAATGGCGGGGCTAACTTCTGCTCGAAAAGTCGTTTTAGCGTGCCAACTTTTTTTCATTGATAATATGGAGGTATTTCTGAGTAGCACAACCAGCACAATCCTAGCACAATACAGCACAACCTTTGCTTTTAATTTTTTTCAAAATGTTTAAATTATTCTGCTGGTGGTACAAATTTGATCTTGAATAGCACAACTAGCACAACTCTAACACCGTACAGCAGACCCTTTGTTTTTCTTTTTTTCTAAAATGGCGGGGCTAACTTTTACTCGAAAAAAGATATTAGTGTTATAAAATTTTTCCACTAGGGATATGAAATTTTTTTCTAAATAGCACAACCAGCACAATACGAGGAAAATACAGGACAACCTTTGTTTTTCAGATATTTTAAAATGGCGGGGCTAACTTCTGCTCGAAAAGTTGGTTCATCGTGCCAATTTTTTTCAATTGGTGATATGGCATTCTTTCTGAGTAGCACATCCAGCACAACTGTAGCACAATACAGCACAATTTTAATTTTAATATTCATAAAAATGGCGGGGCTAAGCTAGGTGACATTAGAAATGGTTGAAATAAAAAGGTAGGTTTCACTAGATTAGTTTAGATTAGAAAGGGTTGGATAGGTTGTACGAGGCAATTATTGGTTCGGCCCAAGAATATGTTATAAATGTTGATCTGTCGAAATAAACAAAATTGAAAAAATCACATAGTAAAAAATTGAAGAATTTTTTTTCAATTTATGAACTACGGGCGTGCCAAGTCGGCGTACTCCAGGACCCTGCTATTAGCATTCGAGTTTTTTTTTTTTTTTTTTTTTATTCAAAGTTAGGCATGTTTAGTGTTAATTATAACAAATTATAAATTAACGTCTCTGAATATCCGAAGATACCATGCCAACTAGGGATAAGAATGGAATAAAAATTAAGATTCTCTGAGAAATTTATGAACGTTAAAACGTCAATTCATGTTTCAACTGTTGTGAGGTGCAGTTCGAAATATAACCTAATTTTAAATAAAGTTGCAAAAAATAAAATATTCATAAATAAAATATATCATAGAATAATCTAACGTTGATTAATTGTAAATATTCTTTAAATAATGAGTGTTGCATAAATATTAAAGTTTTTGATTTTATTTTTGTTAAAAAGTGATCAAAAAAATAATAAAGAAAACAAAAAATCTTAAAAATAACGTGAAACTTTAATTTAATTACGGTACAGTTTCTCTATGTGAAAAAAATAAAAAAATGTCGTTTTGCAGTAAATGTCATCAACCCATTAAACGCAATGAAATCCATGCAAATATTGATTGCAAAACTTGTGGCCATCTGTATCACAGTAATTGTGTTGGTTTGAATCAACAAAAAGTAGTATCGCTTAAAAACAATAAAGATCCATGGTGGTGCTCATCTTGTGACCCATTAAAGCTGATGGATCAAAAGCTTAATAATGACAATGGATCTTTGTGTGCTACTCAATCATCTTCGTCAAAAACTCAAACGATTACGACGTCACCAATTTCCGCTAATCAACATGTTACATCAAAACATAATACATTTGTTAAACCTACAAAAGATAATTACTCTCAAAATAAAGCAATTGGAGATGATAATATAAATAGCGGTATTAATGATGATAATAATGTTTTCGATTTTGCTTTGGAAGATCAAAACAACATTACAATTGATAAACTCTATGTTTATTTAAAAAATCGATTTGATGATTTAATGCCTACCGTAAAAATGGTTAAAACTTTGTTATTTGAAAATAGTCAACTAAAAACCACAGTCAATAGTTTGGAAAAACGGATTGAACAATTAGAGCAAAATGCTTTAGATAAGTCAATTGAGTTAGTTGGGGTTCCAGTGACAAAAGATGAAAATATAGAGGAAAATGTTTGTAAAATTTTGAATCAAAGTTTTGGTAGTGTGTGCTCTTCAGATAACATTGATGAGTGTTTTAGAACAAAGTCTTTTTCACCTGACAAGCCGGGAAAAATAATTGTTAAATTCAATAAATCATCATTCAAAAAACTAGTGATGGACAAAGTTAGAAAAACAAAAACTGTAATAAAAGCCAAGAAACTTTTTAATTGTAGTCATAACATGAAAATATATATTAATGAATGCATTACCAATTTTCGTAGAAGCTTATATAGAGAGGCCAAAACTAAACAAAAGGAATTGAAATTTGATTACTGCTGGATGAGAAGTTCTAGGATTATGATGAGAAAACAGGAAGGAGGAAAAATCATTCATATTAATACATTTGAGGACCTACAAAAATTGTGAAAGTTTTTTATTTTATATTAAATTTTTTTTTTATTAAAATGAGCTTAAATTACTCTGAAAATTGTAGATTAGGTCATAATAATAGTCTTTTTTCTCCTTTTAGTGTCAGTTCGAATCGTACAAATATTAGTAATAGTATGCCCAATTGGATTATACATCAAAACATACGCAGCATTCGCTGTAACTTAGATGAATTCTTATGCCATCTGGATAGTTTCGAACTAAAGCCATCTCTTATATTTTTAAGTGAAATTTTTATCAAAAGTGACGAAATTCAGAACTATGATAACATCTTTGATTATAAGCTTTATGCCAATTGTAATACCTTCAACAAAAATGCGGGTGTTGCAGTGTATATGCATAGTCTGCTAAATGGTAATGTAGAAAATTTATCTTTTGTTAGCGCCGATGGAATTAAAGTTACTTGCCGTCTGAATAATGAGGATTTTACTATAATTTGTTTTTATAGATTGCACGAGTATAACCAAAACATATTTGTGACCGAATTGTCTAATTATCTTGAACATGTTAGGGATAAAAATTTAATTATCTTAGGCGATGTAAATATAGACATTTTGTCTAATAAAACTGAAAACGATGAATACAAGCTTGTAATGGCTTCAAATGGATTAATTTCATTGGTAAATGAATACACAAGAGTAACAAATATTCATAGGCCTACGTGTCTTGATCATGTTTTCGCTAGACAGACATTAAGCAGAAGACATACATTAAAAACTAAAGTCATAAACTTTGATATCACTGACCATTTCTCTACTTCAGTGAGCATAGAATATAATTTTAAAGATAGCAATGTTATTGAAGATTTACCCATTTTTAAAAAAAAAATTAATTATAATGAGCTTAACAAAGGTTTAGCATTCGAAGACTGGGCACCTGTGATGAATTCAATTAACGTAAACGAAGCATATAATTTTTTTGTAGATATACTACAAAAACATATTGCCTCGTGCACTCACTCTTTTGCTCTAAAGAAGAAATGTCTCAAGCTGAAAGAGTGGATCTCAGACGGATTGTGTGTTTTAATCAATTTGAAAAATTCCATTGGTAAAAAATGCAAGATCCATCCACATAATGCACAACTTAAAGTTAGGTATGAGAAATTAAAAAACCAAGTAAAACAGAAAATTAAGACTGAAAAAAATAATTACTATACTGTATTATTTAACAAACACAAAAATAACCCGAAAGGACAATGGAAAACCGTTAAAAGAATAACAGGTGATGACATAAAAAATAAGAAAGAGCCATTGATAATTAAAAACGCTTTTAATCAGCCTGAAAAGGATGTTCATAAAGTTGCTAATATGTTCAATGAGTATTTTGTTTTAATTCCACATGAACTTAAAACCACACACATACAAAATTTCAACCATACTGAAGAGGAAAAAAATGAATTATTATTTTCCAATAATATGGAAACTGAAAGTTTTTTTGTTGATCTTACTTGTCCTGATGAAGTCATGTACTTTATTAATAAGTTAAAAAATACATATAGCTGCGGATTCGATAATATTTCTAACTATACGGCAAAACAAATAAGTCCGTTCATTGTTACACCATTGGCACATATATTTAACTTGAGTTTGAGTCAAGGAATATTTCCAGATAACATGAAAGAAGCTATAGTTCTCCCAGTATTTAAGAGTGGAGACAAATCTGACATGTCAAATTACAGACCTATTTCGTTGCTGCCTGTTTTCTCAAAACTATTGGAAAAAATTGTTAAACATCGTATGTTATCTTATCTTAAAAAGACAGGTTTTATATCTAAATTGCAGTTTGGTTATCAAGAAAAACTGAATACTGAAGATGCTCTGCTCAATTTTCTGAGTAACATATATAATAGTCTTAATGAGGAGGATAAAGTCACAGGCGTCTTTATAGATATTAAAAAAGCTTTTGACACAGTCGACCACAGCCTTCTGGTGGAAAAACTGAAAAAAGCTGGATTCAGAGGGCTAATTTTGGATTGGTTAATTTCATATTTGAACAAAAGAGTTCAAAAAGTGAAAATTGGAGATACTCTTAGTACATATAAAGACGTTAGTGTTGGTGTTCCACAGGGTTCTGTTTTGGGACCAATTCTATTCTTAATTTATATCAATTCGTTATGTAATTTAGCTTTGCAAGGCAAAATCACTACATTTGCTGATGATACAGCCCTTGTATATAATGCTAATAACTGGTTGGACATAAAAGAAAAGATGTCAGGTGACTTCATCGCTTTACGTAAGTGGTTTAATATCCACTACATGGTCTTAAGTCCCAAGTCCAAGTTTATTAATTTCATAATGCAATCGAATAAAAATAATGTTGACTTTTCCCCAAATCAATTTATATGCCATTCGGTTAATTGTCAGAACTCTTGTGATCATAATTGTGTTGAAATTGAAAGGGTCTTTGAATACAAGTATCTTGGTATTAAAATAGACTATAATCTTAAATACAAAGAACATATTAAAAACACAAAAAATAAACTTATGTACACAATCAGATCGCTTTATATCTTGAGAGCAGTTTGCTCAAAGTCTTTACTAAAAATGCTATATTGTTCATTGTTTAAGTCACGATTAGAGTATGGCTTAATTGCTTGGGGTGCAAATTTTTATAGTAATTTGAAAATGCTAATTGTAGCACAAAAATATGCTGTTAGAGTAATTGAGTTTAAATCGCGGAGAGAACACTCACTTCCATTATTCAGACGGTTAAATATTCTACCTTTGCGTTATTGTTTTGTTTACAAAGTTTTAGAAATTTTTTATTTAAGAAGCGGATGTAACAACCTAAGGATTATCGAAAGATGCATGCCACGTTCTTCAAACATTTGTATTGTTCCTTTTACAAGGAAAGAATACTTTCAGAAATTCTATGCTTTCCTTGGTCCTTACTGGTACAATAAGCTCCCAAGCTTTATAAAAGTGGCAAATTCACTACATAAATTTAAAAAGAACTTAAAATGTTGGCTATTAAGCTTGGATGATATAGAAATGCACTACAGAATAGGTTAGTTTAAGCTTATTTTCTGATGAATTCTTAGTTTTCTGAGTTAGTCAAGATGGTCTGTCATTGGTAATAACTTTAGGGACTTTGGTTTTGATGATTTTCTAGGGCTTCTTTGTTTTTGTATCATTAGTCGATGAACTGATTCTATGTTTTTCCTGCAAATTTTAGTTTAATCTTAGTTCTCATCCATTAAATTTGAATGATAATCCTTTTGCTACAGTCAATTCTTAAGCTTCTACACTTCATCTTCTCTCTAATTTAGTTTTAGTTTAGTTTTATATTATATAGTTTAGTTTTATATTATAAAGTGAATTTCCAACTTTGCACCTCACAAGAAAAGTTGGCTCTCTCGAGTTTTAAATTTTTTTACTTTGAAGGGATCACTGAAACTGGTGCTTATGCACTACTAGTGATACCTACTTATTTTTTTTTCCACATACTATTATTATGACAAATCATACTAAATTAACTTTTTATTAATTTTTTGTTGTATTGTTATGTTTTAAAATGTTATATTAATAAATAATATTTATATTACCATTATTGTATTAAAGTTTGCTACCTCTTAAGACAAATTAAATATTTTATTATATTAAATTAATTCTGTATATGGAAACAAAATAAAGATTATTATTATTATTTATGTTAACTTTAAAGCCTTGAGGATTAAATTCATCAGGAAAAACCCAGGAAGGTAAGGCATTCCAAAGATGAGAGACTCTGTTGAAAAAGTCACGTTGGAAGGCTACAGTTCTACACCTAATTATTTGTACTGTAAAGGGATGCGCTGCTACGTTTGCTCTGGTGTGACGCGAAAGGTTTGCTGATTTAGGTAAAATCGATTTGATCTCTTCAGAAGCTCGCTCATCCATAATATATTTATAAAATATAGTCAAATCAGCAACATTTCTTCTGTGCTGCAAGGAATCAAGACCGTTAGTAAGACTTGGGTTACCAATGAGTTTAATAGCTCTACGCTGTACAGAATCAAGGCAGTTGAGACTACTCAAGTAAGCTCCACCCCATATGTGAGAACAGTATTCCATGCAGGGACGTATAAAAGATTTATAAACTAAAAGAAGTTGTTCGCTATCGAAAAACTTACGACATCGCCCCAAAAATCCTAACTTTTGAACAGCATTCTTAGCCAGATTAAAAATATGAGAATTCCACTTCATATTATTTTCAATCTCAAGTTAAAGTGGAACATCACAAACCACAAAAATTGTAATGAAGAGCTTTCTCATTGGCGAACCAATGAGAATGGCATAGCAGGAAGCGTACCTAGTGAGATTTATTTTATTGCCCCAAGTCAGCTTCAGTCCATGGGGACGATTAAGAAACCCTGCCACTTCAGCACAAATACAGAAATGTACGCTATTCGCGGAAATTTACAGAAATGGAAGGAAATACAAGTGGAAAAATGGAGACCCTGGCGACCCCTGTTGCGAAAGACCCACGATCAACACGCCCTACCCCTACATTCATTTGGTATCAAGATTGTTGAGTAAATTTGTTATCAAAATTGGAAACCCAAATCGTTGAATAAATTTATTATCAAAATGTTGAATAAGGTTGCACACCAAAATCGTTGAGTATATTTATTATCACAATCGCTAAATAAATTTGGTATAAAAATCGTTGAGTAAATTTGTAAACAAAATCGTTGAGTATATTTATTATCAAAATCGGTGAATAAACTTGTAAACCAAAATCGTTGAATAAAGTGATAAACCAAAATCGTTGAGTAAACCTATTATCAAAATCGTTGCACAGATTTGTTATCAAAATCGTGGAACAAACTTATTATCAAAATCGGTGAATAAACTTGTCATACAAAAATCGTCGCATAGACGGGTAAACGAAATCGTTGAATTTTATTTACTATCAAAATCGTTGTATAATTTTGTAAATCAATTCGTTGAATATATCTATTATCAAACTCGTTGAATAAATCAATTAATTCCTTAGTTACTTTTATTTTAGAAACTTTACAATCACGAAAAATCTATAAGTAGATTTGTTTCTTTACATTCGAGAGCTTCAGAGAGCGTTTACGGTTTTAGCAACGTCACAAACATATAAATAATTTTTTTTTTTGGTTAATAAAATTTTGGTTGATTTATACGGCACCAACATAAATGAATTTTTTCTTTTCACAATTTTGTTACAACACAAAACAATTAAATTTTTTTTTAAAATTTTCACTAACTGGACAGAACAGTCATAATGACTTGCACTCATTCAACTAATTTATAATAAAAAAAAATTTAATTTAAATAACAATTTGATCTACTTAATTTTAATTTAACATTAGATGAAAAAAGGTATGAATGCCAAATTTTCAACACACAATCTGACATTCGTGAAAGATAGTTGAACCAAAAGAGAGCGGAAACACTACAGTGCCTCATTATATAACCAAAATTTCCAACATCGAAAAAACTCGAATACAGTGTTTGATGTAAAGTAATTAATTTACATCAGGTTTTCAATTGTTGGGAACTTTTTATAGTTATACAAAACCGTTTGTTATTTGATATTATTGCACAAAAATAAGGTTGTGACACAAAATATTTCCGACACATCAATAACATTTACCATTGAATTCAAAATGAATCAAATGCAAGTGCGATCGATGTTATGATGTTTAGGCATTACGAAAATACAATCTACTATATCAGTACAGCGAAGTACAGTTCAATAACGGAAAAATGGTTGGAAACAAAATATTATATTCATACAAAGATAAATCGGATATTTTAACAAAGCAAAATAGTAATTCTTTGCATGTTGACGATTGGAAAAAAAATACGCACAGCTGTTATGAGGTTTGAAAACTTCATTAGTCAATCACGGTTGGTGGTTAGAAAATTCAAATTCAAGTAGTCTATTGAAAATACTCGAATGGAAACGTAGCGCGCGTCAATTTTAGGGTGTTGTAAGATTAAATTTTAAAGTTTATATGGACGATAATTAAAGAAAATTATTAATTAATTCAAATTAACCAATATTATGTTATATTAATTAATAAATAAAATCAGGGTAATTAGTGCAAATTTCTTTCTCACATATGTTTGTCCAGCTATTGAAGATTTAGTTAGATTTTAAGAAAAATAAGGAAACTATGAGTTAAGGGAACTATACGAAATATGACCATTGATGATGAATGGATGAGAAACTATTATGAGCGGTACAGATTAATACAAGAAATAACAACTAAGGAAGCTGCGACTATAATACACTAGGTTCAGACTTTAGTCCAGACTATCCATTACAGAACAAGTGCTTTTTGGAAGAACACTCACGACCCAAAAAGAAGTTGAAAAAGGCATAGGCTGGTCGCAAATAGACCTTGTATATCCATATTAGTATGGTGAGGCACCTCAATGTTCCACAGAATAGCAATCAAATCGATCAGTATTACACACCCAGTCTTAGCAGAAACAAAGTAACAGAGTATCTAGGATTATACAAAAAAACTTTTTGGAGGGGTATCGATAAAAACAGTATTCTACTCTATTGCAAGCGATGGATAACTAAAATCTTCCAGACCCAATTTCGGGCAGATCTGGGGGGTTCCAGAGACTCTAAAGTCACAAAAAAAATTAATATCATTGGGCCGACTCCTTTAATGAAATACCTGACACAATTCCGCTATTACGTTATGCAGGCTCGAAACCCACACCTGAACTAACACGAGTCTCATGCTCTACCGACTCGCTAACCGGGCCACACTGTTGTACGCTTCCGTCCAAGTGATTCGGAAGGTTGTTCACATAGTTTCAAGGTAACTAACTGAGCCCAATTCAAATATGTTCAATCTCGGAATTTTTCACTTGCAAATAGTCAAAAAAAAAAATTTTTGCACCAAGACCCGAACACCAAAGTTAGTACGCACTCACTGAACTGTGAATTCAAGACGAAACCACCCTCATACTTTATGGTCGACGATAATCTGGACCTGCAATGGCTGTGAAATACAAGCGAAAGTTAGCATCATACTGACAAAAAAAATTATTACCGATGTTAGGCACGAATATCCTTGGAATGATAAACACCTCTACGTTTGGAAACCAGGTCCTCCAGTTCGTATGCAGCGCTACCTACCAACCTTATTACTCTGGTCTCAATAAACTTCTGTGCAAGTTTAGCAGATAATTTCTTACCGGCATCACTCAAAATAAAGTTCCTTCGGAACACCGTATCACCTGGTTTAAACAAAGTTACTCGAGCTCGTAAATTGTATCTTTCAGCACTCTTGACAAATGCTTCGGCAGTTAAATCCAGAATTCGAGTCCGAATCTTATTGAGGTAATCAGGACGCAGAATCGTTTCACCTGGGTCATGTAGACTATTTAGTCGTCTCAGCAATTCATAAGACGAACCATGAGTCACCATAGGTATTCCAAACATTGCGAAATAGAGGGAGCATTTAAGAGTTTGGTGAAGAGAACAACGTAGTGCACAAGCGATCTCGCTCAAGTGCAGATCCCATTTAGAATGCTCCTCCTTCAGGTAGGCTCGAATACCGGATAAAACACTTCTATTTACCCGTTCAGAAGCATTAGCTTGAGGTGAATATAAGTCCAATAAGGTGTGTTTCACTCCGTGCTTCGCCAAGAAGTCTTCAAACAATTTAGATTTGAATTGGGTCCCATTATCGGACACTACTACCTCTGGACATCCAAATACGTGAAAGACATTGGTAGCCAATAGATGACAAATTGGTTCAGCAGTTAGTTTCCGTAAAGGAAATAAAAATGGATATTTGGTAACATGATCTAATACTACGAGAATAGCGATATTCCCGGCCTTTGAACGAGGATAAGGGCCAAGAATATCGATATATAATCGCTGACCAATTCGTTCTGTTTTCATCTGAGACACCATGGGAGCACGAAGTGGAACATTAGTCGCTTTGATTTCTTTACAGGTCTTACAATTTCCTATGTAGGATTTAACCTGGGTGTACATACGAGGCCAATAGTAAAATTTACGAATATTAAACAGGGTTTTTGCTAGACCTCCATGAGATGAGGTAGGAGGATTGTGGGCCCTTGCAATACACTCGTCAGTGTATTCCTCAGGTAACCACAATTTCCAAACCTCACCCTCTGAAGGAATATCAAGATCTAGACAAGCCAATCGTTTATAAACCCGACCAGAAATTACCTTCAGATCAGGCAATGTACCGTCTGCTTCGGTAACCAGATTTACCAACTCCAAATATCGAGAAGTGTTGAAGAAAGGGGAATTAAGATCTAATTCAGGCACTGGACATAATTCAGAAATGACGTCAACAGAGTCACGTCTTGATAGAGTGTCTGGAACTATGTTTAAATTTCCTTTTCGGTACTCAATATCAAAGACATAACCCTGCAATTTCAAGCTCCAACGAGCCGATCGACCAGAAAGGTCTTTTTGTTGCATTAACCATTTTAATGAAGCATGGTCAGTTATGATCTTAAAGGCCTGACCCTCGACATACGCTCTAAATTTCTTTACTCCCAGTACGGCGACTAGACACTCTTTCTCACTAGTTGAGTAATTGCGTTGCGCAGAATTTAGTTTCTTGGACATGTACGCTATGGGATGTTCCATACCGTCCATGTCACACTGAAGTAATACACAGCCTATACCGTCATTACTAGCGTCGCACTGGAGAGTAAAGAGTTTAGTATAGTCGGGGTTTATGAGGACTGGTGCTGATATGAGAGCATTTTTGAGATTTATAAATGCTATTTCAGCTTCTGGTGTCCATACGAATTTATTAGAATTTTTCTTCAACAAATCTGATATTGGAGAGGACATAGCAGAGAAATCAGATATAAAACGGCGATAATAACCCGCCATATCCAAGAAACGTCGAATCTGTTTGGACGTACGCGGTGTAGGAAATTCAGAAATAGCTAGAGTTTTATCAGGATCAATTTTCAACGTACCACCTCCCACAACATATCCCAAATATTTTACCTCCGGCAAGAGAAACTTACTTTTTTCCACGTTTACCGTCAAGTTCGCACGTCTAAGACACTGGGAGATATCTTCTAACAGTTTCAGATGGGCCTCAAAGGTATCTGTAACTATTAGAAGATCATCCAAGTATACGAAGACGCACGACTTGAGATGTGGAGGAATTACTTGGTCCATCAATTTAGTCATCGTTTGCGGCGCATTGCACAGTCCGAAAGGCATTCTTACGAACTGATATAATGGCCGCCTAGGGATGGAAAAGTCGATTCCGATTCTACTCGAGAATCGACTTTTCTGCTAAAATAATCGATTATAAAGAATCGATTTTTCACTTTCAAAGTCGATCAAGAATCGATTCTTAGTATTCGATTTTTTTGACATTAGAAAACATTAGAAAAACATTTCTTCGTCATGGTTTTTCAATTAATTTGTTCAAACTTTATCCACAAATGTGATTGCTTAAAAAAAAAAATTCAACTAACAAAAAGTGTTGCGTTTGATCATGAAAGTGAATACACTGCATATCATCAACGCTCTTCACATGGTAATGGTATTTGGGATTTTTTAGACGACTCTTTGATACAAAACCATTAAAATAGTGACAGTGATGAAGTAGGCGGGTTGCCGATTGAATTAAAACAATTCATTAATCGGCCAACAGTTGACAGCAAAAGTAATCCGGATCCAATTAACACATGGAAAACACTCAAAAATGAAAACCCAAATTTATCAGAAATATGCCACGTCAACCATCAACCATGTGAGCGTTTATTTTCATACTATGGTCTGATTGCAAATCAGATTTGAAGTCGTTTAACGCCTAATCATTTAAATATACTACTTTTCTTAAGATCATGTTACAGAAAATAAGTGGTTTTCATAAGTTGATTGTCTAAAATTTATTTTGAATAAATGTATATCAATGAAATATAAATTTAAATTTTTTTCAGTTAAAGCTAGTTTTCTTAACATAGGAATCGATTAAAATCGAAAGAATCGACTTTTGCAGCCGGAGAATCGATTCTGAGAATCGAAATGTATAAAATCGAAGTAGGAATCGAGAATCGACTTTTCTATAAATCTTTCCATCCCTATGGCCGCCCAGGGACCGTAAAAGCAGTTTTCTCTCGGGAGTGTTTTTCTAGAGGTATCTGCCAGAAAGCGTCTTTCAGATCCAAACTGGAAATGAAATTACTCTGTGGCAGACGACTCAAGATTCCATCTATCTGTGGAAGGGGGTAAGCATCCTTTTTAGTAACTGTATTGACCTTTCTACTATCCAAACAAAGACGATTCTTCCCAGGTTTGCGAATTAAGACCACTGGACTCGACCAAGGACTGTTAGAAACCTCTATAATACCCAGAGATAACATTCTATCCAGCTCTTCTCCCATCAGTTTCTCAATGGCGGGCGATATTGGGTAGTGACGTTGTTTGATGGGAGCTGCAGTCCCCACATCAATCACATGTTCTATCAAATGTGTTCGACCCAGACCCATTTTTGAAAATGAAGGTAGAAGTTGGATAGTGTTTTGTAAGCGTTCCTGTTTGTCCATAGACAATTCTGAAATTACTGACTCCGTAGTCGAAAAGGTAGGTAATTCAAATCTCGGGTTAAACAAACCAAAAGCGTTAAAAAAATCTATACCTAGGTATAGATCTTGAGTTAAAGACGGGATAACGAAGACAGCCAGGGTTCTGACTTGGTTCATAAATGAAATCTTTGTTTTTTACAAACCCCAAGATCTTCTGTCTTTGGCCATCGGCAGTACGAACTACTGCAGATGAGTAAGTCAGAAGGTCTGGAGTTTGCACGATCTCTTTAGCAAACTCACCACCAATCACAGTCAAAGACGCTCCACTATCCAACAGTCCAGTATGTTGTTTACCCAATATTGACACTGTGGCATAAGATCTCACATCGTTGGCCAATTTCACAATGGAGGAAATGGTTTTGGATTTAAACAAATGTCGTTGTTGCCAATAAATACGAGAGCGGAGTGCAGAGCGCGATGGAGGTTTCAAAGGCGATAATGCGTCGATAAATATATTCGAACGTATCTTCAGTTATTCGTTCAATCGCTGTTGGAAAGATTTGGTTTTGGTATTTAATGGTTGTAGTTCAGTAGGCCCGGGTGTTCGTTTCAATAAGTTCACATTAGGATCATGAGTGGATACCCAATCATGAAAAGTCGCATTTATAATCGGTGTGTCAGGGGTGACGATAATGGAATTATTATCTGTTTCGTCTCTGATTGAAATACTTACGGGTAGAGTATTCCAATAGCGTTCTATCAAATTGGATGTTGAAGCTCGGCTCAACAGTGTATCGTGTGCTAATAGGTTATTGGGACTAGTTGACGAAATACTTGAAGGATCAGGAGACAAACTAATTTGAGGCTCAGATGAGTCTAAGATGTGTCCTGGGAGCGAGAAAAGGTGTTGGGATTCTGGCCCCCCCCTTCGGTTTCCCCGACAATTTTCACAATTAGGACATAATACATCGTCTTTTCCACATCCCCAACAAAACAATCGCTGTGATTCACGACAATCGTGCCACCGATGACCAGGTCGTTTGCAGTTCCAACAAATAGTGGAACTGGTTATTCGTTTCAGATTAGGGGCAGGCTGTATTGCCGCGAGTTCATTTGTGGATGTAATTGGTAACGATTCAGTTGGCAATTCGCTAATTTGAATTTGTGAAAATTCACGATCCAAGTCCACCTCAGACACCGGTCTAGATGGTCTAACATTATAATCTCGCGGTCTGGTTACCGACTCGGCCCATAACTTTTCGCGATCACGGCAGAGCTGGCGCAGATGTTCCAGCCCATAAATAGCGACGTATAACAGCTCCCTTCTGATTTCCAATCGTAAGTTGTTGCGAATCAAGGAGAACAACTCCACATCCGGCATCGGTACTCGTAGTTTATCTGCCAGTCGATAAATTGATTGTAAGAATTCGTCAAACAATTCAGTGGGCCGCTGTTTCCTGGCCCTCATCCGCTCCTTCACTTCTTCGTCCGTCTGCCGGTCCTGAAATTCTATTCGCAGAGCATGACACAAGTCAGTCCAAATAAGCTGTCGGTTCTGGCGAAAATATCTCCAGAACCAATCAGCTGCTCGATCTGTGAACAACAGGTACAGACAACGGGTGACAATAGTAAAATCGCTATTTAAACACATCTCGGTCAGCCGCTCTATTCTGAAGATGAACGCTTCAACATCTAGACCATCGGGTCTACCTGAGAACGTTACGTTCCAATTTCTAATTGTTGTAGAGTGCTGTTCGAGATGTGTTCGCATTCTGGCAGTAGTAGGAGCGGGATGAGGTTCAGCAAACATTGGTGGTACTGGTACATTATTTCGCACAAACGCATTCACTGGCGTATAATTTCCGGAATGAACCGATTGATGTCGCGGGGTGGTGGGCGGGACTACATTATGCGCTAGGGGTAGTAACACTTCAGGTGCCGGAGCACGTGATTGCATCATTGAAATCTCCTGATCGATATGAGCATTTACAGCTTCCTGAAAACCATGGTCTTCCGCTGCCGCGGCACCATGTATGGGAGATCGATGAGCTATATTCACTCGCACTTCATCGGCGAGTCGAGATCGTGGGAGTTGGACTGCCATGGGAGTAGACGAGTGTTGATTTCCAGTACTAGGACGACGTTGCCAACCTGCGGTAATAGAGCGAGTCACCGGTCTCGGTGGAGGTGGTACCACCGTATCATTAGTTTTATCCATCCCTCGGGGTAACCTCTGTAAGTCGGCACGTTCGCAAGCGGCTCGACAAATCGGGCAGGTACCATTCTGCAACAACCAGTCGTTGAGGCAGATATCATGGAAGAGGTGGTTACACCGAGTGAGGAGTTTTACGTCGGCCGGTACTATTTCTTGTTGACAGACTGCACAAGAGCTGGACCTGTCCAGAACGTCAATATTATCAGCGGCGGACATTATGAATCTTCAAGAACACAAATAGTCGCACACTACTTAATCGCAACCAGACAAGAATATGGCGGGTGAAGAGACAATTGCTACCCTACCTATGCGAACGTTGAAATCAAATAAACAATTTAATTATTACCAAAAAAAAATTATTTTATTACAATATTTGATTACTTTAAATATTTTAGAGCCGGAAAAAAAATTGTATGGAAATTTAGTTATTCAAACCTCAAACAGCTGCGCGATATCTGACCAATTCGGCAGATGTATGGATTAAGACACTTGTAAAACGGGCTATCGCCGAGGGTAATCAAGAATAAAAATATCTATTACTACTTAAGTTGTTGACGTGTGAACAATCAATGGTAAAAACTTGTACTTCGAGATCAAATAGGTATACTACAACTATGGCAGAAGATGAGAACAAAAAAAAAATTTACAGACCCAATTCCGGGCAGGTCTGACGGTTCCCGATATTCAAAACTGAGTGACAGACAACAAAAAAAAATATATAAGTGCGGCAAGCCTACCGGTTTGACAAGAAAATACTTAAAATTAACAAAATTGAATCTTGCATGTACAAAAAAAAATTATATATATAAAAATTTAACCTAACATGCAGGAATATAATTTGAGGAAATCTCTAAGCTACTTAAATTAATATTTACAAATTAATACTGCTGCCGTGGACCTCTATCTGGATTATGGTATATGTAAGATTTGTCCTTTGATTTGACTTCATGTGTATTTTATCCTTTTGTTAATTTGTTAAGTACAATATATCCTTTTGTTATTTTGTTAATTATAATTTATCCTTTTGTTATTTTGTTACGTATAATTTTCGTGTTGGTATCTAAAATTGTGATAGAGAAAAAAAACAATAAGTACATGATTTTATCAGCAGTTTTATTCATTTACTAATAAATATTTATTTATTTATTTATTAATAAATATTTATTTATTTATTTAATATATTTATTTATTTATTTACTATATTTATTTACTGACGATGGACGGACGGACCAATCAAGGGGGGAGTTCACCACACTGGGGTTGGAAGTGGTGATCGCCGGTCTTTCTTAATTTATGTTGATTTTAAGGTTTTTAGTTTGTTTGGGACCAAAGAAAAGTTTAAAATTACACTACGTTGAAGGATGGGAAATCCGAAAGGAAAAGGGAAGAAGGAGGGATGTAAAAGGATGGGAAAAGGTAGGGTGGGAAAGGAATAAGATGGCGTATGTGCTGATGGGATCTCACCCAGTTGACAAGTGCTGACGGGATGGCCAGAAGATAAATCCTCTGGACCACCATTCGATCACCAACACCTGCCAACTGCGATCCACACCACCAACACATACGGGCGAGGTGCCATGACCTGAGTGGATTCCGTCAACCACGGCATAAAAGCTGAGCGGACATCTTCCCTCAGTAGTTGATCGGGCTACTTTGAAAAATGTCCCTCAGTATTATCCATGGGGAACCGAAACACTCAGGCCATAGGAAACCAATATTGTCGGGAGGGGACTCTAACGATTAGACAATATCAGTTCGGACTGGACTCTGAGGATACCACGAACCCGAAGCCTGACCAGGTGACCAGACTCGGACGAGAATTGGCGTATACACCAACACACGTCAGTCTAGGTCTGGCACCTGAGTCACCTTCGGCCCTCGTGACACCACCAGAAACCCAGCCCGTAACTAGGGTCCGTGGGGTTGTAATGCCCATTGGGAATACTTCCTAAGAAATATTCCCACCCTTGCGTTATCAAAAAAAACAAAAGGAGAAACATTGCTGGAGGCGTGAGGACGCAAAACCCCATCGAAGAAAAGTCTGAGGAATCTCAGACCTCCTTTGCTCCTGCGCGTGTGAAGCATGGAGTTGCTTCCCGTCGCCAGAGCCTCTAACTATTGTAGGGTGGAGACAGAAAATTAATATGAAGAAAAAAAATTTTTTTAAAAAAAAAAATTTTCAAAATTTTTGAATTTATGGAGGGACTCCTCCAGAGTCCTACATTGCTGTAGGGACCCTTAGAGGAGCCCCACGTTGGGCGCCAATTTGTAATGAAGAGCTTTCTCATTGGCGAACCAATGAGAATGGGATAGCAGGAAGCGTACCTAGCGAGATTTATTTTATTGCCCCAAGCCAGCTTCAGTCCATGGGGACGATTAAGAAACCCTGCCACTTCAGCACAAATACAGAAATATACGCTATTCGCGGAAATTTACAGAAATGGAAGGAAATACAAGTGGAAAAATGGAGACCCTGGCGACCCCTGTTGCGAAAGACCCACGATCAACACGCCCAACCCCTACATTCACTCTCAGACGCCCACACACTCACGCATCACACATTCACCCACACATCCGACGACTAACTCGCCTCCATTCAATCACTGACACGCCTTTTCACACCCATTCACACCCCTACGTTAATCAAAAAAAAATTAAACAAAATAAGTGTACTCACCCCATGAATAAATCCTGTCCTCCTATTCCGATTCCATCAGCCCTCCATCAGTACGTTATTCAGGGTTGAAATATCTCGAAAATTATATCAAAAATGTTGAACAACGTCGTATGCAAAAACGTGATATAAAATGTTAACTAATTTGGTAGTCACAATCGTTGAACCAATTTGTAATCCAGATCGTTGAGTAAATTGGTCATCAAAATCGATGAATAAATTTGGTAACAAGGATCGGTGAATAAGTTTGCAAACAAAATCGTTGAATAAACGGGTTATCAAAAATGTTGAACAAGTTTGCAAACAAAATCGTTGAATAAAGTAGTTATCAAAATTGTTGAATAAATTTGGTATCAAGATTGTTGAGTAAATTTGTTATCAAAATTGTAAACCCAAATCGTTGAATAAATTTATTATCAAAATGTTGAATAAGGTTGCACACCAAAATCGTTGAGTATATTTATTATCACAATCGCTAAATAAATTTGGTATAAAAATCGTTGAGTAAATTTGTAAACAAAATCGTTGAGTATATTTATTATCAAAATCGGTGAATAAATTTGTAAACCAAAATCGTTGAATAAAGTGGTAAACCAAAATCGTTGAGTAAACCTATTATCAAAATCGTTGCACAGATTTGTCATCAAAATCGTGGAACAAACTTATTATCAAAATCGGTGAATAAACTTGTCATACAAAAATCGTCGCATAGACGGGTAAACGAAATCGTTGAATTTTATTTATTATCAAAATCGTTGTATAATTTTGTAAATCAATTCGTTGAATATATCTATTATCAAACTCGTTGAATAAATCAATTAATTCCTTAGTTACTTTTATTTTAGAAACTTTACAATCACGAAAAATCTATAAGTAGATTTGTTTCTTTACATTCGAGAGCTTCAGAGCGCGTTTACGGTTTTAGCAACGTCACAAACATATAAATAATTTTATTTTTTGGTTAATAAAATTTTGGTTGATTTATACGGCACCAACATAAATGATTTTTTTCTTTTCACAATTTTGTTACAACACTAAACAATTAAATTTTTTTTTTTAAATTTTCACTAACTGGACAGAACAGTCATAATGACTTGCACTCATTCAACTAATTTATAATATTAATATAATAATAATAAAATTTAATTTAAATAACAATTTGATCTACTTAATTTTAATTTAACATTAGATGAAAAAAGGTATGAATGCCAAATTTTCAACACACAATCTGACATTCGTGAAAGATAGTTGAACCAAAAGAGAGCGGAAACACTACAGTGCCTCATTATATAACCAAAATTTCCAACATCGAAAAAACTCGAATACAGTGTTTGATGTAAAGTAATTAATTTACATCAGGTTTTCAATTGTTGGGAACTTTTTATAGTTATACAAAACCGTTTGTTATTTGATATTATTGCACAAAAATAAGGTTGTGACACAAAATATTTCCGACACATCAATAACATTTACCATTGAATTCAAAATGAATCAAATGCAAGTGCGATCGATGTTATGATGTTTAGGCATTACGAAAATACAATCTACTATATCAGTACAGCAAAGTACAGTTCAATAACGGAAAAATGGTTGGAAACAAAATATTATATTCATACAAAGATAAATCGGATATTTTAACAAAGCAAAATAGTAATTCTTTGTATGTTGACGATTGGAAAAAAAATACGCACAGCTGTTATGAGGTTTGAAAACTTCATTAGTCAATCACGGTTGGTGGTTAGAAAATTCAAATTCAAGTAGTCTATTGAAAATACTCGAATGGAAACGTAGCGCGCGTCAATTTTAGGGTGTTGTAAGATTAAATTTTAAAGTTTATATGGACGATAATTAAAGAAAATTATTAATTAATTCAAATTAACCAATATTATGTTATATTAATTAATAAATAAAATCAGGGTAATTAGTGCAAATTTCTTTCTCACATATGTTTGTCCAGCTATTGAAGATTTAGTTAGATTTTAAGAAAAATAAGGAAACTATGAGTTAAGGGAACTATACGAAATATGACCATTGATGATGAATGGATGAGAAACTATTATGAGCGGTACAGATTAATACAAGAAATAACAACTAAGGAAGCTGCGACTATAATACACTAGGTTCAGACATTAGTCCAGACTATCCATTACAAAATGCAGTAAAATATTACTAATTCAGTTAACGGAAGCTTGCTCCCGCTCTTAGTTATGAAATATTACTTGATAATGACACGCTTTTACTTGCTAATAGAACGGAGTCTTCATATAACTCTAAATGGGACTTTAACCATGCAAAAAACAGTGCGTCATGTGATCACTGGATTATTAGCAACCCAATTATAGTTTTTCCGCGCAAATTTTTTTAAAAACTTGCTGTTCACTCTTTATTTTATTTTTGTTTTCTTTATCCTATCATGAAATATTGGTCCATGTCATATTTTATTATATGATAGAATTTATTGTTTGGTTATCCATGGTTTGACAAAACATAAAAACACAAAATTAATGTTCATCACTTTGCCACTCAGAACGCATCTTTTTGCAGAACCTTGGTCTTTAAAAGTTTTCTTGTGTTATTGTGACATAAATATTTCTTACACATACATATCCTAATGCACAACACATTTTATTAAAAAAAAAAACTAATCAGTCACAAACCAGAATGGTTTCATGAATAGTTTCTTTATAACCTTTATCACATCCAGACCTTATTGAATTTCAAAACCAAATCCATCAACACGTTTCACCCAATTAATCACAAACTTTCAATTTTTCTTTAAAAAAAATTTCAACTACTTTGATCATTTGAATCAAAACAACTTTATATCCATAAACAAAAAACTTAACCCTTCAACAAGGTTTAAGACTCAACTAATCCCATTTTTCAAAAGAAAATAGATGAAATTGATCAAAATCCAGCCTAAATCAGTAATTATCATAAATTTTATGTAATAAAAGTTAAAGCTTTCGAACAAAAGACAAACAAAAACGTCAACCTCATTCCATAATTTTCATTTTCATTATCAAATGAAACAAAAAAAGGGAAAACAACGATATTTCAAATCCTTAACCCACTAATTTATTTTTCAGAAATATATTTTCGTCGGGTTTTTCTTTTAAGTAAGGTTTTCTGTCGTTGTTTTTTTTTTTTTTTCAAATTTAACAATAATTTGTTTTATTAAAGAAAACCTTTTTCTCTTTTAGATGAAATTTTTGTAAAAAATTTTTTGCGTCGAGAAAATGAATAGAAAACCAGGACAATAATGAAAAGGATTTTCCTTTCTGGGCAAATAAAATTCAAGAAAAGAAAACACTTTGGTTTCGATTTGGTTCAAGTTTTCATTTTATTCATAATTAATTGATTGTATTAATGATAAAATATTAATCGTTGTCTTTCGAATGAATACCAACCGAATCGAAACTTTTTTCAAAAGAATAATTTTCAAACAATAAAGCTTACCCAAATCGTAATTTATACGTTACCCCGAAATGAAAATTCCATAAACGTTATTTTCCTAATTAATTAATTACTCAGAAAGATGCAAATTAAATAAAATATTATGAAATTATAACACAATAATTTTTAATAATACCATAACCATCATCATTATTATTAGCATAAAATCTCATAGAATGAAAATCTTAAAATAATTAGGAAAACAGAAGTTTTTTTTTCATTCTCTGGAAAATACAACCAAACCAAAAAATAAATTATTAAATCTCATATGTAAGTCAGTTGTCTGTGTGTGTTTTTTTTTTTGATTTTTGGTTTTAATGACATGTTCAGAGCTTTTTCTTTATTTTTTTAATAACTTAAGGAACTTGATTAAAGTTTTATGATTTTGATATTATCAAACTTATGTTTGTATTTTTTGGGAAGAAAAATCAAATTAGAGTAGAAATTTTATTATGTGCTGAAAAGGATTAAAAAATTTAATAAGTTATATTGTTTCTTTATTATATGAGCTTAATGGTGATTATGAATTGAAATTATTAGAACCTTTTATTTGGTAGCTAGAGTTGCTATTAGATAGCGGATGATTAAAGGTAAGTCTTGTCGCAATCGACCTACGGTATCTATTTACCAAGGGTTTGTTTTAGTGGAATGCGCTCGAATGTACGTAACTGAAAATTAAACCCATCACAACCTCCTTAGACGGTTCAATAATCGTTAAAAATTTACAAGATAATGCTTACCGTTTTTGTTGTCGTTTAAAACGGTCTCCTTGTTTAATTATAAATGCTCGAGTGCAACCATAGAGGTCCTCTTAGTTGATTCTTTTCTGATTGGAATTTGTTCTTTTGACATTTACTTTATGAGGTTAATAATTAGTGCTGTGATCATCTAAATAATTCCTGCAGTAGATCTAAAATGCTTAACAATGGTTTACCACAGGGTTCCGTCCTGGCGCCATTACTTTTTAATCTGTACATTCATGACATTCCTGACACAACATCAAAGAAATTTGGTTACGCTGATGATTGGACCCTGGCCACTCAAAACAAAGACATGGGTGTTTTGGAGGATTTGCTCTCAACTGACCTAGCGATAATGAATGACTATTTTCGAACGTGGAGTTTATTTCCCAATCTAAGTAAAACCGAGAGCTCCTGTTTCCACTTAAACAACAAACTGGCAAAACACGAACTATCAGTGTTATTTAACGGCACTGTCATTAAATACAATCAACAGCCAAAGTACCTGGGCATTACTCTCGATAGAACTCTTTCTTTTAAACTCCACCTAGAAAATACGTCACAAAAACTTAAAACGAGAAACAATATATTGCAAAAACTGGCAGGCTCTACATGGGGTGCTACTCCAGCTACCCTCCGAACAACTGCTCTAAGTCTGGTTTACTCAGTGGCTGAGTATGGCGCACCAGTCTGGTTGAATAGCACACATACTCAAAAAGTTGACTGCCACCTGCATGCTACGATGCGTACTATAAGTGGTACTATCAGATCCACCCCTTTACCTTGGCTCCCTGTGTTAAGCAATATCGCTCCACCTGCACTCAGACGCTCGCATGCTCTCATGCGTGAACATAAAAAGGTAACTAACAACATAACGTTACCCTTGCACGAATATTACGGTGACCACACTCGTTGTCGATTGAAGTCAAGAAAGCCTCCACATAAAACTGCCAGCAACCTGCTGGCAACTGATTTTAATATCTTGGATGCCTGGGACACCTCCTGGCAACATTACAACACAACTGGCCTTTCTATTACTAACCCGACTTCTACCCAACCTGGTTTCGATTTGCCACGTCATACCTGGACTACATTAAACCGAATAAGAACGAATCATGGACGTTGTGCTGATTCTTTCTACAAGTGGGGCATTTCAGAGTCCCCTGAGTGTGACTGCGGCGCTCCACAACAAACTATAAAACACATTGCAACTGTGTGTCCAATTCGACGTTACAATGGCAACATCTCAGACATCCAATTGGCAACTCCCGATGTAGTAGCATGGATAGACTCGCTCGATGTAAACATCTAATGTTCAAATGTACTGCCCAATGTTCAAATATTTTACTTTTTAATTTACTTAAAAGACACGCAATCAAATCGATTGTAAGTTCATTTAATGTGTATCCATGTATTGTTTTAGGTAGATTTCATAGAAGAGTCTACCTATTTTTAAGTTTAATTTTTTGGTGTGTCACAAAAAAAACCATACGCTAAATAAAAGTGCTGTGATATTGAATATATTTTTTTTTTCTTATTTTTTATATTTTAATGTGTTTTAAAATTAAGCATAAATAGATAATATGTGTCTAAATCTAGAATTAAATTGTGTTTTATTATTATCTGAAACAAAAAGGAAATCCCTCACTTTGTAGTAGTCGCATCATCATTGTTACAGTCTCCATTCCAGAGATACATGCTAAGAATAATATTAAATTTGCTAAAATGAAGATCAATATACTGTTATCACTATTATGAGTGATTATAAATAAGCGAGATCAATTTTCTCGACATGAATACACGTATTATCACTGTGATGGAAACCATATTTTGAAGATTATTTTATTATCTTACTCTCATCTTTGTTGCTATTATTGATGTTGTTATCAGAAACGAATTATTAGACTCAATATAAATCTATGCGTTATTACGATTGTAAAACAGTTTTTGGGTGATCATTACTGTTAATCATCAATGTTATATTATTATCCCTGCCGCGACTTAAGTCGAATTAATTGAATCAACCTAAAGCTACATGTTATCGCTTTTGTGGAAACAGTTAGTAACGGTCAGTGCTGTTCATCATCATAGTTTTAATTACGAATGCTGTTACTTGAGAGAAATAAATTCATTTAACATAAACTTACGCATTATTGCTGTTGTGAAGATAATTATCGACCATCATCACCATTATTCATCATAATAATTACTGTTGATGCTGAAGCCAGCAATAAATTAATGGTACTTAGGGAAAGTATGCCAACAAGATAAATGTTATGGGTGGTGTCCTGTTTTTTTTTGAAATCTGGAAAAATAATTATTTGGTATATTTCCTGCAATATCAACAATTACCGCTTTCAGCATTTACCTTGATACATCAAGTATTATAATTTAACAATTTGTAATGAAGCGCTGCTTCATTGATAAATCAATGAAGTGGCATAGCAGGCCGCGCACCTAGTGAGATTTTTACGCCCCAAACTAGCTTCAGTATGTGAGGTCGAACAATTAATACCTGCTGCTCCAGCACAAATAACAGATTAGTATGCGTGTGTCATGAATAAATAAACGGGTAATAAAAGAAACAAGTGAGCTGATCAAACTCTGGCGACCCCCGTATTTGAACGAACTGCGATCACCACGTCCCTCTCCATCGCTCCATTTCAACGTCCATCTCCATCGCTCCATTTCAACATAGATTCACACGGTCTCGCACTTCATCCATTCACTCACTCACACACACCTACACGTACACCTACACAGATTCGCCCCTGCACATACACACATCCATACATCTACACACAAATGTATCTGCATATACATGCATTCAGATGTGTACCCATACATGCCTACACATACACATATTTACATATTTATAGATATATGATATAAGTACAAAAAAAATGTATATAAGGAAATTACTCACCCCATACTGTGGTTGGATCCCACTCCTCTCTATATCAGACTATTCCCTCATGTCTAGAGTATACGATTTACAGGACGGCATCAGGCGATGAATCCAATGTTATAGAACATAAATGTATTTGATGAGTTCAATAGTTGCTTCCCAATAAAACAAAAACGACTGCAGTTGTCGCCAATAAATTAGTTAATCAACCACATCTTGAAAGAAAATATAACCAAAACACAATGACGGTGTTGGCCAGAATAGGTAAGTCGACAACCTTTCTGACACATATGCTGATAGATGCGTAAATAATTGACCCCAAAGTTGCTGTTGTTGATAAAATTATGTTTTCGTTGACAGTGACAATCACGCAATCACTTGATTGACCAACTATAGGATGGTTGGCTCGAAACCAGAGTGTACATAACAAGCCCTATGCTCCTGTGGACAATCCATAAAGCACACGGTAATCATTTAATCACCCCAACACCATCCACCAGGGTGGACAACATCGTATTCACTGATTATCTCTTTTCTCTTCGACACACAATTGATAGGTATTTGATAATCCTCAACAAAAAAATAATTCCACTTTCGTTTCGATTTTAGAATTTATATTCTACTTTAATTACAATAGTTTTAGCGTTAATTAATTACACGACAATATCATCACGATGACAGTGCCTGATATTCTTAAAAGTTGATTCATCTTTAGTTTCAATTTAAGAAATTCTATCTTTTTAATTTAATTACACTAAGATTAAGTTAGTTAAATAACCAAGTACGTCCTTCGATATCAGTACCTGATACTAGTAAAAAGTTAATTATTCTATGGTTTTAATTTAATAAATTCTAATTTACTTTAATTATGCTAGTTTTAAGTTAATTAAGTACACGATTATGTCTATTCGAGACATGGAACTAAACATAAACAAAACAAGAACTGTCAAATTGTATGTTGATAGTGTCTTGTAACTTCGACATACCATTAGGATATCAGTACCTGATATTTTTATAATGTTAATTATTCGTTGGTTTTAATTTAATAAAGTCTATTTTAATTTAATTACACTAGGTTGACGATGATTAAGTACACAATTATGACTATTAGAGATAAGTAAACGAACAACAATCAAGAACTGTCAAATTACCTTCTACGCAATAATTGCACACAACCGGTTTGGTCTTTTTATAAAATTTTGAGACAAAAGAATATATAAACATGCTAACTCTATTTTGTTTCCTTTATTGTTTACAATTTGAATATTGGATCTAATTGGATGCCATGAGTTTAAGTCGAGACATGAACATCGTTTTGATACACTTTTCCTATCATTTAGATTATTTTCCACGAATACATACACATAGCCACAAACAAATACTTCCTTTTTTTCAATTAATCCAGTAACAGATTCTATTGGGCTATTTCGTTATTTTTTTTATAAAGAAAAAAATAATTCGGTTAAATCTTTATCCGCAAAAAAGACCGGTTGGTTTTCTATTATAGCACTATATCTACATGCAATTTGCTATCACGGCACACAATATCACTAATTATCATGCAAAGCGGAAACTATTATTTTTCTTTTGTTTATATTAATTTCACGAGACGGATTTTAATTTCCATTTTAATGGAAAAAAAAACTTATTTTTTTCCAACTACGTGAAAAGGCAACACACAGCAATTGCCACCCAACCAGATGTCGAGTCGTCCAAATTGAAGTAATAAAATAAGAAAACTGAGCAATCGAGGACATCTATTGGTTGTTATTTATAGTCGGACATTGGCCGCTTTCACACGTCACCAAGAAAAATGGTAGCATTAACTGGTAGACTGCCTTATTTTCAGCGACAATAAAAATCCACTTAAGAGTTGGCTTATCTATTTCGCAACAAACAAAAATAAATCAATATGATTACGAATTGTAAGAAATTGTGTTTAAAAACAACTTCAAAAGTTCCAATTAATCCACAGCTAATGCGTGTGAGAAAGTAGTGCGACTCTAAATTACTGAGATTTGACACAGCTTCGTTACAAATTTTACAAATTTTCAACCATTGTCGTCATCCTGTGTGCTGAACGGTTTGGTGTGTTTCCTGTACTTTCATCGATTACCGCTATCATCATTCTTTTTGATACCACCAGTATTATAACGTGGTATATTTTTCAAATGATCAGCTTGATGAGAATAATCGATTAATCTAGTTTGGAAGGATATTGAGCGGGATCTGGACTAGCTATGGGGTGAGTAAATTTATTTATTTATGGGTGTGTCTGTATGCATGAATGGGTGCTTGTGTGTATGTGCATTTGCGTACATACATGGGGTGCGTATGTGGGTGTGAATGAAATTTAATTTATATGCAAGACCTAAATTATAATGCAATGGCTATACGCAGAACACATATCTTCCCAACTCTGTTTAGAGGCACCAGTCGTTCGTTAATAACCACGATTGGATTTCGTATGGGTTTTTTAGTAATGGGTTGAAACATCACATCAACTGAAGCTTAAGCTGGAAATAGGCGGTGCCACCCTGTGTCGTGGTATTATGTTTGATTGAACTACCATCGGATATTGCTTACTACTACCATCGGATATTGCTGATGGAGGTTCGCCGGATAAAGAAATCAACATCATTATCAGATATTCACAATTTATTGGTGAATGATGCATTTGAAGTACATACTGGAAATCTAAAAGTTGGATTACAACGTGGTGGCTATGGTATTGAGTATTTAGCCCTCCATAAATGCGGTACTTTGTACTTTCTTGATGCTTACTTATCATCATCAGTATTTGATCAAACAGAAACGAATTATTAATGCAATGCGTTATACTTGAATTATGGGGGGGGGGGGGGGGGGGTGAAAATTCGCGTTATACAAATACATATTGTGTTGGTAATTACCAGAAGGGGAGCAATGTGTTTTGGTTTAACTTATGGAAAAGCTGGTGAAAAAAGGTAAGGAAGATTGTTCTGCTTGGGAAAATATTAAATTAAGGTTTTTCAGAAACGCTAGTCATCTTAAACATCAAAGTGATGCCTTTCTTGTTAATACTAATCCTTGGGGTACACGATGTGTTTATAAAATAACTACTTATAAATTTATATTGTGTTAAATTCTAGTTGTAATTTTTAGGCAATCTTCATTATAGCTATTTTTGGGACTTTATTATTTTTTGCTGTATGGGCATGGTTGGTATGGGTGTGTGTGCACGTATGTGTGTGTGTGTTTTATTTTTTTGTTTTTCGTAAGAAGATGAAACGTTTCAAAAAATCCAACCTAGAACCCGACTTTCCAGGCGACCACGGGTTCTTACTGGGTAAAAACATCTCCCTTGCTCTTGTTGTTCTGTTGTATCCCTGCGGTACCACCAATTAAAGCATTCCTTCGCAGGGCGAGGGTTGAGTGTAGTACTCTCTCGATTATGTGTTGTCGTGGTTTCGTTGTGTAGTATTGAGCATGGTTGCTCTTCGTTCGTCTTGTTTCAGTCGTTTCATCATACTTGTGATGATCTCATTTGCTATGTCCCAGTTGTCCTTTGAGCTCAGCATAAATTGCATGAGGCTATGCGGAGTGATTGACTCTCCCATATGCTGCTCAATAAGTCTTCTCCAATGGGCAAACCTTCCGCATTCGATTAGCACGTGTTCAGCGTTCTCGGCCTTATCCTCACAGTAGAGACAGTTTGGATCCGTTACGTGCTTATACTTGTATAAGTACTAACAGAAACATCCATGACCTGAGATCATCTGCGTCAAATGATGGTTGACATCACCGTGTTTTCTTGATGTTCATGCTTTTATGTCAGGGATCATCACAAAGGACTGTCCATGTTGAAGTTTTCGCGTGTTCGTCGGTCCCTATCATTTCGGGTTGCTAAACGCAGAGCCGATACCTCTTTTGCTGCAATATCGATCGGCATCCTACTCGCAATAATATTTACAGCCTCATCAGACACCGTGCAAAAAGCACAGCAAATGCGCAACGATGTCAGTCTGTAGGTCGTTTTGATAGGTCTAACATAAGATGACGTTTCCACCGCTGAGACCCATATGGGTGCCGTATACATAAATATTGATTTGGTAACGCTACCGAGAAGCTTTCTGATCGGTTGTCTAGGACCGCCAATGTCTGGCATTAGCCTTGTAAGAGCAGCCCCCACTCGTTTGGCTTTGTCACCAGCGTACATCAAGTGGTCTTTAAAGTTGAGTCTGTAGTCTAGAACGAATCCAAGATACCAGAGGTGCGGGCCAAATTTATGATCTGACCTGGACATCGATACTTTCCACCACTTTTCTGCTACTCATTAGAACGACTTCCGTTTTGTGATCGGCCAACTCTAGTCCTTTGCTGTTCAGCCATGCTCTAACGCTGGTTATGGTCTGGTTACAGTTGCTCGTAATGTCCGTAAGGTTCTTGGCTACAACAACTATGGCAATGTCGTCTGCATAGCCGATAATCGTTATTTGTTCCAGCACACGTACTCTGAGAACACCATCGCACATGATATTCCATAGCAGTGGTTCACCAAGGACCGATCCTTGGGGTACTCCTCCTGTTATATTGTACTTCTTAGGACCTGCTTTGGTATCATAGACCAGAGTTCATCCCGTGAAATAACTGGCTATTATACGTAGCAGGTAGTCAGGTACATGCAGATAGTCTAAGGTTCTCATGATTTGGTTCCAGTTGGCTGAGTTAAAGGCATTTTTAACATCCAGAGTGACAACAGCACAATACTTTTTATCACCCTATAGCCATCTTTTACCATTCAAAGCTTTACGCGCTATCTTCTCTCAACGTTTTCCTTGAAATGGTTTTCACATGAGACTTCTTCTATAGACAAGTTAGACTTGGACGATATTGACTCCAATTCCCAAAACTATTTTAATTGCGCTTCGAAGGATGGATGGATGCTTCACAAGTCTATATGAGCTTGGGATTGAGTCGCATTAAGTGAAATGTTCGTCTTGTCACAAACAACTAGCCCAATTCAGAATCACAAAATGGAAGCAAATCCCGATGAAGTTGAATTAAAGACCCTTTGAAAAGAATAAGATGTCGATCGGATTTGGTGCGTTAAAGTGAGGCTCAGCCAGTTTTATGTGATCAGGTAGTGTTAAATTATAGGTAATGGTGGGAAGAAAGTAAGATTTTAAAGTTGTAACGAAATTTGAGACACAAAATAGATTTTTGAGTCAATTTTGTGTTGATTAATGTCTGTGGACCAACAATACAACAATTTTCAGTAAATGATGAACTTGTAGTGGCGGGTTGGTCTTAAGAACGCCTAACCATGATTAGAGACACTTTAACATCTAAGAACTGATTGTTACATTGGAAATGTTACAATGAGTGATGTTTGACGGGGCACGTCTGGCAAGGCGTATGACATTCACTGAAAGCATGATGGTCTCTTAGACAGTTCCCACAGAGCTCAAGTTTTTATAAACTGGTTTGGAAGAAGAGATTTACATTACAGTGGAACGTCATAAACCGACAAATGTTATTGAATGAATGTACGATCAATGTGAAAACTGTCTATTTTATATTTTAAAAGAAAATGTCTATTAAACAGATTTTTATTGATCGTTACAACTTGAACGGAAGAACAGATAGAGTTACCACGCTACTTGGATCTCGTTTGAAAATGTTAATTTTCAGAAATGATGCAGTTGAGTTAAGTGTAAAAATAACATTCCATAGATTAGTTAAAGGAAATTTAATCGCCATCTTTCTTGAATTAGCGATATAATAATCGAGCAAATTTAAAATTCTCCCACTTTCTTGTACGTACATATACTTGTACGTACGTACGTACGTACATCTACATCCTATACTCTCTAAATCATTTTCTCCGAACATTACTGTTGTTGTGATAAATCTGTTTCATCTATTATAACATTCTTAATTTCTCCAAAATATGATTTTCATTAACACTGATCTCTAACCTTTAGATTGATCAAAAAAAAAATTACTAAAACATTTTATGGTTTTCCACACAAAATTTTTCTATAATAAATTAAATTTTTCTTTCATTTCTACCAAATCGTATTTTTATGATGATAACAGATCACAAATCTTACAGTTCTCGTTCTTATCTCAATTCATCATAATAGAATTAAATCATAAAAATAAAAAAATCAAAGAAATTATAAGATGATGGAAGAAGAAAATATTTAGAAATTTTAGTATCATATAAAAAGAATTGTAGCAATAGCACACGTAAGTACATTAATATAACGATACCAAGGAATCTACCAGAAGTGGAAGAAAATAAAAACTTTTTTTCTAGGAGATATAAAAGTATCAATGTGGAAAACTACGTGATAAATGATTATATTATTATTTGGTTTTAGGTTTAAATTATTAACCCAGGTTTATTTTTGGTGATTTATTGCCAAGTTTTTGGTTACGTGTAAAACTATCGGTACTGATTTTATTAAGATGATGGAAATACTGAACCTAATTATTATGAATCCTAATATAAAAGAAAAAAATTTTGTACTATTTCTTTGAAAAATAAATCTGGTTAAAACAACATTTTTTATCGTTATCATTTACCGAGGTTTAATAATTCATCCTTTTTATTCAAATTTGTTCAGACATTTTCCTATCTTTTCTTCATTTCCCGTAAAAAAATTATTTTTTGAACAAAAGAAAACAGAAAAGTAATTCTTGTTACATTACATCAATTATCATTTTATATAAATTTGCTATTAAAAACAATGAAAATGCAAAAAAAAAAGAAAATTCAAAATAATTCTTTTCTTTATTATTTTACTTTGTTGGAAATTATTTCATAAGCGATTATTTCTTTTGTTTGTTTTTTTTCTCCAAAAAGCAGGATTATGTACATTAATCAAATTTTGTGTTTTAGTGGAGTGCTGTAAAATCTCAGCCTTAGTATTTATAATTTTACTGGAACAAACTGTCATGGTCGATTTTATATAATTTTAATGGGAAAAAATCTCACAGCTCTGAGGTATCAAGACTTCGGACTGGGTTAAGGATTTTGATATAGTTTTCGGCAAAAAACTTTTATGAGGATATGGTTTTTAGTTTTGGGCAGCGATGTATATCAAATATAACTCTTTGTTAAAGAACAAGTATGTTTTTATCTCTGTTTAGAAATTTATTACAAAACTAACACGAAGCATCAATACGTTGCCGGAAAATTATAACAGATCATATATTAACATAATTTAGTGAAAAGATGATACACTCAGCAAACTGCTCAAAAACCTCTCCATTTAGCGTTTCGAGAAAATATTACAAAATCACAAATTCATATTTCTTTCATAATTCCAAAAATATTGTAAAAATTAAATGAAATCAAACTTTTTTCAAAATTCCAAAAATTAGAATAAATTGAAATATTTAAACCTTTTTAAATTCCAATAATATTCCAAAAATTCTTAAAAATTCAAACTTTTCCATAATTCTAAAAATATTGCAAAAATTATTACAAAATCAAAAATTCAAACTTTTTTCAAAATTCCATAAATTATAATAAATTCAAAAATTTAAAATTTTTCACATTTCTAAAAATATTCCAAAAATTTTTACAAAATCAAAAATTGAAACTTTTATCAAAATTCTAAAAATATATATAAAATTCAAAAACTCTATTTGTCTCAAAATTCTAAAAATATTGCAAAAATTATAACAAAATCAAAAATTGAAACTTTTTTCAAAATTCCAAAAATATTCCAAATATTAGAATAAAATCAAATATTTAAACTTTTTCTAAGTTCCAATAATATTCCAAAATTTCTTAAAAATTCAAACTTTTTCCAAAATTCTAAACATATTGCAAAAATTATTACAAAATCAAAAATTGAAGTTATTTTCAAAATTCCAAAAATTATAATAAAATCCAAAATTTAAAATTTTTCAAAATTCTAAAAATATTCCATAAATTATTACAAAATCAAAAATTAAAACTTTTTCCAAAATTCTAAAAATATTGAAAAAATTATTACAAAATGAAAATACAAACTTTTTTCAAAATTCCAACAATATCTTAAAAACTAACAAATTCAAAAATTTCCATGTCCAATTTCATTTTCAATTACAGTTACGTCATAAAAACAGCTACATTTTTTCCAAAAAATTGGGTAAAAAATAAATGAAATAATTTTTTGACACATTTGACATTATTTGTTCGACAAACTTATAATGCCATAATTCTCAATAATAATAATAAAATTTCATTTCAAACATATAATTAATTATATTTTTTTTCAAAAAATTGGGTAAAAGAATAAATAAAAATCTTTCTTTTGACACACTTGACAACATTTTTTTGACAAAGTTGTAATGCAATAATCTAGTTTTTTTTCTCACATACCAATCCCTACCATCAAGATTTCTCCAAATTTAATGTTCCTAATCACCTAAAATGAACGTTTTTTAAGCCAAAAATATGAAAATTTGCTATTTTTGACACACATAATGATTTTTTTGGCACACTTCCGGTACAGTTATTGAACACAGCGTCATTTCAGAGTTGTCTTTTGAGTATACCTATTAAAAAAAAAAAATTTGAAATCCCTCCAGCGGTTTTCCCTGCAGGGCGGCCTGCCGGCAGACAGACATACATTTTTTTTTGCTTTTTTAGAATCAGTAGGTCCTAAAACGTCGAGAAATTCCAAAAAAAGTGGGCGTAAGAATTTCACTTTTGGCTCACGAATGTAATACTTAGGTCTTTCAGACCGAAGTAACATTTAGACTAATACCACTAATCGGAGAAATAAATTTAGTCCGCCGTTTTGAAATAATCGCCTTTTTAATAAAAAATTTCCATTTCAAATATTTTTGCTTTTCCTATACCTAATGAACTATTTTACGCTTCCTTAAGTTGGCTTAAATCATTCATTTTTCAACCAATTAACTTTCTCTTAACGACCTTCTTTCTGTTTTAAAATTTTGCTCACAAAAATAATAAATAATAATAAAAAGTGTAAACATTTTGTATGGTACAACAGGAATAAAGTTAATTTTATCTCGCGCGACCAAATTCTCAACGGACTGAAATTTATAAATCTCGACGTTAAAATAAAACTCTTTTGCTACTGCCCGTAAAATAATCAAAATAATTATGATATTAGAACCAAAAAATTTGAAGTTGAAGAATAATGGAATAATTTAGTAATAGTAGTAAAAATCATGGATGTAAAGTTTTTTTTCCTAGGTTTAAGAAATTTTCTTGATATTTACTTGGATTTTTGGTAATTGTCATACAGCTCATGAACAAAATCAACCATTAAAGTTATAATTATTTAAAAAAAACTAAAATAAAAAATGTATGTGTTTCTATCCAAAATAGCCAAAGAATTAGAGAACCGGAAGTGATTAAAAATTAATTAAATTAATTCACAGTCAGTCCAAAAAAAACATGAAAACATGGAAAAAACGTGAAAATTGATTCATTTGTACGGATTTAATTTAATTTAGTCAGTTAATTGACGATTCATTTCAAAACATCTCCGAAGTACCAGATAAATTACATATTTGCTATGCTCCAACATTTAGAAAAATCAGTTGCAATTTTATCAACAGCGCTAGTAAACATTCAAGACCAGTTAGGAAGTCGACATAAATTCAGGGTTCTTTTGGATACTGTAAGATACCAAGATTCCTCCGATCCCATTACCCAATCTTTAATTATCTAAAAAACCTTATTTTCAAACATATCCAAATCGTCAAAATGCAGCAAAAGCAATTTGACTTTATTACAACTGTTTTGAATAAAATAATTGATTTAATTCACAAATTTTGCAATTATTAATTTTTAATTACGTTTGCAAAATATATGTTTCAAATCAGTTTGTTGACTTCGGAATAATTGCTAAAAGCATTTAAAATTAAAGTGGTTGTTAAATGCTTTGACCAATGATAAAATAAATGGATTATGTCACGCCCTTTCATTTTTGGCAGATTTCATTTAAAAATCTACCTATTGCAATGGGCTTCATCTCGGAATTTCGGAAAATTTTTTGTGCCAAACGACTATATATGATAAGCGGAGACGAAAAAACCAAAAAAAAATTTTATATATCTATATATATATATATATATATATATATATATATATATATATATATATATATATATATATATATACATATATATATATAAATATATATATATATATATATATATATATATATATATATATATATATATATATATATATATATATATATATATATATATATATATATAGATATATATATATATATATATATATATATATATATATATATATATATATATATATATATATATATATATATATATATATATATATATATATATACATATATATATATATATATATATATATATATATGTATATATATATATATATATATATATATATATATATATATATATATATATATATATATATATATATATATATATATATATATATATATATAAGCAATTATATAATAATTATAATATAATTATTATAATTAATTATATATAAGCAATTTCACGCAAGTTCAGCAAATTTTTGGGAAATTTTGAATTTTGACCCCTTTTAATTTTGATTATTTTTTGTTTATATCATTTTTAGCAATTGTATTTATTTTATTTATTGTACTACATATATAATTTTTATAATATTTTAAAAAATTCATCTAATAATAAAATATTTGATATATAACATAAAAAAAATCTTTTAGTTTATAACACCATTTCTATAATTTTCCTTCAGAACAAAAAAAACTGATTCCCGACAGTCATATGCACAACGAATTTTATCTTTAAAACAAAAAATAATTCTAGTCCTAAACTTTCACAAGTTAGATATAAAATAAGCTTCAATTTAGTTTAAAAAAAAAAGGTGAAACGCCATCTTTTCTTCAATTACACCGTTTTTTCTTATGTTACACCGTTAAAAATTATTTCAAAAAATTAACAGTGTACATTTTTAAAAATTTTGTTCTAATACCTATTCAACGACATATCATTTATGAAAATCGATTGAGTAATTTTTCTACAATCGCTCGTCAAAATGCACTCACTCACAGAATAACAAAAAATTGAGGGGCACCTTGTGAAGACCCCTGGTCGAAAAAAAATTCTAAGAGAACTTGTATTTTTTTATTTATGAACTATGATGATATATATATATATATATATATATATATATATATATATATATATATATATATATATATATATATATATATATATATATACATATAAACGATATGAGATATAACGAAAACGACCGGCACTCTCACGGTCGCATTTGTTAAGGTAGATCAAAAACAATTCTGTACATGTGCGTTCTATTAATATCTCAGACGATTTCGTGAATCAGCGAAATCCGACATGTGGTTAAGGAACTAGAGCCTTTTTTCTAAAATAACTTTATTTTTTAAAACCGTTATAACGGCCGTTTGGATACTAATATTTTTAAAAAATTAACAAATTTAGAATTTTTGGAATCTTTTTTATCAATTTGTTTTAAAAATAGGTCTCTGGAATTAGAGGTTCCTGAGTGAGCGGCTCCAACAAAAAAGTTTGCAAAAAAAAATTATTTTTGAAACAACCGGCACTCTCACGGTCGCATTTGTAAAGCCAGATCAAAAAACCTTTTCGAAAAATGTACGTTTTATTAATATTTTAGGTAAATTCGTAAATCAGCTAAATCCGACACATGGTTGAGAAACTAGAGGCTTTATACTAGAAAAAAACTCTGTTTTTTAGATCCGTTATAACAGCCGTTTTAATTCTAATATTTTTAAAAACTTCATAAATTTAGAATCTGTGGAAACATTTAAATCCGTTTCTTATAAATATTAACCTCTGCAGTTAGAAGTTTTTGACTTGTTGGCTTCAACAAAAAAGTTTTCAACAATCCCCAACTACAATTTTCAAAAACCTTATAACAGTCAATGAAAAAAAAATAAAAAGATTTGAATAGAAGAAATTAATTTTTTTTCTTAGAAATAAACTATTTTGATAATTCGTGTTGATGTTTCGTGTTAGTTTTGTAATAAATTTTTAAACGGAGATAAAAAATACTTGTACTTTAACAAAGAGTTATGTTTAATATACATCGCTGCCCAAAACTAAAAACCATGTCCTTATAAAAGTTTTTTTACCGAAAACTGTATCAAAATCCTTAACCCAGACCGAAGTCTTGATATCTCAGGGCTGTGAGATTTCAGCCCCTCCATATATTTAGTGCATGACTTTATGTCCTCTAGGGGGACGCGATGTTCAATTTGTTAAGTCATTATTAAATTTAAAACTCGAATAACTGAAAATTAAACCAATTGACTACAATCAATTCGCTCAGTAATTCACTCGATTGTAAGGCGACCTACAATACTTAAGACATCGAAACGATTATCGGAAATGTAATTATAAGGACACTTTGATTGCTACAGTAGCTCGCATAAGTTATCATGTACACAACGATACAACAGCATTTATTATTGCAATAAACAAAACGGCCACGGTCATTCAATAAGAGTGTTAGCCATTATGAAATTATTCCTAATTAACGGGTGCAGCCAGACAAAGTCGCTAGTTAAAGGTGGCAACCGATTTATTTTTGAAATGGGCTAATTAAATCCTTTCATTTGATATCAAACACGGCATCATTAAATTAAATTTTTTTTTGGTCATGACCTTATGTCCTCTAAGCACCGCCATTTTAAATTATTTGTATCATCATTAAGCTTATAACCAGCAAAAGATCAAAACGCTTCAAACGGTACCTCATTTATCAAATTGTAGTTGTAGTTTAGAAGTTATGAGGGAACAGATCAAGCGTCTGTTCTCCATCAATCAAGCGTTAATCAAGCGTCTGTTCTCCATGTCAGGGGCGGCTTGGAGCGGGCGTCTGTCTTGAATCAAGCGGCTCGCTATATAAACGTGTAAAAAGGTTGTTTCTGGTGACCTTAATATGCAGAACGGACCCATTCACGACAATTTGGGTTGGGCCTAAGGTTAACACCCTAACCCCGGAAAAAAACTAATATGTTAAATTTGGTTATCAGAAACAGAAAAACAGACCCGGAAACAACAACAGAATTTTACCTAGACGTGAAAAAGGACAAGACTACCGAATCGGAACGTGGAACGTGCGCAGCCTGAGCGCTCCTGATGCTCTTATAAGTCTAGAAACAGAGGCTGAGAGGTATAGGATGGATATTATTGCTCTACAAGAAATTAGACAGCCGATAATCGGAAAACAAGATTTGGATAGTCACTCTCTATACTGTAGTGGTCATCCTTCTCGAAGAGAATTTGGATCTGGCTTTCTTGTTGGTGCACGCATACAAGAAGCCGTGATGAAATTCATCCCGGTCAGTGAGAGGATCTGCTACCTACGTGTACGCGGTACATATAACAATATTTCTCTTATTGCCGTGCATGCACCTACTGAAGCTAAGACCGTCGACGAGAAGGATAATTTCTACATAGCACTGGAAGAGGTTATGAAACAAACACCAACACGCGACTTCATTATGGTTCTTGGTGGCTTTAATGGACAGGTTGGAAGAGATATCTCTTATGGAAATGTGGTGGGTCCCAACAGCCTGCATTTGAATTCGAATGATAATGGTGAGAGAATGACTGAGTTTGCATTATCAAATAATTTGAGAATTGCCAGTACGTTCTTTCCGCATCGATCGATTGCAGACGGACTTGGGTCTCACCGAATGGAAATACTCGAAATCAAATTGATCACGTTCTAGTAACAACACGATTCTTTTCGAGCGTTCTGGATGTGCGATCCTTTAGAGGTGCATACATTGGAAGTGACCACTTCCTTGTATGTGCAACGATAAGGTTCCACTTCCCAAATCCAGGTGTAACATATGTATGACTAATCCAATTGACATACATTACATATGTTATTCTCCCAACCAAACTATTCTAAACAATTAAATAAGTCATCAACAACTTAAAAGCCTAGATCTAATATCTATAAATTCCCACGATATACATGTTATAAGGAAACCCAATTAACTTAAAATAATATTAAAGTTGATGACATCACAAAAATAAACTTGAATAAAATTTAAATAAAATTTGTTGAAATTCCTGCTGAACGAGGCAATTATATTTATTTAATATAATATTGACCGATATTAACTTCACATAATAAATCGATTGATAATTGGTTAATCGATTTAATTATGAAAATAAATGTAAATAAATGTAATCTTAAGAGGGGATTATAGCGGGGAAACCCTCTATCAATTCCACTATAAATTAAATGAAAATTGTAACGAAAAAGCAATCAATAAACTTATCCGAAAGTTTAAAGTTAAAGTGTTAGTTTTAATTTAAAACCTCTAACGGAAGAAAGTCTGCCCAATAGGCCTCAGTCTACGGGTTTAACATGGTTTATCCAGTTGTAAAGACTTTCTTCCCATCATAAATATTGAGACGAATAAGTGGACGCCGTAGTATAGCAGCTCAACAGATAAGTCCACCATACAGGCATTCCAAAATTCGATCAACGGAAACGTTTTAACATCTCATCATTAAAGAATGCTGAAACAGAAGAGAGATATCAAATCCATATTGCCGAAACATTGGAGAAATCAGAAACCATTAATGGAGACATCGGTAAGTCATGGTATTTGCTCAAAGATGCTGTTTTAAGCGCTGCTGAGGGAATACTTGGACGACCACAGAACCACTCCCAGAAGCCATGGATGGATCAAGCATGCCTTGATGCTATTCAATACAAAAGAGATTGCTATCTGAAGTGTCTACAAGGACGCAACACCAGGTCCACGAAGGAGAATTATAAACTGGCAAGACAAGCCGTTACAAAGCTATGTAGACGAACGAAGAGAGAATGGTGGAAGAGACAGTGTGAGGAGATTGAAAGCTTCAATAAGGAACATCAATCGCGTAACTTCTTTCAACAGGTTAAAAACTTAAAGAAGGGCCCTCAAACTAGATCAACTGCTATTTAAAACGAAGATGGGGAGCTACAAGTAGACCTTAAAAATATTTTAGATACTTGGGCCGCTTTTTTTGAGAATCTTCTCAACTTAAGTGACCAGCAACAAGTCGGGCGACGAGCAAAGCTTATTCGTGCGTCAAAGGTACATGTAGAAGAACCCACCAGAGAGGAATTCGATGCGGCGCTGTCAAAATTAAAATGCAATAAAGCACCTGGTATCGACGATATAACATCTGAAATGATTGTACATGGTGGCGAAACTCTATCCTTAGGATTGTTTGAACTTGTTCAAATGATCTGGAGGACTGAAACCATGCCACAGGACTGGAACACAGCTATGCTGATACCAATCCATAAAAAAGGTAATCGCCTACAATGTGCAAACTACAGAGGAATCGCCCTCCTCTGCACAGCATATAAGATCTTTTCCAACATTTTGCTATCCAAAATCAATCCTTTTGCTGAAAAACTGTTTGGAGAATATCAGTGTGGTTTCCGGCGGGGCCGAGGTACCACCGATGCACTTTTCTCGATAAGGATGATTTTGGAAAAGTGTCGAGAGTTCAACATACCTGTGCACCAACTTTTCATTGATTTCAGGCAGGCCTACGACTCTCTCGAACGAGAGACTCTATGGTCTGCTCTGGTGTCAATGGGAATTCCTGGTAAACTGGTATCACTATGCAAAATGACAGTACAGAACTCTCAATGCAGTGTGCGAGTAGAGAACGAAATATCAAAGCTTTTTAAAGTCGACTCCGGTTTAAGACAAGGTGATGCTATCTCTCCTATACTTTTTAATCTAGCCTTGGAATATGTGTGCCGTCAAAAGAAACTACCGACTAATAACAATATCTTGTCAATAAACTCAGTACAGATGATTGCTTACGCTGATGATGTTGTCATCCTCGGCCGAAGTGAAGCTGTTATGAGTGAGACTTTCAAGTCGCTTCAGAGTGGTGCTAGGAAAATTGGTCTGCAAATTAACTACAATAAAACCAAACATATAAATGTTTCAAGAGAGGCTGAGAAGAAAGATTTGATGTGCGGCGATGAACGAATTGAGGGAGTTGCACCTTTTAAATATTTGGGATCAATGCTTGACTCAAACAACAGCATACTTACAGATATTAAAGCTCGAATCGCTGCAGGTAATCGAACTTTCTACTCAATTAAACCTCTCCTTGGATCACCGTATGTATCAACTAACACCAAGCTCAAGTTATACAAGACATTGATTAGACCGGTTGTGATGTATGGGTCACAAACGTGGACCCTTACACAAAATGACGAATCGCATTTATCTGTATTTGAGCGTAAGATCCTACGCTACATTTTTGGTCCACTTAAGACAGACGATGGAGAGTATAGAACCCGGTATAACTTTGAGATCAGAGACCTTCTTGAGGGTCCTGATATAATAGGTTGTATCCGTTCTAATAGGATTGCTTGGTTTGGGCATGTTCTACGAGCCGATTCACAGTCTGGAATGATTAGAAAAATGTACGTTAGTACCCCAGGGAGTTAGTACCCCAGGGAGTACCCCAGGGAGACTGACGTAATAAACGACCTTAAAAAAATCGGCTGCCATGGTAATTATGTCGCTGTTGCGAATGACCGTGGTGAATATTCAAAGCTGATTAACCTGGCAACGCTCCTACACGTAGCATGAACGCCATAAAAAAAAAAAAAAAAAAAAATTATTGTTACAGTAAATCAAATTATCATTTTGTAACCGATTTTATTTTTGTAACCGATGATGAATGTATAACATTCAAACGCGTCAAATAAATTTTAATTAATAATTACTGTAACAATAATTTATTAATTTAAATAATTGATTTAATTCATTAATGACTTTGAACCTCCTAATACAGTTGAACAGCTAAGCAACTGAAAAGATTTTTAGGAATGAATAACTGTTATTGAACGACCATTTCATATTAAATCGAGAGGGGGTCTTAGGTGACCATTTCCGATTTGTCTGAAAATGCATTAATAGATTCGTCTCGTGAAAAAGTAAAAACTAATTAGACCGAAAGAATTCAATAAGTGGTTTTTCATGAGATATCACCATACAAAGTTTCCCGAAAATCGGGAAAAATCAAAAAAGGAGTCAAATTCAAAAATTCACAGCTCTTTCATTTTTTATCCGATTTGAGTCAACAGTATGTTGTGGGAAAGGTAATTCAGTCTAACTTAAGATAAATTATTCAAAACTTATTGTTGCATAACGAAAAGTGAGTCAAAATGTGAGTTTTAATATATTTTCATCCTTCGGCTCAAAACCTTACCTTCAATTTTTTTTTTAAGGTCAACAAATTACCTTTTCAACGATATACTGTTCTTGATGGTATCTTGATTTGTTAGGTTTTTATTGAGTTTTTTATGGGATATGCCATGAGTTTTCAGTACAAAGTTTGACCGCATGAGTAAAAAATCGACCATATTCTGTATTCGGTCACAGATAACTAACTCTCCCTTTTTTCTATAACCTCTAAAAACAAAAAATCCCAAAAAGTAACAACATTCTGAAACGATTAAAAATGTAAAAGGTTAGAGCGACGAGGCGCCAATATTATTTGTTCCTTTTGAAATGTCTATTTATTTTTAATTCTCTTTATCTCTCTCCCTCTCAAAAATAAAAACGATATTTTAAGAACTTAGGATAAGAAAAAATAAATTTGAATAAGTTAGTTTGTTCAAATTTAGATTCAGTAAAAATTGGTCTTTAAGAATAATTAGTTAAAATATCTTTCCAGAGTTAAATAAAAACAAAACAAGTGACAAAAAATATTTTTTACGAATGAAATTAAATTAAAAATAAGTGCTAGTGCTAGAAATATAAAATATAATTTTAATAAAATTATTATTTTAATAAAATTATATTAAATGAATATTTTATCAAAATGTTGTGTGCTGAGCCAAACATGAAATGCCATTTGAATGAATGCGAAAAATGCCACGAAGTGAATGGAATGGAGCAATTCTTCGAACAAATTCTTGAAGATAACCAAATGGAGAGTATACCATACAAACAATGGGTCAATCAAAGCGACAAATTTTGAACTAGCTTATTTTTGAATTACGCCATCCATTACGCCATTTGTATTACGCAGCTCAGCAATTTATTTTAATAATTTTAATAGTGTTTTTAAAAAATAGGTAGAACGAGCTTGGAAAATATTACGCGTCCTTCCGATGATTTCATTAGGTCGTATAGCATGCAGCTGGCAACTTTGATTCCACACGATTTCATCACGAAGAAACAATCTGATTTTTTGAAAATGAAAAAGGATCAACTGCGGCAAGGCGAGTTTATTGTAATCTCCGACTTTGCGGAAAATTATCACTGCGTTATTCAGGTATATATTCATCTCCAATCGATTCGAAAAATTGGTTGGATCTTCCATTTTATATTAAATGCGAAACTTTTAAAGGCGAAGTACAATCAGCACATTGGAACTAGCAGCAGGTTGCACTTCATCCGTTTGCAATTTATTTCAAAGATGAGAGAGATGAGTTGAAGTTCAAAAGTCTTCTGATAATTGCCGAGAGTCTGAAGCACAACTATGAAGCAGTATACCAATTTCAGCAGGAACTTTTTAAATTCTTGGATGAGACTTTTCAATTCGTCACAAAAATGTACTTCTTTTCGGATGGAGCAGCTTCGCAGTACAAAAACGAAAAAAATTTTTTTTCAATTGTGTCAACATAGACAGGCCCATAATTTCGATACTGAATGGCATTTCTTTGCCACGGTGCATGCGAGGGCCCTTGCGATGGTATTGGAGGTGCCTATAAGCGCAACGCAACAAGAGCTTGTCTCCAGAAAAAATTCGAAGGCCATATAACAACTGCAAAAGAACTCTACCAATGGATCATTTCGAACAAAGACTCGGCCATTGCCTTTCGCTTTTGTCCGGAAGGAGAATACAAGAAAATTGAAAAGAAATTTGAAAAAAAAATTCGACAAAGTGTCAACTATCGCAGGAACACAAAAATTTCACTGCTTTACTCCAATCAACGACAAAGAAATTGATGACAATACCAAATACCAAATTGATGACATAAAATCACTACTTTTATGCATATTATCCCAAAATTATTTTGAATACGCTGATAATTATTACATACAAAATAATGGTCTAGCAATGGGATCGCCTTTATCTGGATTATTGGCAGACATTTATCTTAATAATTTCGAAAGCACATATATATTCAATCATTCAGTCAACCCATATAAGGATAAAATCATTTTTTATTGTAGATACGTCAATGACACCTTTATCATATTTGATGGTACCAATCGTCAGATTTCTCATTTCAACAACACTATAAATACACATGTCAACAATATAAATTTCACTGTCGATCATGAAAATAATAACACCATCAATTTTCTTGATATATCAATAACCAGACAACCACAAAAATTAGAATACAAAATTTACAGAAAGCCAACTACCAGTGATGTCACCATCAATAACGATTCTTACCATCCTTATCAACAAACATTAGCAGCTTACAATAGTTTCGTTAATAGACTTTTATCCATTCCTATGAATTACAATAATTACATTGAAGAAATTAATATATTAAAATATATAGCACAAGTTAACGGATATAATCCCCGTTTAATTGACACCTTAGTCAATAAACATAAGAATCGTTTAAAAAACAAAAATAACAACAATAATGAACCTAAAAAGATCATAAAATACATTTCATCTTCTTACTCCACCTTTATGCCATTCGCAAAAAGCAACTTACTGCGAAAACACAATATACATATAAGTTATAAAACAAGGAACAATTTGAAAAATAGATTGGTCAAATGTAATACAACACTGCTAGAAAAATCAACTGGGATTTATAAACTGTCTTGCAAAACATGCAAAAAGTTTTACATAGGCCAGACCGGAAGGCCCCTCATTAAAAGATATAAAGAACATTTACCATCTACAAGAAATGATACTGGAACTTCTAATTACGCACGACATCTAATTGATGAAAATCATGAATTTTCACACTTTGAAAATGATATCAAATTATTGCACAAATGTTCCAAAGGAAAACTTATGGATGTATACGAAGAATTTGAAATATACAAAGCATACAAAGGCAATAATGAATCATTATTAAATGATAAATTAACAATTAAGGAAAACATACTATACCGTACAGCAATACAAAGTTTAAATTCTAATACATAAAATACACAAGTTATTTTGAAAGGAACTTCTTTCATGGATTTATTTTTATTTTTACTTTTCGTTATTTTTATTATCATTGTAGCATTGTAATTTATATGTCATTTTATTGATATCGTTTTTGCAATTTATTATATTTAACATAAGTCGTTTTCAAATTTTGATAAAATACTGAGGATGATAATCAAGATATTATCGAAACATGTTTAAATAATTTTCAACAATTATTGTACTTCACACGACGGTTGTTATTATTAATAAAAAATTTATTAATAAAACATAAATAAAAATAAAATAGTTTAACACTATATTTGTTAATTAAATATTGTGAAGTGGGTGAATTTATTCACAATTTAAGAGAGATATTTTTAATATCATTCAACATGAAAGAAATTAAAGTCTCAAGATTCTCAGCTTCGAATTATTTTACAATCTTTAAATTAATTAATTAAACAGAATTTAAAGAAACCATTTTGCATAACACTATTTACAGATCGAAAAAAAAATAAACTAAATCATATCATTTCCTGTTCTGTGATTTTTTAATTTTTAATTTGTTCAATTTTTTAATTTTCTTTTACTATATATGTATTTGTATTTTTCTAACGTTCTTAATAGTTTTAGGAATTGTGTTACTACTGGGCAAGAATTGGGTCTCGGCCTGTTTGCCATCGTTGATTAAATAAATAAATAAATAGTGTATTCATACAGATAATAAAATCGAAAATTCAAGAAAATCGATAATTTGTTTAACTTAGAGGTCAAAGGTTACGTGAGAGGTCATTCACCTGTATGGATTAAATATAGATTTTGTCGAAACAATCAATATTGCCGAAGAGCGAAGTTAGTTATCTGTGACCGAATAGAGAATATGGTCGATTTTTTACTCATGCAGTCAAACTTTGTACTGAAAATTCATGGCATATCCCATAAAAAACTCAATAAAAACCTAACATTAAAGATACCATCAAGAACAGTATATCATTGAAAAGGTAATTTGTTGACCTTTAAAAAAAAAAATTAAAGGTAAGGTTTTGAGCCGAAGGGAGAAAATATATTAAAACTCACATTTTGACTCACTTTTCGTTAGGCAACAATAAATTTTTAACAATTTATCTTAAAGTAAACTAAATTACCTTTTCAACGATATACTGTTGACGCAAATCGGATAAAAAATGAAAGAGCTGTGAATTTTTGAATTTGACTCCTTTTTTGATTTTTCCCGATTTTCGCGAAATTTTGTATGGTGATATCTCATGAAAAACCACTTATTGAATTCTTTCGGTCAAATCATTTTTTTTTCACGAGACGAATCTATTAACGCATTTTCAGACAAATCGGAAATGGTCACTTAAGATTTTTGCTTTTTCCTCTCGATTTAATATGAAATGGTCGTGAAGTTTCTTACCTGATGTTTCTTAGTTTTGTTTTCTCAGGATCACTTTATTCCTGTTTGAATCCTGTTCCAGGCTTTATTCTATTCTTCCGTGATTATTCTTTTGTTTTATTATTATTATCTAGAGGAGGAGTATTTGTGGCGTATCTACCTTTTTAATATATGTTTTCCTAGAAGATATGAGTCCTTCTCGCTTGGGTTAGCTTTACATAATTTATTTTAAATGTTCTTATAAGATATTCAAAGAATTAATTATTGCAGCTTTCAAATGTCAATCTGAAAAATGTTACATTCCTTAAAATAACATATATTAAAATAAAAGAATAAAAACAAATCTTACAACAAACACAATATTTAAATTATTAAACTACACAAAGCACAAACGTACACGTATGTTGAAACCAAAAATTTAAATAAACATTTGCCCGTTTTTGTTTTATTTATTTTTCACTGTTTTCATAACAAATAAATTACTTTTTCACCCAAAAATAACAGAACAAGAAAAACATGTACGACATACAATATTTAGAACTACCTACCTACCTTTACCAACGAACAATACAATCATTTTCTAATTTTCTTCAGAATATATCACGGTGATGTTTTTTTCCTTATAAACATTACAGGGAAGGGAAATGTCAAAGTTAAAATCAAAAGAAAAGAATTTCATTTAAGTTTATTTATTAAATTTTTGTAAGATATTTGTGTGTATGTATATCCTTTACTGTAATGTAAAGCTTGAAAAAGATATGGGATGGATAACGATGATATGAAGGTAAATCATTCAATATCTCCTATTTGAAATATACTTAAGAATGCCTTAAGTGGGGTACAGAAATTTTAGAGTTCTACTATCATGCCAATGGCCGATGATATGTAGGTAATAAATTTAATTGTTTAAACTCTCGAAAACAAAAATAAACAAAAAGGTTAAGTTCACTAAACAATAATCGTTTTTAATTGCTATTAGTATGATGTTTAATCTCATCGTCTATTTTTTCATTGAACAAAGTCATAAAATTTATACACAATGATCCAATTACTTGAAAAATCTCGTTCATTTTTTGCAATTTCAATTGAACTCAATTAAATTTTTATTCATTTCATAACTACAAAGTAAAAAAAAATCAGGATCATTAAATTACAATTTTCTGACGACAATTTTCTGTCGCTCACAAATAGTTTTTTTTGATTATCATAATAAACAAAAATGGGATTTTCCTCACATTTTTGTTTGAGTAATTTTCCTATTGTCATTTTTTAATTTTTTTATTCAATTTTCATTAAATTGAAATTAATCTGTATATTCTTACACAACGTATAAAACAATGTAACGTTAAAGAAATCGTTTGAATATTTAATAAAAAATAAGCTAATATTAATTTCACTTCTCAACAAAACCCTCCCTACCTACCAACATTTTTTGATCTTATAATTGAAAAAGTTATTAAAAGGAATTCTTTGTTTTTTAATTTATCTGATTTTTAAAAATTAGGAAAAATATTTCATTTTCGTAATTAGGAGTCTTCCTTTTAATATTTATGGAATTTTTTATATGCGTAATTTTTACGATGTATAATTTAAAGTATTAATAATTATGCAAACAATGAATTGAAATTGTAATCCTTAAATTGAATAATTTAAAAAGAAAGCTTTTGTTAAGTGATGAATAATACTTGGATTTGTTAAAGGAAGTCACAACCAAGAATTAATCAAAATGTAGCTCTTTAACTAAAACGTATTTATAAATACAAAAAATGGTCAAGCAACTAAAATGTAGCTCCACAAGTTGCTGTTTTGCGTTTTCCAGAATATTTATTTCCAGATATTTTCTTTAAGTCCTATTTAACTCTAACTCAGGTTTCTAAACCGACAATGTTGAAGATTACAATAGTTAGCTTTTGACTGAAAAAATACATGAGTGAGAACATGACTGTGCTTTAACTGATAACATTTAAAATGAAACATGTGGACGCTACATCCATCCGAACCCCACAATTTATTTATTTATCACGGAAAGCAAAAACAAAATCATTCCCTTTAGGCAGAGTCATCCCAGTTGAAGAATTCATTCAAAACCAGAATAAAACCTATAAATAAATATAAGTAAATATGAACTCACCCCAGGCTAGCAATCGATCCCGTTCCTCCTGCCTTGTCCGATTAGCCGTTCATCTCTCTCAGGTTAATCATGCGAACAAATTGATAAAAAACAGAGACTGTGCTTAAGACCGCATGCAGAAGTGAAAATTTCATAGGCAATCGCAATCAATTGATATCGTTTTAGTAGTATTTGGATCGTATTAGTAGAATAAATGAGAAATAAGTCAGAACGATAAACCGCTAACTACACACTGTAGTGAAGAGCTTCTTCGTGGCATAGCAGGTCGCGCACCTGGATGCAATTTGTTTAGCCCCATGCTAGCTTCAGCCAAGGAATCGAGAGATGTTTTCTGCTGCTCCATTACAAAAAACCGCATAGTACGCGAGAAAACCTGATAAGAACGGATATGAAAAAAAACTAGTGAAAGACTGAGGCTCTGGTGACCCCGTATGAAAAAGAACCACGATCACCACGTCCAACCCCTTACTTCAACATACGATTACACACTATCGCACCTTACACACTCACACATACGCACCTACATTCATCCACACATTCGTACACACTTGAAACCATCCAATATCATTCATTTACAAGAACGATGGTAACGATTTTGAGAATGGAAACGGTGTAAAATCAATTTAAACGTTCATTATATAGGAAATGCAATGGCTCTATACGCTTAGCATAATTGACCCTAAAACTCTGAAAATAAATGTTATTCATATGGTTGAAAATTTCGCCGTTGTATTTATTACCACAAATATTCATATATTAATTTAGACACATCATTATAACCGGAAAATGAATTACAGTCTTATTTAAATTTATTTCATTTAGTACTACTTTGGTTGGTTTTAGATATAATAGCATATTCTTTAATTGATGAGTTTGTAATACATTACCACATAAATCAACTTCCCCTGACCTCATTCCAGGGCGAGCGCAGTAGATTTTTGTGTTTTTGAAGATCACTATCGGAGGGGGTTATAAAACACGCACCATATTCACCATCAAGAAGTTTGGTCCCAATCTGTTTAAATTCTTCTTTATCTGTATCACAAGGGACGCGTTTGTATTTGCAGACACTAACGGTAAGCTATCACATCCATTAATTTGATAAATGGGATTTTCTAATGTAAGTATTGCATGCGTTGCCGTATGTAGAATGGTACGCCTCAATAAATATGATCAAACAATTAACGTTACATTGCCCTTTTTAACACCGTAAAATAAATTTTTGTCATCATCCCGCCAATAAGAACAAGTTACAGTTGTATCATCAATTTGCGTTGTTATCATTTGTGGTCCTGATGAATTCAACACATCAATCGTAACCACAGATATAACCCCTTCTATGGTTGAGAATGTTATACGTTATTCATGCTTTGATATTGAAAGTTGATTTATAGGACCAGATGTGTTTGGTATTATTAAAAAAAAAAATTACAAGGATCGCGTTCGAATAAATATACGCTACTCGATGAAGCACCAAATACGATTTATTTTTGAGATACATCACAACATGTATACTTTATTCGTTGTGTTTGTTTTAGAGGTGAATTACCTATGTCAGATAAATCTTTGTAATTCAATAATACAAAACTTTCACACATTTTTCTTTAAGAAAAAAAACTATGAATAAATTAAGTCAATTAAAGGGAATAACGTAGAAAATTTAGTTATTTTTTTTATGTTTATAGAAAGGTATCTTACGACTTTGACAATTTTAAGATCGACTGTTATAATACCGCTTTGACCTTCGTCTACATTATAATAAAAATGAAGTATAATATTGACATTGAATCACAAATATGCATCACATGAACCCTCCCACATACTCACACTCATATACACACGTATTGATACTCACATCCACACCATTGCACATCCTCAATCACATTCATCTCATACAGGTATAAATAAAAAGCCAAATTAGACTCACCCCATACTGTGGGCAGATCCCACTCTCCTTCCTCCCTTCCAGATCAGTCGTTCATTTCTCCTAATACCATTAAAACAAAATAACGGTGGATCATGCGATGGTGATTAGTGTTGGAATATAAGTTGGAAATACGTCACTGTATCGTTAGCTTCGCCGAGTATTGGTCACACAATAGAATCACAATAGAATTTTTGTTAAGATCTAGTGAGGAAACAATTCCAATACTAATAAGGAGTACCTTTGCTAATAAGGAGTGATGTTTTATCCCGCAGTTTCTTCCGTAGTATATCTAGTTGACGTTCAATTAGCACTACTGTTAGTTTAGTACCAGTACCAATAATTGTGCCCGTTTTTGTTTTATTTTCTCACGGACCACAGTTTCCTGTCCTGATAATTCTTGTTATTACCAACTCCTCGACCGCCGTCACCTAATCGCATGAACTGGATGGCTAGCATAAGACGTGTACAACACACATAATCTTTTATCAGATCAAAAAAAACTTTAAACTAGATCAAGGTGTCCTTGTCGTGTTGGTATCTTTTTGGTACACAGGAAAGTAAAAACCAATCTTTTCGTTTGAATTACAAAAGTTTTATAATATTCGATTTTATTATTAATATTATATTTGTAAATGTTCTAATTTAAATACGTTTAACGCGAACGTGCAAATAAAATTAAATTAATTCTACAGTTTATATACCGCCATTTGCACAGCAAAACACTAACAAATAATATTTATTTTATACAATTATCTTAACACTTAGAATAATTTAATTACACCACAAACAAATTGTATTATACAGTTAATTAATTTAATCCGGAGTACACCAATAAAATTTTTCTATAGAACTGAGCTAATAACGAGGACTAACATATTTTTATTTTGACTTCTTAGTCATTATCAATGTGCCATTTTATTTCTTCTTTTCATTGCACTCATAATTAATTCAAAATAAATTGTGTTATAATGTTACTATAAAACATGTAAACTTACTCACAAAAATCAAAAAATTGCTAATTTCAACAATTAGTTAGTATTTAGAAACTAACAAAAATGGTCTCCGATGGCAAATTTTCTTCTTTTTTCTCCATCACTCAATTGACAGTCCAACCATCTGCTAATCCAATCAGAAACCAATATCAATCTGCCAACAATAATAAGAAATAAAATCAGCGACTAAGAGAGAGAGAGAGAGAGAAGCTATCTGTCAACTTCTATTTATAGTGCATTACAGTCGTTCCCAAACAATAACGAATCGATAAGGCAGTTTCTTGGGAAATTTTATTTCCTTTTTTGTCAATTATTGTACCCACTAAGGAATCTATACAACTAAATTGTATTTTAAAAAAATTGAATATATGACAAATATTAATTACTAAGCTATGGCAAGAAATTACATATGAAAATAGCGCGATTACGAATGGTATTGCACAACTGTTTGACGACAAACCAATACAGAAACTATGACGATAGACGGTGACCAATAGAATACTGGAAAATATGTTTGTTTAGTGTAAAAACAACTACGAAAGTTTTTTCGTTAATGTAAATCCAACGCGAGTGGTAAAGTAATGTGACTCGAATCTACGAAGTATAGTATCTTCGTTACAACACACTAACCTCACAATGTAAATCAAATAATTGTCAAAATAGCACTAATATGCCAATAGCAGGGACTAAAGTACGCGTGGTTTTCACACCCATAGATCAACGAGTTTAAATTTTACAAATCTTCCTGCGGAAAGCTAAGCAAATTCATTGGTATTAATGCGCATTGTTGCCGTTTGCAAATCACTAAGTGCTACCATTTTGAATTTTTTTATTTATCATGATTCCCATCGATGTTTAATCATACATAAGCTATGCTTCTTTGTATAGAATTTATGCGATTTCCGTCTCGTAATTTTATGAGCTTTAAGTCAATATAATTGATATTATCAAGTATCAAGTTACAAGTATTAAGTCTTCACTTAATTTTAGAAACATATATTACAAACAATTTCAAACCGACAACATATTTAGTGAAGATGATAAAATTCCAATACATTTAATTTTGATATTCAAATGTAATTGTTTCAGGTTATACTATCTTTCTTACGTTATTTTTAATTTCATAAAAATTATGTTCAATAAAAAAACATTGATCAAATCAAACTACCGTTTAAAACGATAGTTAAATAAAAAGCAAATTAAGTGTACACAACAACTTCCCAAATTTTCATGATGATTAATGTGTATTAATGCATAAAGGACAAACAAACATACTTTCAATTTTATATATATTCAGTATTTATTTAGCATGATGACTCAAATGCAAATTGCAAAAGACAGTAGCAATATAACTTTAAAAAACTGCGTTATAGATCAATTTTTTAAAATTCGTATAATTTTAATGGTATTTAATAAAAATTAAAAAAAAACAATAAAAAAATATGTACCACACCAGGAATTGAACTCACTACCTACAGCACATGAGTCGAGCACGATATCCACAACGCAATTTAAAAATATGGAAAGACTGAAATCTCAAGCTCTGAGATATCAAGACTTCGGTCTGGGTTAATGATTTTGATATAGTTTTCGGCAAAAACTTTTATGAGGACATGGTTTTTAGTTTTGGGCAGCGATGTATATCAAACATAACTGTTTGTTAAAGTACATGTATTTTTTATCTTTGTTTAGATATGTCTTAAAAAACTAACACGAAACATCAATACGTTGTTAGAAAATTATAACAGATCATATATTAACATAATTTAGTGAAAAGATTAAACAATCAGCGAACTACAAAAACCTCGTAATTTAGCGTTTGGAGAAAATATTTCAAAATCACCAATTCAAATTTCTTTCAAAATTCCAAAAAATATTGTAAAATAAAAAATTCAAACTTTTTTCAAACAAAATTCTAAAAATATTTCAAAAATTATTACAAAATCACAGATTAAAACTTTTTTCAAAAATTCTAAGAATATTGCAAAAATTATAACAAAATCAAAAATTGTAACTTTTTCCAAAATCGAGAAGAAAATAATGAACAATTAGAACTTTAGTCGGAATAAAAATCATTAAAATTAAATATCTCAAGAACAAAAATTAACGCCTCTCATTTAATTTGATATATTTTAGAATAAGGATAGAACTATTTTCAGAAAAAAAAATAATTAAATTCCAATCGATCTTCGACCCTAGCGCCATCTTTAAAAAAGTTTTTTAATATTTTTATTTAAAAATTAATTATAAAAACAATTAATTAATTTTTTTTCAAACGATTAACTAATCATCCATCAAACAAAAAAAGTTTGATGAAATCGGATAGCCATTCTTGAGCAATTTAATTTCAAAGTTACATCAGATTGGCAGAATTTTCATTTTTCATGCATGCTGGGGTGCCCCCTATGCTCAAACTATGCACTTTAAAAATTTTAAAATAAGTAGTATTTTTTATTTTGTCCATAATACTTATATGCCAAGTTTCAGGAAAATCAAAAATGGTCAAGTTCAAATTTCGACTTTTTCACCTGCGTAGATCACGTTTTTTATCTTAGGATCTGTTTATGTTGAAGCTTCGATAAACGAGTCAAGCATCGAGTCAAACAGTGATAAAAGCGTTGAATAGCGCTATTATTTTACAGTGTTTATGTTGAAGCTTCGAGAATTTTAATAAAATTTACAAAAATATATACAATAAACTTAAAATTAATTAATTTAATAATCAATTTTCCATAAACTTCAAAAATTTAAATTAATTAAAACTAATATTTTTATTTTTATGTATTTTTTTTATAAAATAAATAAAATGAGCTTCGATCAGAGCTTCGATAGTAGCGTCGAAAAAGAACAAATCGTTTATCGACGCTTGACTCGATGCTTGACTCTTTTATCGATGCTTCAACATAAACACTCCTATTTGAAAGCATGTATTCATTTCCATCGATGGTCGACGCTATTATCGAGGCTCCAACATAAACGCACCCTTATATATTGTTGTAAATTATATTATCATGAATATTAGAAAGAAACTCTAAATTTCTATTTTTCTTTTCTTTTAAAAAAAAATGTTGTGTAGTAGGAATTACAAAATGTGTCACATAGATACCTTTTAAGACTCAGGTCCCACAACAACATGCGTCTTGATGTATAGGTGGACGCTTCTTTTTAAATCTTTGTGGATTGAAGGCACTCGAGACTATTGATTCGGTCAAAGCATTCCATTTGTACGATGTACGTACAAAGAAATTATGTTATCTATTTTATTGTATGTATAATGTTTTTAGTAATACCTGCAGAATTGGCCAGAGAAGTTTTACTTCAACAGCGGTTAAAGGTTACGCACTTCACTTTTTTTTAAATGTCTGTAGTTTTAAGATACTCGATACTTACTACTGATTCGGGCAAAATATTCCATTTTTTATAAAAAAAACAACAAAATCAGCAACAGCACGGCGTTGTTGTTGAGCATCAAGTTTTAAAGTAAAATTACTTTGTGTAGATTACTTTTGAACAGATTTCAAAATAACCAAGATGAAACCAGATGCTGTACCTCAAGCCTCAGAAATGATGAGTAAAATGTTTTTTTATGTTTATGGTGTAGTAAGAGTTACTCTTTGGAAATAGTAACTACCAATAAACGAATGCTTTCACACACGTCTATTTTATCGTCACACATACAATAGTAGTTTGTGCTACAAGTTTTGGAATGAAGATTTTTTCAGCACTAGTCCTAAGTGAAAAAAATTCATTTTAAAACGAGTTGCACATCTGCACTTGAGTACCACAATAGACAAAAAATAAAAAAAAATTACAAAATATCACTACAAAAAAACTACGCGAAGTATTGATCGATTAACTAACAATGCCTTGACAATATGCAAGTTGGATTATATGCAAGAAAAAAACGTCATTTGTTGTTGATTGTTTCCACACCACAAACGTGTTTTCATTTCGCGTGTATTTTATTGAGAAACTGCAAAAAATGAGATCAGGAGAGGATTCCGATTTGGAAGGAGCAGCAAAAAGAGCTTCTATTGCCGGTAATATCCAAAGAAAAATACGAAAAAACGTATCGAGCGTTCAAACAATGGTGCAGTGAAAAAAAAATTAAAGTGATTGACGAAAATAAGTTGTTTGCTTATTTCGATACCGTGATGAAACAATTCCAATCGTCAACTACATGGAGCATTTACTCAATGTTAAAATCCACGTTGAACGTGAAGGACAACATCGATATCTCAAAATTCAACAATTTGCGAGCTCTTTTGAAGCGTAAAAATGACAATTATTTTGCGAAGAAATCAAGAATATTCACCATTGAAGAAGTCTACAAAGCTCCCGACGATGTTTATTTGGCTACGAAGGTAAAATTTGCTGATAATTTTTTTGTTTTATTTTCCTAACCTCACAATTTTAAGGTGACCCTTATTGACGGTGTCTATGGTGCTTGTCGACGAGGCGAATTGTTGAATTTGAACGTAAAGGATGTCGAATACATGGCATTAAAACGACAATGGACAATGGCAATGGACAATGGCATTAAAATTACCGTACCGAAAATGAAAACCAAATCATTCGACAATTTGTCATCAACGAAGGAAGTGATCGGGCCGTAAATTTGGTTGACATTTTCAAGATGTATTAAGGACTACGTCCTCATGGCGTTATCACCGAAAGATTCTTTTTGGGTTCTCGTTTTTTTTAACAGTGTACATTTTTAAAAACGTTGTTCTAATACCTATTCAACGACATATCATTTATGAAAATCGATTCAGTAGTTTTTCTACAATCGCTCATCAAAATGGACTCACATCACAAAATAACAAAAAATGGAGGGGCACCCTGTGAAGACCCCTGGTCGCAAAAAAAAATTTCTAGGAAAACTCGTATTTTTTATTTTAAAAGGGGTCAAGTTAAAACGTTGTTGAACCTTCGTGAAATTGCTCATGTAGTTCTTGAATTAAAAAAAAACATAAAAACAAGCAACTGTTTATTGCTGAATTCCAACCCTTTAGCAGAAAAACCACCCCTAGGGTCAAACACGCATAAGAGAACTCTGTTAAGCATAATCGACACAAAGATACATCAAGGTGCGGATAAAGTTCCGATCTAGGAGCTTACTAAATGTGTCATTCTATTTTTCTGATTTTCAACCCTCTAGAAAGTGCCACCCCTTGTACCATGCACGCATAAGGGAGCTATGTTAAAGCACAGAGATACGGATCGTTTTATATAGGTAAATGATTTTTCAATCTAGGAACTTACTAAAAATTTCACTCTATATTTTTGATTGCAAGCCTCTAGAAAAAGCCACCCCTTGTATCATACACGCATAAGGGAACTATTTTAAAGCATAGAGATACGGATCGTCTTATGTAGGTAAATAAATGATTTTTCGATTTAGGAGCTTACTAAATATGATACTCTATATATCTGATTTGTACCCTTTAGAAAGTTCCACCCCGTGCATCATACACGTATAAGGGAACTTTGTTACGGATCATGCCATATCATCGAAAAATCATACCATCGAAAATCATTACATCGAAAAAATATTAATAAATCGGAAAATTAAATATGGAGGGGCTGAAATCTCACAGCTCTGAGATATCAAGACTTCGGTCTGGGTAAAGGATTTTGATATAGTTTTCGGCAAAAAACTTTCACGAGGACATGGTTTTTAGTTCTGGGCAGCGATGTATATCAAACATAACTCTTTGTGAAAGTACAATTATTTTTTATATCTGTTTAAAAATTTATTACAAAACTAACACGAAACATCGTGTTAGTTTTGTAACATACGTTGCCGGAAAATTATAATCAAAATTCCTAAAATATTGTTAAATTAAATAAAATCAAACTTTTTCAAAATCCAAAAATATTCCAAAAACTAGAATGAAATCAAATATTTAAACTTTTTCTAAATTCCGATAATATTCCAAATATTCTTAAAAATTCAAACTTTTCCAAAATTCTAAAAATATTGCAAAAATTATTACAAAATCAAAAATTAAAACTTTTTTCAATATTATAATAAAATCAAAAATTTAAAATTTTTCAAAATTCTAAAAATATTCCAAAAATTCTTACAAAATCAAAATATGAAACTTTTTTCAAAATTCTAAATATGTATATATATATATATAAAATTCAAAAATTCTATTTTTTTCAAAATTCTAAAAATATTGCAAAAATTATAACAAAATCAAATATTGAAACCTTTTTCAAAATTCCAAAAATATTCCAAAAATTAGAATGAAATCAAATATTGAAACTTTTTCTAAATTCCAATAATAATCCAAAAATTCTTAAATATTCAAACTTTTTCCAAAATTCTAAAAATATTGCAAAAATTATTACAAAATCAAAAATTGAAAATTTTTTCAAAATTCCAAAAATTATAACAAAATCAAAAATTAAAAATTTTTCAAAATTCTAAAAATATTCCCAAAATTCTTACGAAATCAAAAATTAAAAATTTTTCTGATATTCTAAAAATATTGCAAAAATTATTACAAAATCAAAAATACAAACTTTTTCGAAATTCCAAAAATGATTCGAAAACTATAACAAATTCAAAAATTTCCATGTTCAATTTCATTTTCAATTACATCTACGTCATAAAAACAGCTACATTTTTTTTCCAAAAAATTGGCTAAAAAAATAATTGAAATCGTTTTTTGACACACTTGACAACAATTTTTTGACAAACTTATAATGCCATAATTCTCATTAATAATAATAAAATCTCATTTCAAACAAACAATTAATTTTATTTTTTTTCCAAAAAATTATGTAAAGAAATAAATAAAAATCTTTCTTTTGACACACTTGACAACATTCTTTTGACAAACTTATAATGCAATAATCTAGTTTTTGATCTTACATACCAATCCCTACCATCAAGATTTCTCCAAATTTAATGTTCCTACTCGTAATCACTTAAAATGAACGTTTTTAAGCCAAAAATATGAAAATTTGCTATTTTTGACACACATAATGATTTTTTTGACATACTTCCGGTACAGTTATCGAACACAGCGTCCTTTTGGACCTGCCATTTGAGTATACCTATTTTCAGAAAAAAATTTTTTGAAATCCCTCCAGCGGTTTTCCCTGCAGCGTAGGTAATGATGGCGGCCGACCGGCCGGCCGGCAGGCAGACATACATTTTTTTTGCTTGTTTAGAATCAAGAGGTCCTAAAACGTCGAGAAATGCCAAAAAAGTAGGGAGGGGTAAGAATTACACTTTGAGCTCATGAATGTAATACTTAGGTCTTTCAGACCGAAGTAAAATCATACCATCGAAAAATCATGCTACTGAAAATCACAAAATCGAAAATAATAACATCGAAAGTTCACACTGTCGAAAAATCATTTAATCGAAAAATCGTTGCACCGAATTTTTTTCGATTTACTGAAAATATCATACCATCGAAAAATCATATCATCGAAGTCCGTAAAACAGTGGCAAAGCGTGCTTCTGAAGCTTGGGTAGACATATTCAAAATTTTTATTAATACGCTAGTAGAAACCAATTATAGTACAATATGATGAAAGGACGTAAAGCTAAGGTTTTTGGACGTATGTGAAGTTTGCGAATCGAGGCGCAAGCCGAAATTTGCACCCACATTAATTCCCAAATGGCTTACGTCCATGCATTATGTACTGTTTCTGATTGAAAAATTGTTTTATCTAATGATTGTTTAATCTAAATCAAAGTTAAAAATTATTTACATTTTGAAATTAATCGCATTTTGAAAGGAACATTTTGAACGCATTTTGAAGGGAATCACATTTTGAAAGGAACATCGCTTAAGTGAGACAATATGTAATTACTACATCGAAAAAATATAAACAGTATAATACTAGGTGCAATTATAAATTAATAAATGTCTTAAAATTTTTAGTTAAATATGATAATCGTTTTAGTTATTTAAAGAGGTTGGGAAAAAATTAATAATCGAATTTCTCTGGACCGGTGATAAATACTCAAATTTTTTTTTAGAAATTCCTTAGCAAGTTTCTCTCGGAATGCGGTCGCAGGCTTTTACCAATTTAGTTGCATTTGAAATTTTCAGGAAAAAGGTTCGAATTTTTCCCACCCTTGAGAAATTACTACTGAAAATTTTTTGCTTTATTACTTCGGTCTGAAAGACCTTAACATTACAATCTCGAGCCAAAGGTGGAAATCTTGCCCTCACTTTTTTGGCATTTCTCAGCGTTTTAGGTCTAACGATTTAAAAAAAAAAAATGAAAAATGCTGGTCTGTCTGCCGGCCGGCTGTCACAGCCGAAAAAATCTAGAAAACCACTGGAGTGATTTAAAAAAAATCGGAAGTGTGTTAAAAAAATCACGAAGTGTGACAATACACGAAAATTTGCAGTTTTTGTTCTAAAGAAACAATAATTTAAAGCGATAATGAGTTGAATGTCGAGAAATATTGATGGTCGGCATCTGTATATTAGACCAACTTGATTATTGTGTAAAAAAATACCGGAAAGGAAGTGTGTATTAAGTGTGTCAAAATAATGATTTTCATATACATATTTTGTTTCCCAATTTTTTTGAGAAACATATTATGGGAAACATTTTTGACTAGAAAGATCTAAACTATAAAAGTAATTATTCGGATGACATGAAATGTAACTGAGCATTAAACCATGTTTTTAGATGTAATGAAATAAAATACATAACGAATTAATAATATGTACGTTTTTTGTAGCTCAGTCCGGAGAATCTGTACCTATTGATACTGTTGATTCATCTGGTAAAAATCATACAGCAGAATACCTTAAAGAAAACGCCTTGGAATCAAACTCTAAAGCCACTAAAAAAATTGGAGTATCAGTTACGTATAATACTACTAATATTGCTAAAATGCGAAGATACGTAGAGTGGGGTCTAATTCTATAATTTAAGGGGGTCTAAAATCAAAGAAAAATTGCTTACGTAATACTACTACGCCCCATAATATGTATTATAATAAATTCTCAAATTATGAACAAAGATGAACAAATAATTCAAAAATAAATATCAGAACTTGATATATTTCGTATATACATCCGATATATCGGATATTTTGATATTTATATAAATATCATGATATTTGCCCACCTAGAAACGAAAACAAAATCAAATCTAAAGCATTTAGTCAAGTCCAATAAGTACAATACACTGCCGTGCTAAACACCGAGGTGGTAGCTTCCTTTTTGTCAAAAATCAGTTACAAATCTAAGATGAAAAATAGTCATTGAATATTTTTTCATATAATTAAAATATTTAATTTCTTTGAATTTATAATGAATAAACTAGTAAACAAACCACGGTAGCCAGTTCGCCTTGTCATCTCTTGAAATGCTCTAGGCGCTACGCGGAAATGAAACTCACCCCTGGGCATGTAGTGTATCTTAAATTAGCTCAACATTTTTTACTGAGCATTGGCACTGTTTGTTGACAAATGTGGTAATTTTTTCAATTCTCTGACGAATATTCAAACAAAAGTTTTTTAGCTAAAAACCGAAACCAAAACCAAAATATGGAGGGGCTGAAATCTCACAGCTCTGAGATATCAAGACTTCGGTATGGGTTAAGGATTTTGATATAGTTTTCGGCAAAAAACTTTTATGCGGACATGGTTTTTAGTTACACTCAGCAAACTACTCAAAAACCTCTCTATATAGCGTTTCGAGAAAATATTACAAAATCACAAATTCATATTTCTTTCAAAATTCCAAAAATATTGTAAAAAATAAATAAAATCAAACTTTTTCCAAAATCCTAAAAATATTCCAAAAATTATTACAAATTCAAATATTAGTATTAAACTTTTTTCAAAAATTCTAAAAATATTGCAAAAATTATACAAAATCAAAAATTGAAACTTTTTTCAAAATTCCAAATATTCCAAAAATTAGAATAAAATCAAATATTTAAACTTTTTCTAAATTCTAATAATATTCCAAAAATTCTTAAAAATTCAAAAATTGAAACTTTTTTCAAAATTCTAAAAATATATATAAAATAAAAATTTTTTTTTTTAAATGCTAAAAACATTCCAAAAATTGGAATAAAATCAAATATTTAAACTTCTTCTAGATTCTAATAATATTCCAAAATTTCTTAAAAATTTAAAAAGTCAAACTTTTTCCAAAACTAAAAATATTGCAAAAATTATAACAATATCAAAAATTGAAACTTTTTCCAAGATTTCAAAAATTATAATAAAATCAAAAATTTAAAATTTCTTAAAATTCTAAAAATATTCCAAAAATTCTTACAAAATCAAAAATTAAAACTTTTTCAAAATTCCAAAAATTTTCAACAACTATAACAAATTCAAAAATGTCCATGTCCAGCTTCATTTTCATTTTCAGCAAACTATTCAAAAACCTTCAATTTAGCGATTCGAGAAAATATTACAAAATCACAAATTCATATTTCTTTCAAAATTCCAAAAATATTGTAAAAATTATAATAAAATCAAACTTTTTTCAATATTTTAAAAATATTGCAAAAATTATTACAAAATCAAAAATTGAATCTCTTTTCAAAATTCCAAAAATAATAATGCGTTCTGTTTTGTTATTTTAATTTAACAGATTTATTTCAATATGACGATATAAACTTTTACAGGAAAACTTGAATGAAATTATTTGAAATATTTGTAGTCGTGGATAAAATAGCATCTTGTATTCGCTTAGGATGAAGGCAATTCTTCACTCGGATGATTCCCTCCACTCGCTACGGTCGTTCCGGGAAACTTCATCCTCGTGAAGAATTTCCTTCATTCTAAGCTCATACAAGAATCTAACATTATGATAAAACAAAAGGTACAGCAAATTGTTATGTTTAGGTTTTAACTAACCAGATCGAATTATAAAAGTTATTAAAAATATGTCATACGTTTTAAAAACCGAACTAATTTTTTTCAAATTCAATTAAAACTAATCTTTACCACCTGGCAAAGTGAAATCTTCATTTCTTTACTTTTACATAGCATATGTTTTAAAAAAGAACAAAAAATTTACCTCATCACCATAAAAAAAATTATAACGTTACATCTCTAGAAAACTACCACACTACCATTACTTTATTTTAATTCCAACAAAATAAAAAATCATTAATGGAGTCTCCAGGTTGAACCTTTATAACGGTTGTAATCAGAGTTAAGGAAAATTGTCGTTGTCTGAGGTTATACAATGTTTTGCGGTTTCTACTTTAGTCAATCTTTTCGTATTATAAGTTTTAAATTTAGCTTAATTAAGAATTACAATTTTTTTTAGGTCAACTAAGATTTTATAAAAAAATTATCTAATTATATTTTGCTTTTTTATATCCTAATTTCATGGTTTTATAAAGAGCTTAATATTTTCTTGGCTTCTGTTTAATAAGTTTGTTGGAACGATTTTAGATATATGAAAAATGGAATAATAAATTATTGGGTAGCTTTTTTTTGTTAGCTATATGAGTGATGTTAATGACTGTCTTAAAAACATAAGTGTTTAGGAAAAAACAATGTTTTTGAGATTAAAAGATGAATTTAATTTGTCTGGCATAGCTCATGTCTTTTGTTTCAAATTTTTATTAATGGTTTCATCATTCATTTAAAATTATTTCTAAAAGCCTTTTAGTCAAAAGTCTACAAATAAAAATAGCTCTTTAATGTAACCAATTTATTGGTGTAGTTTTTTTTCGATTTCTTAATTCAAAATCAGAACATAAAAAACCTATTCAACCCTATTCCGATTTTGTGAAATTTTCCACATAAATTCATCGTTTGATTTTCATCCTTCTAATATTACTTATGTTTTTCAATTTCCACAATTTTCATCATTATCGTTTCTCATATTATTAGAAAAGTAGCAAAAAGTGAAATATATATGAGAGTATATAAATGCTACATTAGATAATATTATAATTTAAATGTTTGATCGTATGAGAAGTAGACAAAATCTTATATAAATTTAATGATTATAGTAATGATGATGATGATAGGGTGGAAAAATAAACGAAAAAATAAAACATAAAATGTGAGGTTTTGTGGGAACAAAAAATGTGGGTGATGGCTTTTTTATTCTTTTATGCTTTTGTTTTGATCAAATAACTTATTATAATTAACACAAACTCAAAATAAGGTTTATTTCGTAATAACAAAATTAACCTTGGGGTGATTTGATTCTAATAAGCTATTTTGTTAAAATCATTAGTTGAAACTCGTGATGACCAACGCTGAACCCGACCATGTTTGACCGACTTCATACTTGGTGGACCATTTAGTGTGGCTGAATTTAAAAATTCGAGTGTCCTTAGGCACATTTTAAGAAGCTTAGTTTGAGAACAGGGTGGTCCAAAATATATCTGGAAATTCAAATTCAGGGTAACTATAAAATCAAATAAATTTTATTAAATTTCAAGGAGTATTTAATTGTTTGATATTTTGAAAATGAAATGACCTACAATGAAAAACATCAAAGTTCTAGCTACAACAAAAGAGGAACATGCGCACTAGTTTTAATTTATTTTATATAATCTGAGCGAATTTTTTAAATTTTTTTATAAAATACAATCAAATAATTTATACAATACAATCAAAAAAAATATTTCCGAGTTCCCAAATAAATATATAATTTTTTTTATCCTGCCGACAACTATAGGCTTATTTCTAATTTACAATTGTGTGCGTTTAGAGTCTTAATAGAATAAAATAAACAGCTGAAAATTTTATTTTGTAGCTTAAATGCTGTGCACCACAATAAAACATTTTATTTGATTGTGATGAACTCTGAAATAAATTTATTTTATAAATAATTTGTTTCTATAAAAAATAAAAATACATTTTCACTTTGATTATATAAAAAGCAATAAATTCCAACCAATGCACATGTTCCTCTCTCGAATATTGAAAAAGGCAAAAGCTTCTATCTCCATTGTGAAAAAAAAACAATTTTGTTATGATTGATGATTGGTTTCTTAATTCTCATTTTGTCGTTTATTTGCAGGTCATTCCATTTTTAAAATGCCAAAAAATTAAATAAGCATCGAAATTGGAAAAACTGTATTTTAATTATTTGGAATTAATAGTACAAAAACAATTAAGTAAAATTCTTTATTTTTTTCGTTTTACTTGTTTTACCAATGAATTTCAAAATAATTTAATTGATATTAATACATGTTGCTCGATTCGAAGGATAAAACGTTGTATTGGATGTTTAATGAATTCTATTCTTTCGAAAATTTGTTAGCTTCTGCTCGAAAATTAAAATAAGTCATTAAACCAGTCATTGGCCCAATGAAATGCTAATATTGTTCCAATCGAGCAACAGAATAAAATTGTAGGGTTGTTAAATAACACAAATAAACCTTTATTTGTAATAGCCGAAAGGATAATTTTTTTTTCAAATATTTACACATTTAATTTTGCTCTAAATTTGATACTTTCAAATTTGATACTAAATAGGTTTTTTTCTGAATGGTTGTTCAATTATGCAAGTACTGTTATTAAAATAAATAAAAAGGATGACGCAGTAAAAATAATTTTCTTTTTCTGCATATGGAATGAAAGAAAATAATAAAATGGATTTCATAGGTGTGAAATAAAAAAATAAATATTTTACTCTTACGAGTGGGAACGATATTAAAAATATGTATTACATTTTGTTGTTTTTTTGTGAGTGAACATTTATCTACATAAACATCAAACGATTTTGTTTAGCGTAGGAAATGAAATTTTTTCTACGATAATAAATATATAAACGATTTTATTATAAATTATTCAATTAGAAATCGACAACATAACATTCAAAATTCATATTCTTTTTTTTCATGCTTGCTTTCAAAAACTATAAAATTACATGAAAATACCACAGCTACAACAATTTTTTATTCAGCAAAAATGATTTACAATAGTTGCCCAAGGGATTAACCCTGCACGAGAAAATTTTTTTTGCCCAAGAGATTAACCCTGCAGAAGAATTTTTATATGCTATCGGAGAAAAACTTTGATGAGTGAAAAAGCGCTCGAATAAAATAAAATTATAACTAATAAATAAATATAAAAAATTCAGGGACCACGAAACTTTTGTGTGGTGGTCTGCGGACCACCGGTTCAGAAACGTTGTTCTGGGAAACTACTTATGTTAGTATTGACCTCATGCACAGCTTATCATAGTTTTAACCATATATATTTCGATTGGGTAATTTAATAATTTAATAATTTAAAAATTTAATAATTTAATAATTTAGTAATTTAATAATTTAATAATTTAATAATTTAATAATTTAATAATTTAATAATCTAATAATTTAATAATTTAATAGTTTAATAATTTAATAATTTAATAATTTAATAATTGAATAATTTAATAGTTTAATAATTAAATAATTGAATAATTTTATAATTTAATAATTGAATAGTTTAATAATTTAATAATTTAATAATTTAAAATATAATTATTTAATAACTTTAGCAAATTTCTTTCTCTATTTGGTACTAGTTTGAGCGTTTAGCATATAATGGGCAATTTTTCAGAATGGTCAGACAATTGTCAGACTCTTTAACGAGTACTTGTAAGGATTCTTTATTTGCAATCCAGTGGCAGTCAAAAAATTGATAGTGTAGCGTGTATTGGTTTCAACAATCAAAATGAAATAAATTGCAGATTTTTGCGTGACCTGTAAGCTGATGTAAAATAGATCATATTTGTAACTTGAAAATTAGTTAAAGATTTCATTTGATGTTCTAAGACAACAAAATTGAAAAAGTTCTAGACTTAGCAATGTTTGAATTAACAAAATAATTACAAACTTCATAACTTCAAGTTCATACAGTTTTTAAGCATAATATTTACTAGTTTATGTATCTTGCAAACCATTTTTCGCTTAGTTTCAACAAATATTCATAACATTTTCTGATAAAATTTTTTTTACCTAATAAACTTTGATTATAAATAAATATTCATTTGGTATCTCACTGTATATCAAATGAACAAAAAAGCACGTATCACATTTTACTACGAAAACAATGGAAACACTTGATTAAAGGAATTAGTATAACCACAATGTTGAACATTCCAAAACAACTTTAACTTTTATATACATACCACTTACATACATACGTATATATAGACTACACTTAATGCGTACACCTTGTACTCTGTGGTTTTTCCTTTACTTTGAAAAAAAAAAATAAATTACATTTTCAATTTGCTAATTAAATATCAAAATTTTCTTGTACATCATTTTTTTGTATGTAGTGAAAACAATTTCCTGAACATGATATTGATGGAAATTTTGTGCGTTTGATAAAACACGATCTAGAAGAAAAGCTGTTGAAGAATTTGTTTACGTTTTAGAGAATTATTATTTAATTGCATGGAATTTTTTTATTTTGTTGGTTGTGGTTTATGGAAGCCATATACTAACGTATCTGCAAGCTTGTTTAAAATTAAACCGACAAATTATTTGAATTTTGATGAGTTATTGTTTTATGTAAAATAATTTTGTTAAGATTATATGATAAAAATTTTAATATTCTTGTTAAATAGGAATAAAATTAAATATTTATGATATAAATTGAAAATTTCAAATATTTTTGGATATGAGCGATAGAAGTATGTAAAAAAGACTAGCATCAAGCATCTATCATCTAACACCTAGTATCCAGTTTCTAGTATACCGTATCTAGAACCTAACATATAACATCTTGAGTCTAGTATCTAGTATCAAGCATCTAGTTTTAAAAATCTACTTGCGTGATTTTTAAAACTAGATGCTTGATACTAGATACTAGACTCAAGATGTTATATGTGACACTCCAAATGGCTAAATTCACTTTAAAGCTTTGCAAGTAACCCCCTTCCTTATAAAATATGTGAAAAATCATTGAACATTCATATTTTAAAAGATTGAAGATGCTACATGCTAGATGCTCGATTCTAGGTGCTAAATGGTAGATTGTAGATGTTAGATGCTGGATACCAGATGCTAGATTCTGGATGCTAGATGCTAAATTATAGCAGAGACAAAATGCCAGATGCTAGATGCTAGATGCTAAATGCTCGATTTTAGATGCCAGAGGCTAGATGCTAGATGCAAGGTCCTAAGTCCTTGATTCTAGAGCTAAATGCTAGACGCTAGATGCTAGATGCTATATGGTAGATTCAAAATGCTAGAGACTAGATTCTAGATGGTATATTATGATGCTAGATGCTAGATTTTAGATGCTGGATGCTGGATTTTTAGATCTAGCATCTTGCATCTAGCTTCTAGCTTCTAGCTTCTAGCATCTGGCATCTAACATCTAGCGTCTACTATTTAGCATCTAGCATCTGGCATTTAGCATCTGCTATACGCTAACTATTTAGCATCTAGCGTCTAGCATCAAACATCTAGCATTAAGCATCTAGCATCATCATCTAGCATCTCGAATTTAGTTTCTAGCATCTATCATCTAGCATCTAGTGTGTAGCATTTAGTTCTAGAATCTAAGATCTAGGATCTACCATCTAGCTTGTACCATCTGGAATCTAGCATCAAGAATTTAGCATCAAGCATCTAGTATCTTGCATCAATTATTTAGCATCTTGCATCTAACATCTAGCAGCTAACATCGACCTTCAATGTTTAAAAATACGAATGTTCAATGATTCTTTACATATTTTATAGGGAGGGTGTTACTTGCAAAGTTTTAAAGTGAATTTAGCCATTTGGAGTGTCTTTTTACTTGCGTGATTCTCAAAACTAGATGTTTGATACTAGATACTGGACTCAAGATCTTATATGGTAGATTCTAGATACGGTATACTAGAAACTGGATACTAGGTGTTAGATGATAGATGCTAGATGCTAGATGCTTGATGGTAGATGCTAGATGCTAGATGCTTGATGCTAGATGCTAGATGTTAGATGATAGATGCTAGATGCTGGATGCTAGATGCTAGATGCTAGATGCTAGATGCTAGATGCTAGATGCTAGATGCTAGATGCTAGTTGCTAGGTGCTAGATGCTAGATGTTAGATGCTAGATGCTGGATGCTAGATATTAAATGTTAGATGCTAGATGGCTGATGCTTGATGCTAGAGGCTAGATGTTAGATGCTAAATACTAGATTCTAGATGCTAAACGCTAAAAACTAGAAGCTAGATGCTGGACGCTATTATCTATTTGCTTAAATAACAGTAACTGACTCACAATTTTTTGAAGTTTGTTTTTCTGGTGACTTTTAATCAGCTACGGCTATTTTCTTTTGTTCATCTTGTCATCATTTTTAGATAACTGAACTAAGACCTATATAAATGCAGATGAGATCTTAACTTTAATGCTATAGCATCTGTTTTAATTAAATTGACATCATTCTGGATTACAATTTGTGTAAAAAAATAAAACTATTGCGTTTTTTTCCAACAAAAAAACAAAACGAAAAAACATACTGAATTCTTTCACCTACAATTTATTTAGTTTTGCTATTTTTCTTCCATACATAATGACTTTTTTATTCTTTTTATACTTACATAATCCTCTAATGCTATTTTGCTGTGAATTTTCTTCTTGTTGTTTGTTTATTTTATATGAATTATGAAAATGCGGTTTTCTGGGGAAATCTTGAAAAACTAATTTTCATAATGAGTTTTCATTTGTTAAAATCACTATAATTTGATACTGCTACGACAAAGTATATTTGTATTAGAAATACAAGGATACTTTAAGTGCAGTGGATAAGAAAAGATGTGAGAGCTAATTGATCCAAAATGAGAAATGGTTTTTCTGATCGTCATATGAACAATTCGATCAAATTTCACCAGCTTTTACTATCACGATACACTAACTTTTTATCGATTTATTTCCCAATTCAAACCAAACTCAAACTTCTAGAAAATTTTTGCGGTAAGTTTAATTTAATTGAAAACACACATATTCGTTTACAACAGATAAATAATTTAAACTATAATTTCTGTTAATGAATTATTTGTTTTTGGTATTTGTAAATATACAAAATTTTGTTAGGCTTATATTTTATTGGTATATCAATTAAGCTAATTATATTTTGTTATCTATGTACAACAATTACTTGTTATGGTACTAAATTTTTAATTCAATTAACTGAAAATTAGCGTTTTTGAAAGATATTTTGTTATTTGATTGATATTATTGTGTAGGAAGTGTTTATTTTCAAACCGAAAGCATTTTACTATGAAGAATTGATTGATAATGATTTTGTTAAAATTTGATTTAGTTAGATGTTTGACATTTATTCTATAATGTTCGTGAAGAATATATACAAGCACAAGAAAACACAACTACTGCAATATCTATCGAGCTTAATTTAAGTATTTAAAAATTGAATAAATATGGTCCTTCGAGCTGAATTTTTTCTACATTTAGTTTAGAATTTATGTAAACACATTAGAACGAATGGCTTAGTATATCTCGAAACACCAAACTATGTGAAGAACAATCGAGAGGATTATCATCTAAAGCTAATTATTGATATAAATTGGTAGTTTTTACAAACAACATTACATTATAAGAAAATCATTCAAGACAAACTCAAAAGTTGTCTTTTAGCATTTAACGATTATTCTATATAAAAAACAAAATTTCATATTAATGATGAATCCCATCAATTAAGTTAAAACTAGATCAATTAACATGTTGGACATTAATCTATATATGAGATGGACTGTTGTATGATTTCTCCTAAAGAGGTTGTCAAAGAATCTCAAAATTTACCTCAATTTTAAAACGTATTCCAATAATATTACATTGGATTTACGTGGCATTTACGAAATAGACATCCTATAGTAATAATAATATTTTTACTATTTAGGCTCCAAATTCCACAAAAATTATCATATCACGTTTGACGCCTTCTAACAGTAAATCGAAGTAGTTCCCTATCGAATGGACTTGGAATTTTGACTGGGGTTATGTGGATCAGTCCATTCAGAGATTTTTGAAGCTACAACAGTAGGGTCACCCATTCTTTTAGGTCCTAGGTGAGAATCGAAGCCAAGATGAAGTTCAAAATCCAAAGCTGAGGTAGACATGTACGCTGATAGCTTAGCATAGTCTAGTTGGTACTGGATCGTTAACATCGAACTATGGAAACCGTTCGTCCTTCAATTTCAATATAGCCTTACCACAGCTTAGGACACTATGGTGGCGTACCTTTTTCAATTCCTGATTTCATTCAACCACTGTTTGGATTTATTTAAAAATAAATACGATGGCGATAATCCTTTCGATGGCGATGACGAATCACCAAAACCCATTATATGCAAATTCATCTTCGCTGGTTGATTTATCAGCATCGTGGTTGATTTATCAGCAAATCTTCATTCCAACAACACAATTATTAAGGTCAACAATAGTAAACTCATCTCACTAAACTGTAAGGTTATATCAAATATGACATTCCATAAGCCAACCACAAAAGAATTCTCTGACACGTCGGAAGACAAAGGTCATAAATTTGCAAACGATACTGATTCTGTTCTGTTCCGGAATCGGAGATTGGTTCTGTATGTGACTCAGGATCCGTCAGTAAATCTGACACGTAACCATCACGTTGGATATGCACCGAAAGGTAACCAATATCCACGTGTCCAATAAAGTCAGGAACCATTCCCTCGATCCGACAATGAGACCCAATGCCTTCTTTCCGCAAATAAAAAAAGCAAGAGACCACTAATAAATAAAGGCTATCTGAAGAAAGAGCCACACAAGCCTGTGCCCTTCCCAAATCTTTTGACCTGGCTTCCCTGGTGACAGGTGGATACCTATAAGTAGCTATGTTTAAAAGTAGTAGATCGGCGGAAGGACACAGGTACTAAGACTAGCAAGAGGGTCCGATCCGATGCATCGCAGGACTTTCCACAGACAGCTACATCGGGTGTCAAACGGTACAAATAATCTGCCAGCGACCGAACTAGCATGGGTTACTGACATTGCAAGCAATGTTGCAAGTACAATTGAACCTGCAACAAGCAGCGATGTCGCCATGTGCACCAAAATCTACATCGCTGCTGAAGACTTTCAAGCCACCCTCCTAAGTTCTGAGAAAACACCACTCATGGATTTGGTAGTTAAGCAAAAATTTGAGGTTATTAGACCTGACTTTGAAGACAGCTATATAAGAAATTGGTTTGTTTGGCAAATGGCTGAAAATGCTGTACCGAGGATAACGATCGGGAAGGTAAGTATGCTAAAAGAGAACGAGTAACCTTCCAGACTGCGCCAAAGAATCAACAGAAAAGATTCTAAGGTGACTCGGTGCCCAAAATCTGGATATTAAGTAAAGATTATGAACCATCCTGAAATACACTGTTGAGAAGGATCTCATGGTGTTCTTGTTCATCTAGCATCCGAGAAACATCTTAAAAATTTAAATTCAGGTTAAACTGGGTGTTTGGTGCGATTCAAACAAAAATCGCAAAGATCACCAAGCTGAGCTAGCATTACCTCGGGGTTTTCAGTCGCAAGTAAAGGACCATCCACATCTGCCTCTGTAATGAGCGATTCTAGCTCGGTGTCTGGTAACCTGCAGACATCCACAACCAAATCCTCTTCAATCAATCGCTTATTGGACCACTTTATCCAATAGGATGCTTACAATATAGTATTTATCCAAGAACCATGGGCAGATGGCAATAAAATAAAAGGCCTATAGACCAACAAAAACTTACAACTGATATACAGTAATCCCTCCGACTGCGCGGTAGTTCCGTTCCAGAAAAACAGCGCGCAATACAAAACCGTGCAATTTGAACCCTATTTTGTATGAAAATGGGGGGTTAGGTTACAAATTTTGAAAAAAATTGAAAAAAAAATTAACTTAGAGTTATAATTAAACAAAAATGAATATATACAGCCTGAAAAACATGTATTACTTCAACAACTCTTAAAAAAACACACTTCATAAGTTAACAGATAAATTAACATATATAACATTTCAAAAAATAACTTAAATTTACAAAAATTATATCAATAATCTGAATTTGCTTAGAATATTCTACCTTTACTGGCTTGAAATTGAATTTGATCTATATTGAACGTTCCAGCTACACAGTTAAAAATAAACTGAATATGTAATGCAAATTGCCACATATATGGGTCATTCTTTTACAAACCGAACCTGACACATTATTGATTTGGCTGAAATTTTAGGGCTTTTATGAAAAATTTCGAAATTCCCATTTCCCAAGAAAAGATAGATGATATACTTGCTCGAGAATTTTTTTTGGTTGGAAAATTGAGCGGTTCTAAATTTCGAGGATTTCGTGATTTTTGGCTTGAAGACTTATTTTCAAAGATTCATAACTTCGGTTCTGGTAATGATAGACATTTTTTTCTGTAGCTAAAAGATGAACTCTAAAAAAAATTGTTATCTACAAAAATTATTAACAAATTCCTATGTGTAAACAGTTTAGCAATAAGTCAGACACTTTCTCTCTGACACCTGCAATTTTGCTTTCTCGTGTACGAGTCGCATTAGAAATAAATCAGTTTATCGAGCGCGGAAAGATAAAAATTCCATAAATTTTTGTTGTCCCGCGCTCGATAAATTAATATATTTCTAACAGTAAAACTAATTTCTCCCTTAGTTAAAAATACGTTTTTCTTGAAAATTGAACGTAGAATACGTAGGGCAATCACTAAAAATCGATTTTAACATTTTATTTGTTTATAACAATAGGAATTTGCTAATAATTTTTATTTTGTTTATAACATATTTTTTAACCCCTTGTGCATCAATCACGAGTCTGACTCGTGGACATTTATTTTGCTTTGTGAAACAATCACGAGTCTGACTCGTAGAAATTTATTTTGCTTTCTAAGACAATCACGAGTTAGACTCGTGATAACAAAATAAATTAAATTCATGGAATCACTTGACTTCATTTCAAAATTGTGATCGAACGAATGAACCGATTTTAATGAATTTTTTTTGTTTAAAAGGTATATAGTGACGCCTTATGAAAATATTACTTTAACAAAAAATATTCATATTTTTAGATGATTTTTTAAAATTTTATTTGTTCAAACATGGTGATTTCAAAAAGTATCGTTTTCTTCTCTTTCATAAATATATATATAAAATGGCGGAATCAATATGGCAGCTACAGGCTTACGACCTCACTCTGTAAGTATAGAAATTTGGCTACTATTTAAAATATCAACCGATGTGTTGTTTTACTTAGAATGTTGATGATTATAAGTAGTTTCAACTTTTGAGTGGTGTTTAATTTTTTATTCAAAATGGCGGCTCGTAAATATAAAAATATAAAATTAAAAAAAAACAAATAACAGATCTCCCGTTTTTATATTTTCTTCCATAATTTAGAATATTCATTAACTTTTTACAAAAAACCTGGAAAATTGCACTTTGGAGATGTTTTTTGGAAATTATAGAAGTTTTGTCTGTAATTTCCATACCAATCTTTCGGTATATATTAGCCGATTTTTTTTTAAATTATTTTCTACAAGAAACTTCAAAATAAATAAATAAATAAAAAAATAAATATATAAAATAATAAATAAACAAATAAAAATAAATAAAAAAAAATAAAAATATATAAATAAATAAATAAAAATAAATAAATGAAAAACAACTATATAAAAATATGTAAAAATTATTAAAATAAATAAAAATAAATAAAAATAAATAAATAAATAAAAACAAATAAAAATAAATAAAAATATATAAAAATAAATAAATAAATAAATAAATAAAAAAATAAAAATAAATAAATAAATAAATAAATAAATAAATAAATAAATAAATAAATAAATAAATAAATAAATAAATAAATAAATAAATAAATAAATAAATAAATAAATAAATAAATAAATGAATAAATAAATAAATAAATAAATAAATAAATAAATAAATAAATAAATAAATAAATAAATAAATAAATAAATAAATAAATAAATAAATAAATAAATAAATAAATAAATAAATAAATAAATAAATAAATAAATAAATAAATAAATAAATAAATAAATAAATAAATAAATAAATAAATAAATAAATAAATAAATAAATAAATAAATAAATAAATAAATAAATAAATAAATAAATAAATAAATAAATAAATAAATAAATAAATAAATAAATAAATAAATAAATAAATAAATAAATAAATAAATAAATAAATGAATAAATAAATAAATAAATAAATAAATAAATAAATAAATAAATAAATAAATAAATAAATAAATAAATAAATAAATAAATAAATAAATAAATAAATAAATAAATAAATAAATAAATAAATACGCAAGTAAGTACGCAGGTAAGTAAATAAAAAAAAAATAAATAAATAAATAAATAAATAAATTAAAATAAATAAAAATAAATAAAAATAAATAAAAATAAATAAAAATAAATAAAAATAAATAAAAATAAATAAAAATAAATAAATAAAAATAAATAAACTACCAACATTCTTCGTCCAAGAACGCATATGTTGAAATTTAAAATTTGTGCTAGCAATTCTAAATTGCTATACTTTCAGAATGAGGCCGTTAGCCTATATCCGCCATATTTATTCCACCATTTTGAATTTTGAAAAAGGGCACACGACATTGGAAACAAGAGACAATAAGCTACAATTTTTGCCCATAAACCTTCTGAAAAACCTAAATCATTCTGAAGAGCAGGGCATCTCCGAGTTGCAAAGAATGCCTCATATATATAGTTATTACTTTCAAACTCATTTCAAACTCATAATTTATTTTAACACATAAAACTATATGTTTTATGTATTAAAATTTAATACCTTTAAAACAAAAAAAGTTCAATAAAATCCCTGCACTAGTTTTTAGTAAATCTAAATTTACAGTAAAATAAATCTTTCAAACATAAAAAAATAAAACAAAAAATTAAGATTTTTTTTTTAAATCGCAAGGTTTAAAAACTTAAAACTAATATAAAATATGATTTTTTTTTATCAGTATAGTACTTTTAAAAAGCCTAACTTAAGTACCTTTCAAACAAAAAAAAAATTATTAAAATCGGTTCACCCGTTCGAGCACAATTTAACTTTTAACTTTCATGTTTCTTAAAAAAGTTCGAGCCACCCTGTAGCTTAGAACTAGTGAGAAAATAAAAAATAAAAACAAGTATAAGTTTTTTTTTATTATACTAACGATCATCAAAGTTTCAAGAAAATCGGAGCATTTTTTTAAAAGAATTATTTTCGGCACAAAATTTTTCAAACAAATAGTTCAACGAAACATAAATTTTTTTAAACAAATAAAACCTTAAGGGGTTAAAATTCCATCTCTTAACTTTAAAATAAAATAAAACAAAAGCTTCTATCATTAATAGAACCGAAGTGAAAAATAAGTCGTCAAGCCAAAAATCACGAAATTTAGATCGCCTCTATTTTCCAAAAAAAAAAATCCTCGAACACGTATATTTTTTTTGATATCATACCAGTAAAAAATTTTTAAGCCAAATCACAAATCCGTCGGTCAGATTTTGTTCAAATCTGTTCGATTTGTAAAAGAATGACCCATGTGGGAAATTTAATTTTTTTTTTCATTTTAATTTTACGAAATTCACCTACATATTCTAAAAAAAAATTTTAAACGTCGCGCAGTGTGAAATTTTAATCGCGCAGTGCGAAAATTAGTATTGAAAACTCATCTCGCGCAGTGGAAATCGCGCAGTTAAAACCCGCGCAGTCGGAGGGATTACTGTACTTATAAGGCCAGGAAGTACCCAGAACTGTAGTGCTCTTGAAAAAACGCTTGAAAGTTTTTCCTTTAACGTAATTCATTTGCAGAGATCTAACAGCTGGGCAGATTGAAATCCCTCGTCCCCATAAAGAGTTCACTAGTTAGTTTTGGCATCTGCGTACTTTGCAGGAGACGAGAAGGAAATGCCACTTGATAAGATAAAAAAGCTAATTTGGAATTGCAGGACAAACGCTTACACTTAATAATAGCATGCGATGACAATGCTCATCACAACGTGTGGGGTTGAGTAGTAATATCAACCGAGCAGGTGAGTCTCTACTCCAATACCTATATACAAATAACATATCTGCAGCTAGCCAAGGCAGCAAACCCAACCCAAACCAAACCAAGTAACTAGCATGTCTAAGATGTGGCATTTATGTTGGATCACGCTTACATATGCTTCCATATAGAACACCAACTTTAATATAGAACACCGACGGATTGGGATCTCTTTAATGTACGTATTTGGAAAAATGCAGGCAATTGTGGCAGAATTAACTCTACAATAGAGCTCGACTTTGCGGCTAACCACCTGCAGAATGCTATCAATGAATCATGCTACCGCGATTCTCTAACTGGAACGACAATTTGGAGTAACAATTGGCTCTTACCAAAGAGAGATAGTTGGAGAGAGTTCTGTGGAATGATTGACAGTCTACCAGCTGCAGCTTGACTCCTAAAACAGCTTGCGTCTGATCCCACAAATCTTCTGGGTTCAATCTGAAGGCTGGACGGTACCGGCACAACCATGGATCTTGAGATTAGTGAACGGATTCAGGTAATCAAAGAGATTAAGTATTTGCGTGTGATTCTCGTTAACAATCTCCCTTATAACTGACACTGAAAACATATATCTTGGACAAAGCAAACAAGACTTTCTTCACTTGCAGAAACTTGTTTGGTAAACCCTGGGGATTAAGAGTTACATAAAACTGTAATTAAACTCATACTGTTATACGCAGCTTTGGTCTATTGGTAAAAAACAAACCAAATATCTGCTCAGACAGTGCTCACAAAAATACAGACTTGCGTGCCTCTACTGCCTTAAAATTCAAAAATCTCTAATCTGAAAAGTTTGACAGCCAAAACTAATTGAAATTTAAAACATCCAATTTTCAAACATCGCCAAATTTTCATACGACGACCGATTACAAAAATAGTTTTCCCAGCCCATGATTTAAAAATATTCTTAATTCTTTTTGATAAATCAAAAACTTGCTTGAATATAAGAAAAATGTGATGACGCAATTAACATTTTTCAATCAATCATTTAAATATTGTGCTCTTTGCTGACAAGGCTTGGTCGTAACATTCTTCAAATTAAGATAAAGGAAACTAGAGCTGAAATAATTCAATTCTTAATTAATGAGAAAGAAGCTAGCTATCCTATCGTTAGTTCAATTCACTGTTACGAAGCTGTTTTTCCGAAATGATTTACGATTGCATTCAATGCAACTGATTGTTTCTTTTTTCATGTTTGCTCTCCAAACCATTTGTCTAAACAAGCTTCTTCTCCGGGAATCAATGCATTTTTAGTTATTCATATTATCTCTTCAACCGGTCAAGAAGATTATTGTTTTTAATAATTTGCTATCTCATTTTTGAGTGAAGTTGATTCATGAATCTTTCTTGATATTTACTTGGATTTATTGTCGATGAGAACTATTTGACCGAGAATGGATGTCAATTTTTTTTGATTAGTTTTTTTTTCAAATTTATAGTAAAATTTCATTTTGTGTTTAGCAAAATTTATTAATTAATTGATTAAAGAAGCAAAATGTTTGCAATTACTTCGGTTTTGAAAAAACCTAAGTATTACATTAATGAGCAAAAAGTGAAATTCTTATCCCCACTTTTTTGGCATTTCTCGACGTTTTAGGACCTATTGAACCTAAAAAAAGCAACAAAAAATGTATGTCTGTCCACCGCCACAACCAACGAGATTTAGAAAACCGCTGGACGGATTTCAAAATTTTTTTTTCTAAAAATAGGTTAACTCAGTGAAAAGAGTTGAAATGATGATGTGTTCGATAACTGTACCGGAAGTGTGTCAAAATCAAGTCAAGTGTGTCGAAATAAGGAAATTTGCATATTTTTTGCTTAAAAAACGTTCATTTTAAGTGATTACGAATAGAAACATTGAATTTGAAGAAATCTTGATGGTCGGAATTGGTATGTGAGACTAAAAACTAGATTATGGCATTATAAGTTTGTCAAAAAAATAATGTCAAGTGTGTCAATGAAGTGTGATTTTGTAAGAATTTTGGGAATATTTTTCGAATTTTGAAAAACTTTTAATTTTTTGAATTTATTATTATAATTTTTGGAATTTTGAAAAAAAGTTTCAATTTTTGATTTTGTAATAATTTTTGCAATATTTTTCGAATTCTGTAAAAAGTTTGAATTTTTAAGAATTTTGGGAATAGTATTGGAATTTAGAAAAAGTTTATATTTATATATTTGATTTTATTCTAATTTTTGGAGTATTTTTGGAATTTTGAAAAAAATGTTTGATTTTATTTAATATATACAACATTTTTGGAATTTTGAAAGAAATACGAATTTGTGATTTTGTAATATTTTCTCGAAACGCTAAATGGAGAGGTTTTTGAGTAGTTTGCTGATTGTAAAATCTTTTCACCAAATTATGTTAATTTATGATCTGTTATGATTTTCCGGCACCGTATTAATGTTTCGTGTTAGTTTTCTATTAAATTTCTAAACAGAGATAAAAAATACTTGTACTTTAACAAAGAGTTATGTTTGATATACATCGCTGCCCAAAACTAAAAACCATGTCCTCATAAAAGTTTGTAGCCGAAAACTATATCAAAATCCTTAACCCAGACCAAAGTTTTGATATCTCAGAGCTGTGAGATTTCAGCCCCTCAATTTTCATGAAACGTTTGTTAAAAAAACTTTCAATAAACATATGAAAAATTTCATCAGCTTTTGAGGTACGTTGGATAAAGGGTTGGGGGATCCAACATACAACAGGTGTTTTTTTCACCACATTTTCAATGTTGGTTGGGAGTATACAACATTCGTTTTGTATACAACATTTGCATTTTTTCCAAAGTTTCATTAAAATTTTTTCAGGAATGCATGTGGTATGCTCCCAACAAACATGAAAAACATGTGTTATGCCCACTAATTATGTGATGTCCAACATGTAGCGTTTGAAAAAGTCTACAATCAAATATAGAACCATTTAGGTTCTTTGTAAATGTGTTAACAAGGAGTTAGGGCTTGAAAGTTAACAACAAAACTGCACTAACAGCAAAGACTAACTCAAGCATAAAACACCTTTCCATTATCCATCCTTGATTCTACAACGTTACATGTTTCTCACTAACATAATTTTTCATTTGTGTAACAACACTTTGGAAAAAGGTACAAATATGTATGAAAAGGAGCTGATTAGTTTTTGAGCGAAAGTGAATAAAGTGGTGTGGGGTTCCCCGAGCACCTGTTTTTTGGAAATGCTCAAAACGCTTTTCAAATGCTCAACCTTAAATGCTTTTAATTTAGATTAAGATGTTAATAATTTAGAGTACAATTTTTGTGGTTAAAGTGTATTTTAATTAATTAATCAAAAAAAAAATAATTGTCTCATTTTTCTTTTTTTTTAATGTTGTTCTCAATTTTTAATTATTTTAATTTGATTCAACATTACAAAAAGAACATCATATAAAAATAACAACATGATTCTTATTATTCAGTTATGACATAGTGACTGTTAGAGCAACCACACGTAAAGGTCAATCAAGAAATTGATTAAAGTTCCAATATCTATAATTTGTTTTAAAATAAATAACAAAATTGAAAATAAAAATAAATAACCCGCTGTTTTAAAATAAATAACCCGCTGATATCAAATCATTCGTAATGGGGACGCAAAAAATGCAGATGGAGCACTGTTGTGAACCGTACTAAATCCTTATATACCTAGTTTTATCTAATTCGATTATCAGATACAGATAATATTGAGCTTTAAAAAAACAGGTGCTCGGGGAACCCTCCACCACTTTGTTCATTATCGCTCAAAAATCAATTAGTTCCTTGCCATACATAATTGCATCTTTTCCCAATGTGTCATCAAAATTCATTCACGAACGAATGCTGTAGGCTCCCAAAAAAATATTGATAAAATGATGACACAATAAACAGGTGTTGGGGAGACTTCTCACTTCTTATCCCAATATTTTCCAAAAATCGATCAGTTCTTTGTCATATAAGTCTCCATCTTTTTCAGAGTGTCATTAAAATTGCTTAATGAATAAAGTCTGTATGCTCCCAACAAACTTTAACAACAAAATGTGAAAAGTCAGCAGTTGTATGGTAGAACCCTCGCCACTTTAATCAATGTGTCCCATAAGATGATAATTATCTTCTCATACTAATAAGTTCTCACACTAAAAAATATTCTTCTCGCTTCCATAAGTTTCATCATAATCACTTCATTATTGTAGGCTGTAGTGTGCATAAACGCACTGAAAAAACTTCAAAAAATTACAAAACAAATTTTTTGTCGGAAGTCAAAACCGGCTGTTGGGATGCAGAACTGCTGTGAACCCTACTAACCAAGTTTCATCCGATTCGATTCGTACCTGATACGGATGAGCTTTAAAAAAAACAGGTGCTCGGGGGATCCCCCACTAGTTTGTTCACTATCGCTAAAAAACTAATCAATTTCTTACCATACATATTTGCATTTTTTTCCAAAGTTTCATCAAAATTTTTTTCACGATCGAATGTGGTATGCTCCCAACAAAAATAAAAAACATGGTGAAAAAAAACCACCTGTTGTATGGTGGACCCCAAACCCAATTTCCAATGTACTCCAAAAGCCGATAAAATCGTTCTCATGTTACTTGAAAGTTTTTGTTAACGTTTCATGAAAATAGGTCGGTAATTGTGGGCTATAGTAGGGATAAAGACCTGAAAAAATTTTTTTTAACCGGAAGTGACAAACCGGAAATTGGTATGCAGAAATATTGGAAACAGTACTAAAACCTTATATACTAAGTTTCCAAAAGATCATAATCCGGGATTAGAAGTTACTTTAGATACTTAGAGATGTTCGGGAGACCACCTCCGCCATTCTGCCAAATTTTAAAATGAATCCAGATCTTTCATTTTTAAGTAAACCTGCATGATTTGCCAAAGTTTCATCAATATCCTATGCAGGAATTTTACGCACCCACCCACAACCCACCCACATACAGACGTACTTACACCAACATTAGAGAATGGTCTAAAATAAAATAAAAAACAAAATTTGGGGTATGTAAGATTTTTTTTTTTTCGATAGATTGGATTACTTCATACAATTTAAAATTGTGGTGAAGTAATTAATTAACTTGCTTTATTTTTATAATACAACAAAAACTAGGTTAAAAATGACTAAATATTTTCCAATATACATTTTTATATACGATGAAAAAAAAAAACTAAGCTAGAAATTACATCGTTTGTTTTCCTTTTATATGCATAAACAAAAAATAAAACAAAATACTAACAAAAAAAAATATTTTTTTTCGGTAAACGGCTGTAAAGTTTAAATTTACTGCCGCTAGGCCTTAGGGAGAAGGTTAAAGTCTTACTTTTTTTTACGTATAATCAAAGCGGCTGTAAAGTACGCCATTTTTATTTTATTTTTACGGCGTTAGAAGAAGACGCCATTTCTTTCCATATTTTTACGATATTTGTTATTTTTTTCAAACAAATTATATAAATATGACAACAACAAAATAATCTATTGATATTGATTGGAAAATGGTGAAATTTTGAATATGTATAAGTGTTTTTGTATAACTGTGACAACAAATATAGCAACTATTTCGATTGGATGATGAAATTTGGAATTGAAAGGCCGCTTTGATAAAAAAATTGATTTAAACAAATTTAAATGTTTTTTTGGAAGTAATTTTGACGGTAAAAGTCACATTTATAAAAAGTTTGATGTATAAATTTCATATTTATACAAAATTTAAACTGTTTACGCTTAAATGTCGAAATGTTTTCTTTGAACTATAATATCAAAAAAATATAAATTATATTTACCTGTATACCGAGCTCTCTAAGACCTATTAAACTTCATTGCAATCTATTTTCCTGCCATTGATTTACTTTTGCCGCGAAATATGATAAATATTAGATCTATACAAATTTTTATATTCACTTTTTTCTTGGCGATCAACTTAAGTGATTTGGAGTTTTAATTCAAGGCGATTAAATTTGGCGATTAATAAGTAAAAGGTGAAACTGAAAACTTTTTATTTAGAAATTATTATTTTTTAATTACATAATATAAATTTTATTTCTGAAAGTTCAAAAGACAATAAAGATTTATATGGTTTATTTTATTTAACACAATTATTTGAAATTTATTTGGAAATCAAAATAAATTTCAAAAACAAAACAAACAAACAAATGAAAAAAACAAATTTTCAAATAATATTGTCATAAATATAAAAAATTTTCACTGATGATAGATATATATATCTGAAACCGGTCTGATTTTTATATTTTATAAAAAGTTGTTAGAAAAATAAAACATTTTTATTAAATCTACAAATTTAATAATTATTTAATTATGTTTTGTGACTTATTTCATAAAATTTAAAATACATAAACTTTTGAGATATATAAACAATTTTTATTTGAGTTTACCTTTTTATGCTAATAATCTTCTAAAGATCATCTACAGGTACTATACAGCATTTGATTGCTGTATAGTACCTGTAGATGATCTTTAGAAGATTGATACCGGTAGTACAAAAAATAAAAAATAAAAAGTTTTAACATTTAATTCCAAGTTTTAGTTTTTTTTATTAAAGTGAAGAATACTTTGGTGAAACATACAAGTTCAACAAATGCTTTATAATAATATGTTTTTTTTTGTAATTACAATAAAAAACAATTATTTTAATTTTAAATGATCCTTTTATATTAATAAATTTATGAAATATAGTTGATTGAATATAGACAAACGTATTAAATAAATAAATGATTTATAGAAATTTATTAGTTTTATTATTACACAAAAATTATTAGGTGATATGTGATAAACCTGTTCTCTAATTTTTTAAAAATTTAACTAAAATCAACTTTTTATTTTATTACATGTGAAAAGAAAAAACATAAATATTACATAATATAAGTTCATTTACTTAAATATTAAATTACAAAATAAAAGGTGAAATACAAACAACAACAATCAAAAGAAATATGTTGTTTTTGTTTTTAATTTATGCATTGAAAAATAAATTACATGTGCATAAAAATCTTTATTCTAAAATTAATTACTTTGATAATAAATTTACAAAATTTGCTTCTTAAGAGACATATGTTTTTTTTTAAGGATGGGCGAGTGTTAGATCCCAAGTTACTCCAATTCCATTTCTCAGTATTAAATTATCCAAAAACCTTATTTCAAAATATATCCAAACTCGTCAAAATGCAGCAGAAGCATTTAAATTTTAAAACAATTATTTTAAACAAAATAATTGATTTGATTCATTTATTTTGCAATTAATAATAACTTCGGTCTGAAAGACCTAAGTATTCCATTCTCTAGCCAAAACTGAAATTCGTACCCACACATTTTAGGCATTTCTCGACGTTTTAGGTCATAACGATTCTAGAAAAGTAAAAAAATGTGTGTCTGTCTGCCAAAAGGTCAATGTGTTCAATAACTGTACCAAAAATATGTCAAAAAAATCGTCAAGTGTGTCAAAACAAGGAAACTCGTATATTTTTTGCTTAAAAACGTAATGATTAAAAACTTAAAATAATTTAGTGAGTACGAGTAGGACCATTGAATTTGGAGAAATCTTGTCAAAAAAATATTGTCAAGTGTGTCAAAAGAATGATTTTCATTTTTTACTCAACTTTTTGGAAAAAAATGAAATTAAATATTTATACGACATGAAATGTTATGGAACATGAAGTTGGACATGGAAATTTTTGATTTTCTAAGAATTTTATTAATATTTTTAGAATTTTGGAAAAGTTTAAATATTTGATTTTATTATAATTTTTGGAATATCTTTGGAATTTTGAAGAAAGCTTGTATTTTTGATTTTGTTATAATTTTTGCGATATTTTTAGAATTTTGGAAACATTTTTTTGAATTTCGAATTTATGATATGAAAAAAGTTTCATTTTTAATTTTGTAATATCTTTAGGAATATTTTTGGAATTATGAAAAAAAATTTTAATTTTGAATTTGTTTTAATTTTTGCAGTATTTTTAGAATCTTGATAAAAGTTTGAATCTGTTAATCTGTGAATTAAGAAACTTTGCAATAATTTTAGAATTTTGAAGAAAGTTTCAATTTTTGATTGTTTAAAAATTTTTGGAATATTTATTTTAAATTTTTGATTTTATTATAATTTTTGGAATACTTTTTGTAATGTTTTACAAAAAGTTTGTAGTTTCGATTTTAATTTTATTTTAATTTTTGCTTAGAATTTTGGAAAAATGTTGAATTTGTGAATTATGGATTTAGATATTACAATCTTTAGAATTTTGAAAAAAGTTTCAACTTTTGATATTAATATAATTTTTAGAATTTTGAAAAAATTGTGTTTATATTGATTTTTTTATAATTTTTGCAATATTTTGAAAATATTGGAAAAAGTTTCAATATTTGATTTTATTTATAATTTATGCAATATTTTTAGAATTTTGAAAAAAGTTTCAATCTATGATTTTGTAATGATTTTTGAAATATTTTTAGAATTTTAGAAGAAAGTTTAAATTTTTGATTTAATTATAATTTTTGGAATTTTGAAAGAAATATAAATTTTTAGTTTTGTAATATTAATTAATGATCTATTATAATTTTCCGGCAACGTATTGATGTTTCGTGTTAGTTTTGTAATAAATTTCTAAACAGGGATAACGAACACTTGAACTTTAACAAAGAGTTCTATGTTTGATATGCATCGCTGAATAAAACTATAACTAATGTCCTCGTAAAAGTATTTTGTGTAAAACTATTTCAAATCCTTATCCCAGACTGAAATTTTGATGTCTGTTTGAGATTGCAGTCCCTCCATATTTCTTAATTATGTTTACAAAAAATATGTTTCAAATCAGTTTGTTGACTTTAGAATAAGTGTTATGAAAAATGATTATTAGATGGGTCCAAACATTTGTGATTAAAGTGGTAAATGTTTTGACCAATAATAAAATAATTTATTTATCACGACTTTCTTTTTAAATTTCCCAAGTAAAATTGAAAACTCATATGAAGTAACGCTCCTTTCCAAAATTAAATAGAAGTTATTGTTTTAGTATTTAAGATTTTAAAAATGTAAAAAATGTGAAATGACTCCTATTTAGACCGGCAACGAGTTTATATTCAAATAAATTTAAAATAAAGCTGTTTAAAATTTTGGGTAGTTTTGTGTACTATTTAATATTAAAAATATTATCAAATCAGAAGTTAATATCAACATGAAACCAGACGGCTGGAGGTACATTTAATATGCATGACTGACAACTACTCTACATAAATAAATAAATTAATTAATTTTCAGGTTTATGTAGTAGTTGCAGGGCAGGGCATATGGTTTTTTACAAAATTGGAGCCGCTCTCGCACTAAACGCTAACGAATTCGACTGACTGATCGCAAATTATTTCTTTACTCCACCTATGTGACGTATTATTAGAAATTGAGCTTCTGTAAAGTGTTTTTTAATTTTTTATCGCTAGCCTTATCGACTAGAAAAAATGTTTCATAAAATTTTGGAATCGCGTTTAATCAAATACGCATAAGAAAAATTTATGTTTTCAAATTGTGAGCAATAATTTTACAAATCGTGGGATATCGTTAAAATGTAAATTTTAACCTTACTTATTATTTGTTAAAAGCAGGTAGCTTGTTTTTATTAAGAATATATCTTTTAAAATAACACCAACAACGTTTATATATGATTTCCAATGTGAACACCAAGAAACTAAGCGGCAGCCCGACTTTCAACACAACAAACGCAGTTTTAAGAAAAACATCAAATGTTACCAACGCATTATCATCTGTGTGGTAAGAGTTATGAACGTACGAGAAGTTTCTATGGAATAATTCATGAGAGTGTTTTATATTCCAATACGTTTCTAAGCCCGCTTCAAAACAACTTCGTATTGTTTTATCAAGATCATGTTTGATATATTCACCATGCAGTTGAATACTATATCCATAAAAATCTGATAGGAAGGAACCATCTAGTTTTTTGTATAAAATGGTATTTCCATCACGATTCCATTTCGATGATATAAACTTTTCGGCTTCTGTGGATGTCATTGCAACTGCATATTTGTTTAAATATTGATTACTAGCCAAGGAGTATATTGATGAACCAGATGAGGAAAATTTCGTTTCAGTATCATTGAAAAATTGATTGAAGTCAAAAACGTCATCAATATATTTCACAAGAACGATATTGCCATTCTCGATAAACTCTTTACTGGTTCTCAATTCTGGTTCGTAATTGATGGTCATTAAGTTCGAAATCATAAATGTTTGATAACAAGTATTGTATATAAAATTCATCCACAAAACTAGCAACAGCAGATATTTTTCTGAGACAAATCTTGGAGGATGTTGTATTGAAATTAACATTGCCGCTCCAAAAAACTCAAATATTATTTTCATCATTGAAAACTGAACATTTTTGTGGATTCTGTTAATAATCCATAAAGTGAATATTACTATAATCAAAACTGTTAAATATACTTCAATAACAGTTGTGTTAAATGAATCAAATGAGTTTAAAAAATTGATGTTCTTTATACGCAATCTAGTTACAATGACTTCCGTTGATAAATGGAGTGGTGTTGTCCATAATGGTGAATATAAAGATTGAAAAGAGTTTGTCGTAATTCTCTGCAGGTTCATTGAAAAGTTACAATTATTTTCGAGCAAAAGTGTGCTTGGTGATATTTCTTTCCATATTTCTACGGTGTTCGAAAGATTTGTGAACGATATATTTATATTTAGTATTTCGTATGAAACATTGATTTGTTTACAAAAAATATCAAGCAACCATCCATCTATTCCAACGAGTTTTTGATCCCATATATATGATCTTGGAAAATCATTTGAAAATGCAATGGTCAATGTTTTATCTGGATACTTTTCGTTATATTTATGAAATATATCATGGAGTGTTAGTGATTTGTTGAAATCATAAGGTTGTCGAAGCTTAATAGACGATCTAAATTCAATCTTCTGATGGTTCATTGTTTTAAATATAAATAAATAGCGGATCTTAAATTGCTCCATAATACTCTGACGAACTTGTTTTGTTATATCAAATTCAGTTATACCTACAAACAAATATTTGAAATTTGATTGAAGGTGACGTTCATAAAACACCGTAACAAAAATTAAAATATTCACAAGCCTTTCTGAGTTCATGATGAATATCACATAATCAGGTTTCTTTGTGTTTAAGTCTAAACCAGTATCCGTATTGTGCGTAAAACCGTTTAAATATCTCTCGATTAGATGTGATAAATTGTATGATATTCTGATAGTTATGTGCTCCTTCAACTGTGGTAGAATAGATTGTGTGACGTCATCGGAAACCTGATCATCATCTAATTGAATTATATAAAGGTTTGTTGGTTCTTTACAATTTAGTAACGCAACTGTACGATCGACAATTATATCTTGATTGATTGTCGCACTGAAACCCGCAACAAAAAGTGGTAGCACTATAAAAACAAAATATTTAAACATTTTCACTGAATGTTGAAAAGATAATTTTAGATACTATCCGCACTGTTGAAGAAACTAACAACTAGTAACTTAAATTGTTAAACGTTTAAGCATTTTATAGTTTACATTCATATTTATTGATTGCTATATACATTACAGCTACTTTCAAACTAATCTTTAAAACATTACCCGCCATGCAATTACGTGTATTCAATTAACTCCAATAGAAAAATAAATGCGTTTTAAATTAAAACAATTATTTGTTGTATTACACAGTACAATCAGTGAAATAAAATTATAATCGAATGCATTTGACCTCTGTCACCAAGGCACGTTCAAACCAAAAGATATTTTGTTTAATTTATTGATTTATGCAGTTGAATGTTTTTCTCAATATACATTTAAGTAAATTTCTAGTTTACGGTCTAGTTTACAATAACAAAATATGAAGGGGCTGAAATCTGAAGACTCTAAGATATCAAGACTTCGGTCTGGGTAAAGTATTTTTATATATATGTTTTCGGCGGAACGCTTTTATGATGACGTTATAAATGATAACTGGAAATTTATAACTGATCTTAAATTAATATAATAATATGAAATTAAGTGAAGTGAAACGAGGATGCACCCAGTAAACTTTTTTAAAATCTCTTTATCGAGTTCAAAAATATCAACTTTTGTAAAAAAATGGCATCTTATCTTCCTACTCATACCTTAATTTTCTATTAGTTCACAAAACTTCGCAGAAATCTTTTTTATTTAGCTAAACGCTTATTCTCAATGATTATAACTGACACGAGATTATATTTTTCAACACAACTGTTCAAAACTGCGAGTTTTCATAGCGCAAAACATTTATAAGCTAAATAGTTGGTGACCCCGACGTGACCTTGTTCATGTTTAATTTCAAGAAACAAATTGAGGGGATCTTAAATTTAATTAATTTATTGCCAATTTATTAAACTAAATAGTTTTTTTAAAACTTTTGTTTTATTAAAATTCGTTTTACTTCCGTCTGAAATACCTAAGTATTACATTATCAAGCCGAAAGTGAAATTATTTCCGCTAGTTTTTTGGCATTTCTCGACGTTTCAGGTCAAATCAATGCCAAAAAAGAAAAAAAAAGATGTATGCCGGCCGGCCGTCCATCACAACCGACGAAATCTAGAAAACCGCAGCAAGGATTTCAATAACTTTTATTTCTAAAAATAGGTATACTCAATAGTAAGAGCCAAAAGAACGACGTATTCAATAACTGTACTGGAAGTGTTTCAAAACAAGGAAAATTTTATATATTTTGCTCATACAACATTCGTTTCAAGTGATAACGTGTAATAATATTGAATGAGGAGAAACCATGGTTGGGATTGGTATATAAAACCAAAAACTAGATTAGTGGATTGTAAGTTTGTCTAAAAAATATTTTGAAGTGATTTCATTTATTTTTTTAGGTACAAACAAATCGTAAAACACATTTTAAATCCTAGTCATATGGACCGAAAGTTGAACTTAACGCCCGTAAAATAAAATCCCGTTGCTATATAAAACATTGAAGTATTTTTCTACTTTGCCACCCGTAAGATAATCATAAAATATAGAGGGGATGAAATCTCACAGCTCTGAGATATCAAGACTTTGGTTTTTTAAAATATTTTGATATAGTTTTCGGCATAAAACTTTTATGAGGACATTGTTTTTAGTAATTGGCAGCGTAATATATCTAACATAAAACTGTTTTTTAAAGTACATGTATTTTTTTATCTCTGTTTAGAAATTTATTACAAAACTAACATAAAACATCAATACGTTGCCAGAAAATTATAATAGATCATAAATTAACATAATTTAGCGAAAAGATTATACAATCAGCAAACTACCCAAAAACCTCTCCATTTAGCGTTTCGAGAAAATATTACAAAATCACAAATTCATATTTCTCTCAAAATTCCAAAAATATTGTAAAAATTAAATAAAATCAAACTTTTTACAAAATTCAAAAAATATTCTCAAAATTATTACAAAATCAAAGATTAAAACTTTTTTCAAAAATTCTAAAAATATTGCAAAAATCAAAAATTGAAACTTTTTTCAATATTCCAAAAATATTCAAAAATTGGAATGAAATCAAATATTTATTCTTTTTCTAAATTCTAATAATATTCCAAAAATTTTTAAAAATTCGAAAATTCAAACTTTTTCCATAATTCTAGGAATATGACAAAAATTATAATAATATCTAAAATTGAAACTTTTTTCAAAATTCTAAAAATAATGCAAAAATTATTACAAAATCATATAACTGTTTTCAAAATTCCAAAAATATTTCAAAAACTATAACAAATTCAAAAATATCCATCTCCAATTTGATTTTCAATTACATTCACGTCATAAAAACAGCTACATTTTTTTTTCCCAAAAAATGGGCTAAACAAATAAATAAAATAATTTTTTTTGACACACTTGACAATATTTTTTTGACAAACCTGTAATGCAATAAAATTCTCAACAATAATAATTTCATGTTCATTACATTTCATACAAATAACTAATTTACTTCTAAAAAAATAAATGAAAAGTTTTCTTTTGACACACTTGAACACATTTTTTTTGACAAACTTATAATGCCACAATTATCTATAATAATAATAAAATTTCATTTGTGTTGTTTTTTTTAATATTTTTATTATTTTGGGCTATTCGGTTGCATTATAAAACGTTAATCAATTTTTGTTAATTTCCCGACATGTTTCGATCAATATATGATCTTTCTCAAGGGATTCTAAAAAATTTTTATTATTATTATCAACAATGTTACAAAACTTATTCTTCTCACTTATATCCAAAATTTTATACTTACAATTTTACATTAAATTAAATAATTTAACACATATCTCAAACAATATCATGCATAGTATGAAGTTAAAATTAACATTAAACAAAGTAAAAACATTAGAAAATTAAAAAAATTGAACTAAATTAAAATTGAACTAAATTAAACAATCAAAAATTACAAATTTTAAAAACATTCTACCGACATGATCGTGCGTTTTGTTATTGAACTGAGAGTAATAAAAGTAAAAATAAAGGTATTATAAATCAAAATACTAAGAGTACAACTAAACGGTTTAATTGGTTCGACGTTTTTTTCTTTTTATATTGTTTTCGTGTGTGTGTGTTGGTGTTCTATGTCTCTTTTTATTATTATTATTGCAATTACTTTCGATGACCGAACAATATATCGGTGATATATTGTCGGCATCTCGTTTGAAGTTCATACTGTTTTCATTAAGAATATGTAAAGCTTTCATTGTCAACCGTCTGCCATAGTGATCCGCACGGGCTAAGATTTCCGCAGCCTTGAAATTCGGATAATGACCCTCCTTCAGAAAATGATCAACCAGTGCCGTTTTTGGAACTGATGGATCATCTATCCTAAGGAGATCTCGTCTGTGGTCATTTAGTCGCTTTTCAAGGTATTGTTTTGTCTGGCCCACATACGATAATTTGCAGTCAGAGCCTCCCTCTGCACTGCCGAGACACGGAATTTTGTATATAACATTTGATTGTTTATTGTGTGGTACTTTGTCTTTTAATTTTGTAAAAACCTTGCGTACGCAACTAGACGTTTTGTATGCCATTTGCAAATCCGGATTGTAGGACTTAGAAATTCGTTCTACCTTCTCGGATATGCCCTTGACATATGTGAACGATCTGTAAATTTTGCGGGAATCTTCCCGATTGCCAGTCTCACCCACCGCATTGGTAATATGTTTTTTATTAAAATATTTTATAATACATTTGTTGATCGTCCTCACTGGATAATTGTTAGAAATAAGGATATTGGATACAAGGATTTTGTTTGAGTTGTGGAATTTGGGAGAGCTTAGATCAAACACGCGTGATATAAAATTCATCACCGTGTTGTTTTTCTGATGTTGTGGATGATTGCTGTAATAATTAAGGATTCTGTTTGATGACACACTTTTTCTATACCAATCCGTCTCTAACACCCCATTTTGACTTCTACTTACCATCACGTCCAGATAGGGTATTTTACCTCTCACTTCTTTCTCAATGGTAAATTGAAGTCTGGGGTGAAACGAATTTAGCAACCGAAGCGTCTCAACATCTGAATCCTTGGATCGCGAACGATTTTTTAATACAACAAAAACTTTATTTCGATAAACAACAAAAAGTTCACTGACCTCTACAATAAATTGATAAATACATTAAAATTCAATACACCTATCCCCCGTTTTACACGGTAGATACGTTCCTGATAAAAACGTGTTAATCGAAAATATAAATTTTGTATGGAAAACCGTGTTAAACGAAAAACGTGGGTTTTTTGTCATTTCTTGGGCGACAAACAGATTCGGTAAAACACAAAAGTATCAGTTTAATCACATAAGATATCGACAAAACAGTTAAATTGATTCTCAAAAAGAAACATGTAACATAACCAATAAGAATTTCACAGAAAAATAAAAAGTAATTATGCATGCACATACTAGCATGTTGACCTAAACCAAACCTATCTTAGCTTAATTCAGTTCGGTGCGACTTGGAAGTTAAATCTGTAATTATTAATTGTGCTTTTTTTTAGCTAAATCTTGCAAACATCTTCATATTGACTTAAAAATTCGTTGACAGTTCGCAGAAATCGGAGACCTAGTTCAATATTCGGATCATGTTGTTGAAAGTAGTTGCATTATTTATTATCTTCTGGTATAATGGTTGCAATAAAGAAGTTTTAATTTTGGGTAGAAATACAATTTATCCATTTGTAAGCTGCAAATCTTGAGTGATTCCAATAAATGGAAAGATTTATTTATTCTTTTTACCTGGCCGCTTTGCCACCTAAGCCTAATCACTCTTTAGTATTGAAAACCGAATTCTGTAATTGTGAAGCGGTGAAGTGATAATTTTTTGAATGAACAGAAACGATGGAATTTTTCACGCTTCACCGCTTCACAGTTACAGAATTTGGCTGCAGGAAAGTAAGATGTGCCGGATTTAATTTCGGTCAATTTTAGTGGGTACATACTGTTGTGCTCTATCTAAATCAGTAGATGCGCTTTTTAATTTTAAATATTTGCAAAAAATGCCCGTGTGTAAATATCTCGAACCAACCATGACTTGCAATAAAACTTGAAAGGCATTTTATTTGAGTAGATGGAGTAGATCTATTTAAGTAAATGGCAACTGTTTCACATTCAAAAAATTTTTAAGTTTTACTAGTTATGATATAGGTACCAATTGGAATACGTCTTTGATATTGGTCTTCAAGCCATATCATTAATTCATTTTCCATTGTTTTTTTTTTTTTTTTAAATGTGTTGTGTAGTAGGAATTACAATATGTATCAAAACAACAATTAAAAACTTTTAACATCACGGTCACCGCAACAACATGCGTTCAACGATGTTGATAAACGCTAATTTTTATTGTTTGTGTTCTTTAAATTTTTTTGAATTGATAACTAAACAATAAATCCAATCATTTAATAAAATATGACAGACCCCAATATTTCATTATAGGATAGAATAAGATCTCACTGCTATTGCCAGTGTTGTATAATATCTCACGTTAACTCGTATGTAAACAGATAGAATTATTTACTTACAAATTAACTATGACCATTAATACACCGACGCATTTTGTATCTAGCTAATAACGATATATTGCTTAAAATCAACTGATTTACATAGAGAATCTCTTACATCCCTTTGCTGATTTATATCAGCATGTATTTACAAAATTTTGCTTTGAACACTCAAAGTCGTTTTTTGTTACTAGTTTCTTGTTTTAATTACAACTTGAGTGTATATGATCATAAGTGGTATACCAGAAGGTTTAATTAAAATAAAGTAGATATTAGTGTATGTAATACCACAATTTGTCTTTTTTTTTAACTTTTTTTTTGGAAATTTTGATTTCAAAAACCGTGTAAAGTCGAAAACGTGTTAAATGAGTGCCGTGTAAAGCGGGGGATAGGTGTATTGATGATAAAGCTTTCATTAATTTGTCTGCTATTTTTGTTTCTCACAACATACGATGGTTGTTGTCGTTAGGTCCAAAATTTGCTTTGCCTAGTAATCATGATGAATTACCGCTGTTTGATATTATCGCTGATACAGAGGCAATAATACAAACAATCAGTGATACAAAAAATAAAGATAATGCGCGCGCAAAAATTGCTAATATCATATCGAATGCTAGTTTTATTCACCGTAAACAACGAAAAAATATTATAGATCTCACAATTGAAAACATATATAAAGAAACAATTTGCTTCTTCAAAAAGCATAAAGAATTGATAGTGGTTCCAAGTGACAAAGGAAAGGCAACCGTAGTCATGAAAAAAGATGAATACGAAGAAAAAGTCACAACATTGCTATCAGACGATAATACATATAAAATTTTACCAAAAAATCCGTTAAATAATCTACAAACCAAAAAAAACAGACTTGTTGACCGTCTTCACAAGCTAAAAATAATAGAGAAAAAAGATAAATATACGCTATCAACATACAATACCACTGATCCTAAAATATATGCTCTTCCAAAAATCCACAAACCTGATATCCCCTTCAGACCTGTCACGGCGTGTATCAACACACCCAGTGCACCGTTATCACACATGTTAACTCCGATGCTAAAGAAAATAAATGATGACGACCCGTATAACATCAAAAACTCGTTCATTTTCAAGGAAAAAATATCCGCTATGAAGGTGGATGATTCGGATATGTTGGTGAGCTTTGACATTATGTCATTGTTCACCAACATACCCGTCGAGTTGGCTGTTAGTATAATCGATGAACAGTGGAATGAGATACAAAATTACACATCCATCCCAAAGGGGTTGTTTTTCGAAATACTAAACTTTTGTCTGGTTGATGGTAATTACTGTGTGTTTCGTTCAAAGGCGTATCGACAAATTTTTGGTATGCCGATGGGAAACCCATTATCGATCATACTAGCGGATATAATTACTAGAAAATTATTGGACAATGTTTTGGAGAAGTTATCATACAAACCAAAACTTTTTTTAAAATACGTGGATGATATCTTTGCTGTGATTCCCAAGGATTCAGATGTTGAGACGCTTCGGTTGCTAAATTCGTTTCACCCCAGACTTCAATTTACCATTGAGAAAGAAGTGAGAGGTAAAATACCCTATCTGGACGTGATGGTAAGTAGAAGTCAAAATGGGGTGTTAGAGACGGATTGGTATAGAAAAAGTGTGTCATCAAACAGAATCCTTAATTATTACAGCAATCATCCACAACATCAGAAAAACAATACGGTGATGAATTTTATAACACGCGTGTTTGATCTAAGCTCTCCCAAATTCCACAACTCAAACAAAATCCTTGTTTCCAATATCGTTATTTCTAACAATTATCCAGTGAGGACGATCAACAAATATATTATAAAATATTTTAATAAAAAACATATTACCAATGCGGTGGGTGAGACTGGCAATCGGGAAGATTCCCGCAAAATTTACAGATCGTTCACATATGTCAAGGGCATATCCGAGAAGGTAGAACGAATTTCTAAGTCCTACAATCCGGATATGCAAATGGCATTCAAAACGTCTAGTTGCGTACGCAAGGGTTTTACAAAATTAAAAGACAAAGTACCACACAATAAACAATCAAATGTTATATACAAAATTCCGTGTCTCGGCAGTGCAGAGGGAGGCTCTGACTGCAAATTATCGTATGTGGGCCAGACAAAACAATACCTTGAAAAGCGACTAAATGACCACAGACGAGATCTCCTTAGGATAGATGATCCATCAGTTCCAAAAACGGCACTGGTTGATCATTTTCTGAAGGAGGGTCATTATCCGAATTTCAAGGCTGCGGAAATCTTAGCCCGTGCGGATCACTATGGCAGACGGTTGACAATGAAAGCTTTACATATTCTTAATGAAAACAGTATGAACTTCAAACGAGATGCCGACAATATATCACCGATATATTGTTCGGTCATCGAAAGTAATTGCAATAATAATAATAAAAAGAGACATAGAACACCAACACACACACACGAAAACAATATAAAAAGAAAAAAACGTCGAACCAATTAAACCGTTTAGTTGTACTCTTAGTATTTTGATTTATAATACCTTTATTTTTACTTTTATTACTCTCAGTTCAATAACAAAACGCACGATCATGTCGGTAGCATGTTTTTAAAATTTGTAATTTTTGATTGTTTAATTTAGTTCAATTTTTTTAATTTTCTAATGTTTTTACTTTGTTTAATGTTAATTTTAACTTCATACTATGCATGATATTGTTTGAGATATGTGTTAAATTATTTAATTTAATGTAAAAATGTAAGTATAAAATTTTGGATATAAGTGAGAAGAATAAGTTTTGTAACATTGTTGATAATAATAATAAAAATTTTTTAGAATCCCTTGAGAAAGATCATATATTGATCGAAACGTGTCGGGAAATTAACAAAAATTGATTAACGTTTTATAATGACCGAATAGCCCAAAATAATAAAAATATTAAAAAAAACAACACAAATATTGAATAAACGGTCAAAGAAAAGTTATTATATATATGTGTATAGTATATATACATATATGTATAAAAACCAAAATATAAAATTTCATGTCATACAAATATTAAATTTTATTTTTTCCGAACAATTAGATAAAAAAATAAATGAAAATCATTTTTTGACACACTCGATCATAATTTTTAACAAACTTATAACGCAATAATCTAACATCAAGATTTCACCACATTCCATGTTGCTACTCATTTTCTCTTATACTGAACATTTTTTATACAAAAACAATGTAAATTTTCTTGTGTTTCATGTCATCAAAATAATTACTTTTATTCAGTAAATTATTTGTGATATAACATCACCTCGATGGAAAATCTCCCATCAAGAAATATATAAGAACTGAATCTAAAAATTATGGTGCAAATTATGAAACTTTTTGCAATCCATACAATTTTAGAGCGATCTAGTTTCGAACCAATGAGAAAATTTTTAAACTTTAAAAAAGTTTATCATTCTCATCAGGGCTAGCCGACTAGATAAACCCTACCAAAAAATGTCAACGCTAATGAATATAAACCAAAAATTAGGTTACAACTCTAGCGAAGTGTAAAAACAAAAAATTTAATTAACTAATTTCTCAGGTGATCACTGTTTTGTTATACTCTAGACATTCTAGTATTGAATAACAAACTTGTATCGATGAGAGGAAGATGACTAGTCTTCATTTGTGTCTATTGACACATGATCAACAATTAATTCAGTAAATTATTTGTGATATAACATCACCCCGATGAAAAATCTCCTTCACAAGTGAAGACTAGTCATCTTCCTCTCACCGATACAAGTTTGTTATTCAATACTAGAATGTCTAGAGTATAACAAAACAGTGATCACCAGAGAAATTAATTGACTAAACCTGAATCTAATTTTTGGTTTATATTCATTTGCGTTGACATTTTTTGGTAGAGTTTATCTAGTCGGCTAGCCCTGATGAGAATGATAAACTTTTTTAGAGTTTAAAAATTTTCTCATTGGCTCGAAACTAGATCGCTCTAAAATTGTATGGATTGCAAAAAGTTTCATAATTTACACCGTAATTTTTTAGATTCAGTTCTTAAATTGCTTTTATGTTTTGATATTTTTAGTCGAAAACCGAAGTAATGTTTTCCATAATAGGTTTCTCAAAGAAATTGAGAAACAAAATATAAGCAATTTCACGAAAATTCAACTACGTTTTGACTTGACCCCTTTTAATTTTGATTATTTTTTGTTTATAGATAGTCTTTCATAAATAAAAAATACAAGGTCTCTCAGATATTTTTTTTCGACCAGGGGTCTTCACAGGGTGCCCCTAAATTTTTTGTGATTTTCTGATGTGAGTGCATTTTGACCAGCGATTGTAGAAAAACGATTCGATTTTCATAAATGATATGTCGTTGAATAGGTATTAGAACAAAGTTTTAAAAAATGTAAACTGTTAATTTTTTGAAATAATTTTTAACGGTGTATCATAAGAAAAAAACAGTGTAATTGAAGAAAATATGGCGCTACGCCTCCTTTTTTTTTAAAACTAAATTGAAGCTTGTTTTATAGCTGCCAACTTGTGAAAGTTTAGCACTATTGTAGTGCTATTTTAGTAATATTTTTAGTTTTAAAGATAAAATTCGTTCTGCATATGACTGTCGGGAATCAGTTTTTTTTGTTCTGAAGGAAACTTATAAAAATGGCGTTATAAACTAAGAGATTATTTTTAATGTTAAATATCAAATATTTTATTATTAGATGAACCTTTTAAAATATTATAAAAATTATATATGTGGTACAATAAATAAAATAAATACAATTGTTAAAAATGATTTACTTATTTTGCAATCAGAAGTTTCTTTTGAATGGGAAAACACTTCTGCAATTATTTTCTTTGTATTAGATGACATAAAAAATGAAATGTTTATTTATCACTTTTAGTAATCACTTATCACTCTAATAAAAAATAATTTGAAAGTCTCGACTGCAAACTAAAAAGCCGTATAAATAACTAAATCTATTTAGGAACTTTTGACTGGAAAAGTATTATGTTCGTATTTTGTTATTATGGAATCATAAAGTAAAAGATTGTATTTTAACATTAAATTACAAATATTTTATTATTGAATAAACTTTTTAGAATATCATACAAATTATATGTGTAGGTTAAAGAAAATAAATATATCTATTAAAAGTTATATACTTATTTTACATTCAAAAAATTCTTTTGAGTTGGAAAACATTTTTGCAATTATTGTCTTAGTATTTAATGGTACAAAAGATTTTTATATCGATTTTGTAAGTTTTTTTTTGTTAATTGATATTCATTTTTATCGGCGTATCCAAAGTTCATGGTAGATGCCCATTTTAAAGCCCATTCGAGAAATTGTTTTGGCGTATCAATTATATCTCTGCTCCCCATACTATAACGGTGTGAAACATGCTTCAGTATACCACCAATCCTATCGCAAGGTCCCTTTCCATGGCTGGTAGCATGAAAATTGCATTCTGCATCAACCTTACAGTCTTTTTTATGGTGGTTTTTTTTTGTATTGAGAAGGTGCACCGTCGGCGTTATAAATTATTTTCCTAATATTAGAATTTATATACGTTCTGCTGAATTCAATCAGTTTTGTAATGAAAAGATGGACTGTAGTACTGTTGTGATATCCAAAATGAGTATAAAACTTCGGTGCTGTATATATTCACTTGCGGCACTTTTAAAATAAACGACAAATGGATGAATAGTAGCTTGTGAATTATTATAATGATATCCTTGAAACGAATCCTGAATTATGAAGTCGTAGTTTTCATAAAAATCCCCTTGAACGAAGCACTCTCCTGGTTCTAATTTTTTTTCTTTTCTCAATGAATGTAGATTGCTGTTTTGCTATAAAGTTGTGTGGTATCAAAATTTTATAAACGGTAAACAAATTTTTTCATAATTTTTTCTACAGTTTCTATTAAAGTATCCAAATTGCATCGATCAGTGGTAATCCATTGTTAATATTTGACTTGAAGGATTCCTTTAACGTCAAAATCATTTAGTAATCTTTCTTCTAGTTTTTGAACTTTTTTGAACATTCATTGCACTTCAAAGTATGACAATTTTCTGTTAATTCACCACATGAAACAAAGTGAATTAGTGTTTTATAATTCTGGAAAGCAGCATCAGTAATCCAAGACATCTTAGACTTTAGAGTGTTGAATCATTAGCTTCATATTTTGATGTATGGTACACACGCACACATTATGAACTCCTAGGGATAATTTTATACATTCTTGTGGTCGAAGGGACGTGAATTTAGTAAATCCTATTTTCACATCAGAAAACTTATTTTTAAATTCCACATAAGCTTCATTTAATGTACATAGCAATAAGCGCTTTTGTGGATTTATGCTGAAATTGCTCATATTTCTTTATTGTACATATATAATTTTTATAATATTTTAAAAAGTTTGTTTAATAATAAAAAATTTGATATTTAACATAAAAAAAAATCTCTTAGATTATAACGCCAGTTTTATAATTTTCCTTCAGAACAAAAAAAACTGATTCCCGACAGTCATATGCACAACAAATTTTATCTTTAAAACAAAAAATAATGCTAGTACTAAACTTTTACAAGTTGTTAGATATAAAATAAGCTCCAATAAAGTTAAAAAAAAGGTGTGGCGCCATCTTTTCTTCAATCACAAAGTTTTTTCTTATGTTACACCATTAAAAATTATTTCAAAAAATTAACAATGTACGTTTTTAAAAACTTTGTTTTAATACCTATTCAACGACATATCATTTATGAAAATCGATAAAGTAGTTTTTCTACAATCGCTCGTCAAAATGCACTTACATCACAAAATAACAAAAAATTGAGGGGCACCCTGTGAAGACCCCTGGTCGAAAAAAAAATTTCTGAGAGACCTTGTATTTTTTATTGAAAGACAATCTATAAACAAAAAATAATCAAAATTAAAAGGGGTCAAGTCAAAATTTCCCAAAAACTTGCTGAGCTTGCGTGAAATTGCTCATATATGAAAATCAATCTGAAAGAGCTAAGTATTACATACATAACCTAAAAGTGAAATTCTTACCCCAATTTTTTTTACATATCTCATCGTTTTAGGACCTACTGATTCTAAAAAAGCAATAAAAAAATATATGGCTGTCTGCCGTCCGTCACGACCGACGAAATCTAGAAAACGGCCGAAGGGATTTTAAAAATGTTGGTTTCTAAAAATAGGCACACTCAATAATAAGAGCCAAAAGGACAATGTGTTCGATAAATGTACCGAAAGTGTGTCAAAAAAATCGTCAAGTATGTCAAAACAAGGAAATATGCATATTTTTTGCTTAAAAACGTTCATTTTAGGTGACGATGAGTAGGAATAAAGATTGCGGAGAAATCTTGATGGTCAGGGTTGGTATGTGAGACCAAAAACTAGGTTATTGCATTATAAATTTGTCAAAAAAATGTTGTCATGTGTGTCAAAAGAAAGATTTTATTTACTTTTTTAGCCATTTTTTGGAAAAAAATAAAATTAATAATTTGTATGACTGAAATTTTAATAGTACAATCGAGAATTATGGCATTATAAGTTTGACAAAAAAATAATGTCAAGTGTGTCAAAAAATGATTTCATTTATTTTTTTAGCCAATTTCTTTGAAAAAAAAATTTTGCGGTTTTTATGACGTAAATGTAATTAAAAATGAAATTGGACATGGAAATTTTAGAATTTGTTATAGTTTTTGGAATATTTTTGGGATTTTGAAAAAAGTTTGTATATTGCTTCGGTCTGAAAGACCTAATTACTTTGGTCTGAAAGATCTAATTCATCTGTCGAGAATTTTTTTTTTATTTTGCATGAATCAACGTTGTCGACATAACTTATCTTTCTTTCTTTACATTTCTCAACCCTTGTTTCAGTAGTTTTTTTTTCTCTTCTATCGCTGTCTCGGTTTGGATACGATTTTTTTTAAATATACTTGTACGAATGTATGTGACAAATTAGTTGGTGAATGTCAGAGAAAGCTTCACAAGCTTATTGCTTTTGCACAATTAAATCCAATTGGGATAATTTAGTGATTCTTTTGTTGTTAAAATTTATATCGTCTAATTTTTAGTTGCAGATTTATTGATTAAGAATGTTATACGCTAAGTAAGATTAGTGTGGCTTAAATTAAAAGTTAAAAATAATGATAGAAATAAAAAACATAGTCAATGGCGTCTATGCACCAATATAGATTGAAAAACCGGACTGACAAGCCGTTGTCGATTAAAATATTTATCTAAATTAAAATACAAGTGGGGATTAGTTACTGGATAACAATAAAAATGATTGGGGTGAGGAAATGTTATTAGTTTGACCTTAAATATAAATGAAATATGTGTACTCGAAAGGATTACTTCGGTCTGAAAGACCGGCGTTTTTAGGTCGTAAGGATTCTAGAAACAGGTATACTCAATGGTAAGAGCAGAAAGGACGATGTGGTCGATAAATGCACCGAAAGTGTATCAAAAAAATAATGAGTAGTAACAATGAATGGGGAGAAATCTTGATGGTCGAAATTGGTATGTGAGACATTAAATTAGATTATTGCATTATAACTTTGTCAAAAAAATATTTTAAAGTGTGTCAAAAGAATGATTTTCATTTACTTTTTACCCAATTTTTTATAAAAGATAAACTTAATTATTTGTATGACATGGAACTTTTTGAATTTGTTATCATTTTTGGAATTTTGACAAAAGCTTGTATTTTTGATTTTTTTTTTTCGAAAATTTAGAACTTTCGAAAAGTTGAAATTTTTGAATTTTGAATTTTTGAAGTATTTTTGGGATTTTAAAAAAAGTTTCAATGTTTGTTTTTTTAAGATTTTTCGGAATATATTTAAAATTTTGAAAAAGTGTAAACTATTATTTATATTATAATTTTTGGAATTTTGAAAAATGTTTGAACGTTTTGAATTTTTTGAGATCAATTAAACTCAAGTAAGTAAAGAAGTAATTGGCATTTTTTCAATTCAAAGGTATGGTTTGAAGTTTCTCAGAAAAAAGCTCCACTTCACATTTTTCGTGTTTCGGTTGGAATTCGTACCTACCTCGTCAGTGCACGGCTCGAATCCTTGGGCAGACACGCTATCGATTACGCCGTTGAGACGATGACAATTTCAAAGTTGAAACTTCTTCATCACTTATTTATTTTACTTAAGTTGAATTTTTCCACTGTCATTAGACTCCATATTATGGAAATGTGTTTACATTATATGGGTTTTTTTGCATTAAATTTCTAGACAATACTTTGTGTGAATTCATAGAATGGAGAACATTTCTATTCTAATTAACATCCTAAGTCACGATTGTATAGTCATTATTGATTGTTTCCAATCAATGTGAAATCAATGGCTGACACTTGGTCAATTTGTAGTCCTATATGTATTAACATTAGACTACATTAAGGGAATTTAAATTAATTTTGAATTTTTTGAGATCAATTAAACTCAAGTAGGAAATAATTGGAATTTTTTCAATTCAAAGGTTTTGTTTGGTTAAAATTTTTGCAATATTTTTAGAATTTTGGAAAAATAATAGAATTTTGAATTTTAAATATTTTAAATATTTTTAGAATTTTGAAAAAAGTTTCAATTTTTGATTTTGTAAGAATTTTTGGAATAGTTTTCCAATTTTAAAAAAGTTTATATTTTTAATTTCATTATAGCTTTTGAATTTTCAAAAAAATTTGTATTTCAAAAATATTGGAAAAAGTTTCAATTTTAGAAGAAAATTTCAATTTGTATTTTGTAATAATTTTTGAAATATTTTTAGAATTTTGCCAAAAATTTTAATTTTTCATTTTATAATAATTTTTAGAATATTTTTGGAATTTTGAAAGATATATGAATTTTTGATTTTGTAATATTTTCTCGAAACGCTAAATGGAGAGACTTTTGAGTAGTTTTCTTGAGTTTATCATCTGTTCACTAAATTATATAAATTTATGATATGTTGCTTTTTTCCAGCAGCATATTGATGTTTCGTGTTAGTTTTGTAATAAATTTCTAAACAGAGATAAAATAGTTGTGCATTAACAAAGAGTTTTGTTTATGTTTTATATGCATGACTGCCCAAAACTAAAAACAATGTCCTCATAAAAGATTTTTGCCGAAAGCTATATCAAAATCCCTAACCCAGGCCTAAGGCTTGATATCTCAGAGCTTGAGATTCCAGCCCCTCCATATTTTGGTTTTGATTTTATTATAATTTTCAACTGGTAATACTCGACAATAAACTACTGTCGTTATTATGACATTTCTAAAAGTAAGTCAAAACTTAATTCCTATAATATCATATTCAGTTTAATTTAAACAACTAGATACGATAGATACTTTTATCAATATTAAGTCTACTGATATTTATTATGCATCAACCATGGTCCTTCGAGCCGGATAAAAAAAATTTATAAGTAATAGCACAAACTTCAAGAATGACTAGAATATCAATTTTATGCCAAACACTAAACTTTCAACATTAATATAACTTTTGCTTCACGCGTTTATATAATAGTTTGGTCTTCATTTATTTCAATATACACCACATTCCTCTGTTTTTTCTTTTAAATAATATAAAAACACTAAAAAACGAATTGTCATAAAACACGAGAAACACATCTCAATCCTGCAACAATAAAAAAAAGATTTGAGAAATTTTTCGAGATAATAAAAAAAGTTGAAAGAAACTTTCATCTAACTGGAAAGTGCTGAGTTGATCTAGAATGCGAAAAAAAATTGTTAAAATTTATTATAAAATTAAAAAAAAATAATACATGTATGAGAAATTGAAAAAATGAACAAATATTTTAATGTTTTCCCAGTTTTTCCATATTTTTTGTTTTTTTTTGCATGCATCACATTTAAAACTGATAAAAAGTCACGTATTTATGTTTTAGTTGTTGTGTGTGTGTGTGTTTTGTTTGTGATTTGAAAATGCAGAAATATCAGATTTTTTTTTGTTAGTGGTGTAGTTTATGTCATTTGATGTCATCATTACAATTTTTCAACCCTTTGTGAAGGAAATGGAATGATAATATATGTTCGTGCATAATTAATTTTAGTTAACTGGGCTAATGATTTTTAAACTGATAATTTATGATGCATTATTAGTAGAATTTTAGCATCAATAAAATGTTAAGAGAAAAATAAGTTGTAAAGTCACACACGCAACTTATCATTACTATAATCTAAAAGCTCTCAAGTTTCAAACAACCCTAATTAACGTCAGTGTGTTATTTAAATTGAGAAGAAAACTCTTGCTTTAAAGGGCTATTTCGTTTTAGATGAAGCAATGCATTTTCCATTCAAAATTAAATTTATTATTAATAAAATTTTCCAAAAAATAAAACCACTTTTCACACACCTGTCCAATATATTTTGCAGAATTTTGTAAACCTTTTTTTTCGTTTTTGAATTGTTTATTCGTGTTTGTTTTAGTTTTAGAAAAAAAAAACCTAATGTGCACCTGGAGCAAGAAGAATAAATGTTGAAATGTTTGTATAATATAAATTTTGATGGAGATACGATGAGTTTTACAAAAACTTATTATATTTACATGTTTATACACTTTAAACGAATTGCTGTTGAAATGACAAAACGATCATGATTCTTTCCATCTATTATATCGACTGTGAACACTATGGCCTTTACAGACAAATGTAACTGACCTACTTGTTCTTGTTAAAAAAAACAAATTTTTTTCAGAAGCAATAGAAAATTTTAATCCTAACCTTCACATACATCATTTTATTTCCCTCTTTAAAAAAATAAATAAATTTTCAAAACAAAAATAAGCTTTTGCGTTGAAACTTATTCCATCATTCAACCAAATCAAATAACAGAATAGCAGATTAGATAAACTTTAGAATTTTCCAATAATAATTCATTTTGTCAGTTTGAGTTTACAAAAGCGAAAAAAAAGTCTTTCTACGGACAAAAATGATCCTAAATCAATTTCAATTGTCAGTTTTTATTTGTTGGCATTCACTGTTATAGATTCAGTAAAGGATATATGTGTAAAGAAATTGATGGAGTAGAAAAAATGTTAGCAGAAACCTGATTTTGTATGAATAATTTCACTCCTTCTTCAATATTTTCTTAATTCAGTTTTTGGAATTTGTTAAATTAATCAAATCAATTTATAACAATCAACTTAAAAAAAAAGAATGTTATAAAAAAATATTTATATATCTCATACATCAATTTCCTAAATAAATTTTCACTTCAACAAACACGAGAAAAATGAACATCTAATTTTCACAATCAACATAATGTTCAAGTAACCAGGAGCAAAAAATCTCACAGTTTTAAGTTGAAACATTTGTGTTTTGATAGAAAACCAACGATATATATTCGTATTAACTGTAAAGTGGTGGAAAAACAAAAATAAAAAAAATCACATTTTTGAATAAAAATTTTCATTTTCCATCGAAATGTTTCTCATTTTTTGGTTCTTGTTATTTTTTTATTTTTCATATCACAGTTTTCATTGTACAACTTTAGAGTTTTGTGGTTGTTTCTTTTTATGATTCGATGAACAATTTTAGTTGTGTTTTTTTTCATTCAAATTCCTGTCTTCAATAACAATCAATTTGACTAAAAGCATTTTCATCTGTTTAGTTTTTCTAAAAAAAAAAATATGAATATATTTTCAATGCAAGTTATAAGAAAAATATTTTTTTAACAAAAAAAGGTGACACAATATTGTTGTTGAATTGAATTCAATTGAATTTATGGTTTCATGAAACGCAGTTGAAAGTAGAATTTATGTTTTTATACACAACAAATCGCACATACAGAATTCTTCGAAAACATTTATAATGATCTCAGAACGTACGATTCAACAAGAAGAAACTTAAAGACGAAAAAAGAAAAAAAATAATTTGAGAAAATTTGCGATTTGTTTTCAAGTAATTTTTAGTATATTTTAGTATATCCAGAGCTTCCTTTCAGTATATTTTTTTAAAGTTCCTAAAATCTGGACGACTGACATATAATCGAACATTCTAAGAGTTTTTGGAGTTCACAAACCTTTGCTGTTCCAAAAAGGTCTGCATAGAACGAAAGAAAATGGCGGATGGTTGTAGACTACAGGGAGTTATATGAAATAACTATTAACGACATTTATCACTTACCAAATATTTGTGAAATGTTAGAACAGCTTGGAAATTCAAAATATCTTAGCACCATTGATCTTATCTGGATACCATCAATTTGCGTTAAATGAAAAGAACAAAGAAAAGACAGCATTTAGTACCAATTTTGGTCATATCTACTTTACAAGACTTCCTTTTGGCTTAAAAGTTGATACTTCAACTTTTCAATGATTAATGGATACTGTTCTAACAAGTATTAAAGGTATAAACTGTTTCGTCTATTTAGATGATGTAGTCATTTATGGATAAAATTTAATTAATCATAACCAAAAATTATAAGAAATATTTAAATGCCTTAGAGCCTTGGTTCTCAAACTTTTTGAAGTCGCGGAACACTAAACTCTGACATATTTTTAGGCGGAACATCTACAATACAGCATACACTTTACAACAGGGGGCGAGGGGGGCTAACATTTTTAAACCAAAGTGCAATAAAAAACAGCATATTGTTTGCCAAAACACTCCATTATTTACTACGTTTTCATGCTTAGCTCAAAACGATTTGAAAACCAAATTCGAATTGAATTCACCATAAAAATATCAACAATTACAGTTTTGAATACTATTTATTTTTAAATACGATCTCGATTTTTTTTGGGATCGTATCGGTATCCAAATATTCGAAAATACATGAAAACGGAAAACTGGATCGTGTCATGCGCAGCAAAATGGTTATGTTTGTTTTTAATTACAAAACAACTAATTTCACATTGATTTATAAAATTTTTATTTCATTAACTTTATTTAAAAGAAAAATACAATATCAAGTATACAAAAATAAAATATTAAACACAATTAATGAAACACAATTAATGAAACACAATTAAATGCTTTTTGACATTTTGACAGTTTTTCAAAACAGTTTTAAAAACGTTTTCAACCCGTTTTCAATCCAATCATGTAAACACTTTACAGTTTGAAAACGGGATGAGGATTCAATTCTTTTTCGATCCGCATTAAAACGTAGTAATTATAAAGCAAAAAGGAAACGGAATCGTGTCGCAGCGTGTGATTGGCAACCCTCTGCTTCCAAGTGCTACTTTTAGAAAATAATATGTATATAAATAAAATATGTACCGATATCGATTGATGCAAATATGTTTATTGAAAGCACAATTAATATTACAATCCTTCTGAAAAAATCTCAAAATTAATGCGATCCATGAGCTTGACGATCTTTACAGATCTCAGCGATATCGGGGCGAATAAATGATAACGCCACACGCATTTCTTCTTCTAAATTCCCTAGTCTCTCACGTTTGTTTGTCTTTATATTGATCATAGTTGAAAATCCTGCTTCGCAAAGTTATGTCGTGGAAAATAACAATAATATGTTCAAGGATTTTTTGCTTATACTCGGGTATTCATCTTAACAGAGATCCAAAAATTTTCAGGAGTGTTTTCATGGAACTATAATTTTAATCCACGATCTGAAGAAAGCGACGTCAATTCTTCTTCTTCATTTAAAGTAAAACTAGAAAATTTGGAAGAAGTAAACGGGTTTCTTATCCAATCATTTGTTCATATCGTGTGAAACAAAAACCAGGGTTGTGCCGTAGACAAAATAGAATACTTTACATGTATAGATTACGCATAGATTACGTGTAAATTACATAAATTAACTTTTTTAGCAATTAAACTAACTTTTTTCAAGATCGCAAGATCTTGTTTTTGACAATATTATTGAGCATGTCTTTTGCGAAAAAATCGGAAAAAATTTTCAGTAGGGATAATACAATATTTTCACATATTTCTTCTTAAATCAAAATTAATAGATTACACCAAATTTACATAGATGACATAGATTACATTACATAGATTACATGTAATGTAATCTATTTTAGATTATGCGTAAAGGAACAACCCTGACAAAAACTTCATACATTTTTTATTTATTTATGTGTAAAAGGAGAATTTTAATAACTGCAATAATATTTTATGTTTTCAAGAAGTAATTTTAACCCGAAAGATATTTTTATTCACACAAAGCCGAGAAACGTGTAAATATTACGTACGTGTAAATTTTACATTGAATTGTACATTTGATTTTTTCGCGGAACAGTGGAAAGTGTATCGCGGAACACGCTTTGAGAACCACTGCCTTAGAGATCACAATTTAAAAATCAAATCAGATAAATATCAGTTTTAAAAAAAAAAAGATTTTATTTAAAAAATGTTATAACTTGTTCCAGCATAAATCCTGATCCAGAAAAGATGGAAGCAATAAAATATTACACAATTCCTCATTGTGCCAAAAAAACAAATCTTTTTTGGACTCGCAGGCGGTTATAGACGATAGACGATTTATTGGAAATTTGTCATGAATTGCATAGGCTCTAACAAAACTTTTAGAAAAAGATATAAAATTGTTTGGGATGAATTTTGTGATGAATCTTTTAAAAAACTGCAATTAGCGTTAAAAATCCACCAACATTACAATAATCTGATTTTTCGAAAATATTTACGATAACTTCCGATGCTAGTGATATGGCAATTGGAGTCATTTTATCTCAGGATCACACCTCTTTCAATTTTCCAATCGCTTATGTAAGTAGGGTTCTGTATAAAGCTGTGCAAAATTATACAATAATTGAAGAAGAGGCTCTAAGTATAGTGTGGACTGTTAGTCAATTCCTCATTTAATTTTCATTTCAGTGATTGGAACATTTACGATTACTCGAGCTTTTCCGATTTATGGCCAGTTGAATGTTGAAATCGCCTTATTTTGACTAGTTTTGAACATATGAATATCTAGAGCTTTCTTCCAGCACATTTTTTCAATTTTTTTGGACCATAATTTTGACAAAAATTTGTAAAAATAGCAAGGAGTATCTACCCTTTTTAAATTTCTGAGAAACGAGTTCTAACAAATCATAACGATTGACATATAAACTGAAAGTTGAGGCCATAACATGTACCATACTGAATTTTGTGCTAATTCGAGCAACAGGTCTAGGAATGTCATCATTTTTAGTGGATGTTTATCGTTTTGATTGGAACATTTACAAGCTAAAGCTTTTTGAATTTATGGCCTGTTGAACTTAGAAATCGCCTTAGTTGGAGTAATTTTGAATACTTTAATATCTAGAGCTTACTTACACCAAATTTTTTTATTTTTTCGGGACAATAATTTCGACAAAAATTTGCAAAACGGCGCGGGATTAATCTATCCTTTTTGAAATCCTGAGAAACAAGTTGTCACAAATGACAATTTATATATGTTACTTGAAAGGTGAGACCAAAACATGCACCGTACTGAAATTTGAGCTAAATTGAGCAGCGGGGCTAGGAATCGCAGCATATTTAATGGATGTTCAAGCTTTGTTTGGAAAATTTGCATTTCTTGGAGTTTTTTCGATTTAAGACCAGTTAAGTGTTGTAATTGCCTTAGTGTGACTAATTTTGACTACACGGATATCAAGAACTACCTTCCAGTATGTTTTTCAAGTTTTTCAAGTTTACAACAACAAAATGTCTTCTACAAATAAGAAAATTACAAAATAAATTAATTTAATAATTTTACCTGTTGTTCCGGTCTCTTTATCTAACTGCCATGGAAAAACTTCAAAATTAGCTACTATCGTCTACCCGTCATGAGTTCTTTCCTTATCCATGTAATTTTCCAACTATTTTTGTTTCTTCTAAATCACTATAGTTTTTACAGTTACGGTTCCAACAACTCTTAAATTTTATTTTACCAATTATTCTCTAAACCTTAGAGGTTTCTTAGAGGTTTTAGAGGAGGACTAAACAAACATTTTTAATTTTATTTCAACAGTTTAAATAATCAAAATTTCACCAAACTTTGACTCAATATAGTATTTCTAATTTAGTAAAATTTTCCAACCCCCAATTCACTAACTCAAAACAAGAATATCCACTGTTCAGACCATCGATTCCCAACTCATACAACTTAGAGAATATTCAATTTAACAAAAAACAAATAAATAAAAAACATAAATTCTTTTACTTTCCCGTAAATAGACAAAAAAATATTGAAAACAAAAAAAATATGAAACGGTCTTCCCGTATGTGTCAGATATACCTCGCAATATTGTAAATAAGTGTGTTTGTTTTTACAGTGGTAGAGGAGTTCTTGCATATTTCGAGCTCCAATTCAGTATATTATTATTTGTAAAAAGAACAGGAAATAGAAGTACGACTGACATAGAATATCTTGCCCGTTACAGGACAGGACGAAGAAGGCGGTGTGGCTGACTTTATTCGTCCTGAGAATCATAAAAAACTTAGAAGTGAAATGGGACTCGTAGTCTCTATGGACGGAGCTAAGCCAAACAAAACAGCATCACTAACAGCACAAAAAACATACAAAAACATGAGAAGAAAACAAGAAAATTATTAATTATTACAAGAAAATTCCAAAAAGCAACAAATTTGAAAGCAATTTTAATTAGAATATATTAAACAAAGAATGAAGGAGGTTTGAAATAGTGCTTCGGGAATATCGATAGATGACCAGAGACCAAAGTTGGTCTAACTATGGGTCAGAAAGAAAATTGCAAAAATTTATCTTCTCACTGTTTATTGGCACGCTAAAGACACCACCGGATAACCCTGTATTGAGAATAGAGAGGTTAGTATAAGGGTAGAGAGAATGGCAGTCACAGCAATCCGAACGACAGGCAATCCATCTTCCTGTTATTGTCCAATGGTCAGTGCTCTTGAAGGGTAGGTGCAACAGGCTACGCTCCAATGGATAGAATTATCGAACACCATGGCAGTTAGACTACACAAACGAGCGTAGTATTTGGTGGTCATGACCTAATAATTATTAAAAAATAATTAAAATTATTAAAATTATTAAAAATAACTAAAAAATTAAGCAAAAAAGGAAATCATTTCCGCGCTCAGCTCATCCGTTTCCTGACGGCACATATTACACACTGTGCTGCTGTTGGCCACTTTAGCGTCTTGATTGGAACCCATAGTGACTCACCGAGGAACCGTATGAAAAATAAATAGAGAAAAAATTACGATTAGAAGGTATCACCAAAAGTTTAACAAGTAGCAAAGAAGACTAACGGATCTAATGCCGAAAAGAAAAACAAGGCTAGACATCAAGATAGAATGTGAAAATGGGAGAGGAAAACCAAATAATTTGATAAAATTTAACACAAATTAAAAAATTCCTAATTTCAATAACAATTCTAAAAAACTTATGAGTAAAAAGTTTAATAATAAATTTCAAAAATTACTCAACTAAACATTCAAAAATTCAAAACAACTAAACAAATAAGAAATCAAATTTATAAACAAATTACAAAACTAATAACGTCAAAAAAATAAACATTCTAAATATAAATAAACTTTTTCAAAACAAATAATTCTGAAAACAAAATTCCAAAAAACAATAAAAACTTACTTGAGTTGGGGGTTGGTCGTAGAGTTGGATCAGCTGTAATGAAGTGTAATTCAAACTTCGTAATTGAGAGTCGAACCGCCTTCCCACACGCATTGGATTTACATTAACAAGAAACTTTCACAGTTATTTTCGTTTTTCCTTTAAACATGGTCTCATATATACTCAATCCGTACTCGACTTCTGCAATAGTTTCCGTTTAAAGATTGTCATAAAACAGTTGTGTGCTATTTCCCAATATAATTTCTTACATTCAATTGGTATTCGTTAATCACTGTAAAATTGTCATAGAACAGTTGTACAATATCATTAACTCATGATCGCGCTATTTCCATGTGTAATTTTTACAATCGTTTTGTAATCAATATTTTTTTTATAATTCGTTTCCATTCTCTTTTAGTACAAGTTAGTGGTACAGATTACTTAGTGGGTTTCAGTTATTAAAACAAGCTACCAATTAATGCTACCATTTGTTTACTATAAATAAATGGCACGAGATGTCATCACTCTCTCACTCGCAAACTCTTTTTCGAATATATTATTCTGATTGCATCGTGTTTTTTTTTGTTGAGCTGTCAAGCAATGGCTGCGTGTGTTTTTTTATGATGATAAAGAAAATAAATCAGAATTTAATTAGTCCATTGGAAATAAAAAGAAAATTTTGATGTGTTTGTGTTGTCCAATTTAATTTATTTTAGTGAAGATTAGAAAAATTAATATATATTTTTTTTGTGCTGTAATTGTGCGGTCAGTTTTCGAGAATGGGCTCGGTCATGTTGCTTGTAAAAGAACCACTCGTAATTGGATTTTCTTTCAATTAGTTTGACTATAATTCATTTTATTACTATACTTATGCTTCTTGTAAGGAGTCGTGATTTGACGGAGAAAACTAGTAGAATAGTTAGTTGATGTTAATGCTAAGCCCATTATTTAGAACAATTTTGAAGTTCAAATTAGAACCAAAGCACGAAGGTTACTTAATTTCCTAGTGTTTTTAGATAGAAAATCCAACAGAAAACTCAATTGATGCTTAGTACCGCTCAACCAAAGATTAGAATAACCCATTTTTTCCGGGTAAATTGGATTTGAGTGTAATAACCTTGAAACTATACAGTCTTACCGTAATTTTTTAATGCATGAATAGTACACATATACCAAAATTGTATAGGAAATGTAATTGGAGTGTAGTAAAGTTTGAACGATAGTGTAGTCAAAACTAATGTTTATATTACAAAATCATAGAACTAAATTGAACAGTAAATGTAATATGAGTGTAGTAACCTTTGAATTAAAGTAATCATACAATGAATTTAATTCGTGGACCGTACGAGTATTTAAAAAAAACAAACATAAAATTCCATTGTACGGCAAATTTGATTTGAGTGTAGTAACTTTGAAACCATACAATCTTACCGTAATTTTAATGCTTGTATAGTACAAATATACCAAAATTGTATAGTAAATTTAGTTTGAGTGGAGAAAAATCTGAAATATTACGATAGTGTAGTCAAACTATTTCTTGTAATACAAAATTATAGAACTAAATTGAACAATAAATTTAATTTGAGTGTAGTAATATTTGAAATATTATGATATAGTGTAGTCAAAACAACTCATGTAATACAAAACTTATAGAACTAAGTGGAATAGTAAATTCAATTTGAGTGTAGTAAACTTGAAACCGTACATTCTTACTGTACAGTAAAGTTGATTAAAGTATAAAAAAAAATTAGAAACGTTGTAAACCTACTGTAAAATTTATTTCGTACAGTCGAAACTCGATTATCCGGGATCCGATTATCCGTAATACTCTATTATCCGTGATTTTTGTTGGTAGCTTATTCAACCGGGATTTCGATCGATTAACGGGGATTTTTAATTTTTTCCCGTAAAATATTGGTAATACTTAATATTGGTAAGACAATAGATTTGTTTTTGTGTTACACATATACATACATATGCGAATTAATGTTTTTCTTATGGTTTGTATATATACACAAGTATTTAAAATAGATTTTGTAAAAAGGATAGAAATTGATTACCGTTAGAAAATTTGTTTTTTTCTACATTTATGACATCAAATTTTAGTTCATTGCGCAGTTTTATATTGTTAAGTTGATAATTGCAGATTAATTTGTTTGATTTTTTAACGATTTTTTGGAAAAGGTAAGAATAGCTACTATTATTTTGGAAATGAGTATGTATTAAGTTCTAGAATCTAGTTGTAAGTGTGATATTTGCCATTACAGTTAATAAAGGTTCAAATATGTCGCCATCAACCTCGAAAAGGGCAAGAAAAGTTTTGTCTATTAAAGATAAAGTAGATATCATAAATCAATTAGAAAAAGGTGTGTCCGCCAAAAATTTAGCAGCAAAGTTCGAAATTGGACAACAAACCGTATATGATTTTAAAAAAAATAAAGTAGAAATTTTAAATTTTTTTTCGGAAAGTTATTCCAGCAAAGGGTTGAATTTTCGTAAAACATTAAAAAGCTCAGAATATCCACAAGTTGATGAAGCAACTTATCAATGGTTTCAACAACAGCGGTTTAGGGGTTTGCCTATTTCTGGAGCTATGTTAATTGAAAAAGCCAAATTTTTCCATGCAGAATTTAAAATAAACACAAGTTGTCAATATTTCCAGGGATGGCTAGGCAAATTTAAAAGTCGGCATGGAATACACAGTCTCAAAGCATCTGGCGAAAAAATGTCGGCGGATTACGAGAGTGCCACATTATTTGTGGATGAACTACGAGATTTAATAGAATCAGAAAATTTATCGGACGACCAAATATACAATGCCGATGAGACGGGTATTTTTTGGAAAGCTTTACCCCGAAAAACCCTAGTCTCTAGAAATGAATCTTCAGCAGAAAGTGTGAAAGAAGCTAAAGAACGAGTGACAGCTCTTGTGTGTTCAAACGCTTCAGGAACACACAAGTGTAAATTACTTATTATTGGTAAAAGTGCGCGCCCTCGGGCTTTCAAAAACGTGAAAGAATTACCCACTCTATATAAAGCTAATAAACGAGCTTGGGTAACCCAAGCCATTTTCTTGGATTGGTTTGATAACCACTTTGTTCCTGAAGCTAGAAAAAGCTGTAAGGATTTAGGTCTAGTGGACAACTGCAAAATTTTGTTGTTACTGGATAATTGTCCTGCTCATCCAGATATCACTAAATTTAAGCAAAACAATGTTATTGTAAAATATTTGCCAGCAAATTGCACTTCTTTGATACAACCAATGGATCAGGGTGTCATTAGAAGCTTAAAATGCCATTACCGGAAACAAATGGTGAAAAAAATAATAAACCTCAATACGGAAGACCAAATTACAAACTTTATAAAATCATACAACATTAAAAATGCAATATGGTGCCTTAATCTTGCCTGGAGTGACGTAACCAAGGAAGTTTTGAAGAATACGTGGCGTAACATTTTGTGTGCTGATGACGACGAAACTAGCAATTCTGGTTGTGAAATCAACAACGGGGCTGACGTTATAATAAATGAATTAAAAGTCACAATAAATCCAATAAATAGAGAAGATTTTATAAGTTGGGTGGATTCAGATACTAAAGCACCAACATTCGCCACATTAACGGACAGTGAAATTGTGGAAATGGTGTTGAATTCTAGTAATAACACAACTCAATCCAGTTCTGATGAAGATACAGATGAGGAACTTATACCAAGTGTAAGAACCTGCGAAGCTTTAACTGCATGTGAAACGCTAATTAACTATATAGACAACCACGATGTTGAACAAATAAGCGTTCAAGATAAACTCCACATGCACAGAATTCACGCCAAACTAATGGAGTATCAAAGGGGAAAACAGACTCAAACTAAAATCAACGATTATTTTAATACAACATAATTTTGTTGATACACCGAATGCCAAAAGAAAAGCAAATTACAAAATTTTCTTTTTATAATTTTAAATGAAGCATTATTTTATTTTCAGTTACATATGTATACATATTTGTGAATTATGAATGATTATTTATATATGAATTAATAAAAATACATAGATATATGTTCAAAATTATTATGAATATTGTGTTCTTCTTTATAAAACTGAAAAATTCGATCAACCGGGATTTTCGATTATCCGGGAAGCCTCCGGTCCCTAGTGTCCCGGATAATCGAGTTTCGACTGTATATGGTAAAATTAGCACAATAAATATAAGAAATTTATAATTGCGTAAATAAAGGATACATAATATTAATTGATTGTGCTCATTATTCCTGCTGAAGGTCGTTATAGAAACAAAGGGATCTACGTTGTTTGGTTAATTTTCCGCACGACATTATCACTCATCAGCGTGAACCTCTTCATTAATTTGGATGGGAAAATTATGACCGGCTGAACTGTACTATCAGATTTTAAATATCCTTTACATTATTCGGTCATCATTGCATGAACCTCGTCATTTATTCGTATTGGAAGAGCATCGCTTCGTCTGTTCACATGGAAAAAGTTTTGATCAGCTGACCTGTAATATAAAAATTTTAAATATCAACACAGTTTATTCATTCAACATTGCCAGACTCTATCCATCTATTTATATTGAAAGAGTTTTGATCAGCTGACCTGTAATATAACAATTTTAAGTATCAACCCAATTTATTCGTTTAACATTGCCAGAATCTATTTATCTAATTATTATAATTAATTTGGATGGGAAAATTATGACCGGCTGAACTGTACTATCAGATTTTAAATATCCTTTACATTATTCGGTCATCATTGCATGAACCTCGTCATTTATTCGTATTGGAAGAACATCGCTTCGTCTGTTCACATGGAAAGAGTTTTGACCAGCTGACCTGTAATATAATAATTTTAAGTATCAACCCAATTTATTCATTCAACATTGCCAGACTCTATCCATCTATTTATATTGAAAGAGTTTTGATCAGCTGACCTGTAATATAACAATTTTAAGTATCAACCCAATTTATTCGTTAAAATTGCCAGAATCTATTTATCTAATTACATGGAAAGAGTTATGATCCGCTGATTTAGAGGACATCCGGGAGTGGGATCGACTACTGACCTAGGGTGAGTACGCATATATATTTATATGGCTATGGTTATGTGTGTACGGATGGGTAGTGATGTGTACTGGATTGTGTGTGTATATGAATGTGTGTGGGTCTGTGAGTGTATGAGGTGAGAGAGCGTGTGAATGTGTGATTGAATGCGGGGTTCGACGGGGTGATCGCGGTTTGTTCGTACGTGGATGTCGCCAGAGTCCATTTAGTACACTTGCTTTTTCTCTTGTTCCGTTTTTATATCTTTTGTAACGCGTACAACACTGTTATTTGTGATGAAGCAGAAGAATTTCTTTCTCGATCCCATAGGCTGTAAATAGGCTTGGGGATAAATAAATCTCATCCTGGTGCGTTCGAAGTGACAAAGCGCGACCTGCTTTGTCACTTCGATGATTTTTCACCGCAGCAGCCCTTCATTACACAGGCAGCTGAATCGAATAGCCAAAATGATTCTAATTCTAGAAATTTAAAAACAAATTTCAAATATAAAAAAAATCAAAAAGCAAAATTCTACTATTCTACTATTTTCACGAAAAATTTAGATCAAAAAATTAAAATATAGAAATAAAACTTCATTTTTTTTAATTAAAACAATAAAATAATTTAAATGGAAAATTATTACAAAAATTATTTCTAAATTTTTCAAAAAAGTACAATTTGAATATTATTTAAAAATCTTTTAAAAGCCAAAATCGAAAATTTTCTTAACATTATTCGAGTTGTTCTGAAAACCTAAATTTAAAAATTGTTTCGAAATTTTCGAAAAACACAATTTGAAAATTATCTCAAAATCATTAAACAAATTATTTAAAAAAATTTAAAGTTACGAATTTTACAAAAAACTAAATATAAATTAAAGAAATTTTAAAATTTGAAGATAACGTAAAAATTATAATTAACAAAAAACTACCAATTATTCAAAAACATTTTAAAAATTAAATTTCTAAACCAAAAATTTAAATTAATTAAAAATTACGTTAAAAATATTAAAAGATTAAAAATTTACTAAAACTAAAAAGTTTCAAAATAACAAACTGTTCTTAAGAAAATCTACAAAATACTAAAATATAAATAAATTTTAAAACTAACAAAAATTTAAAAATAAAGATTTTACAAAATAAATAAAAATTACAAAAAAAATTAAAAATTGGCTAAAATTCTAAAATTACACGCAATTAAAAAATTATTTCAGAATTCCTAAAATTGTTTGAAAAATGTTTAAAAATAAAAACAATTTGAAAATTTCGAAAAACTAAATTTAAAAACTAATAAAAAAAATGATAAAAATTACAAAAATCGAAGAATCGAAAAGCTAATTTAAAAAAAAAAAATTTAAAATTTCAAAAGAAATTAATTTTTAAAAATCTATAGAAATTTAAAAAAAAATTAAATTATTGCTTACAAAAACTACGAATGTAAAACAAAATTTCCCTAAATGTCTGTTTGGGTGAAAATTGGCTGCTGGTTTTGGTCAGATATTTTGTATCACTATTACTGTCTACAACTCAATTTTAGGTTGATCAAATAATTAATTTTTGGCGATGGGTTCTGATCAATTATCTACATCACTCTTACGGTCAACTACTGCATTTTTGGGTTATTTTTGGTTTGGTTGCCAACAACAGCGATTTGTGATCAATTGGTTACTTCCTCATTATGGCCAACATCATCTTTTTGATCCTATTAATGGAAATAAGCGACTAAGGCATGGCAAGGAGTAGAGAGATGGTATCTTCTACTATCATGAGGTGAGTAATTTATTTAGTTTGATATTACTTCGGTCTGAAAGTCCTAAGTATTACATTCATGAGCCATTAGTGAAATTCTTACCCCCACTCGACGTTTTAGGACCTACTGATTCTAAAAAAGCGAAAAAAATGTATGTCTGTCTGCCGTCCGGCCGGCCGTCATTACCTACGAAATCTAGAAAATCGGTGGAGGGATTTCAAAAATTTTTTTTCGTAAAAATAGGTATACTCAAGGGACAGGCCGAAAAGACGCTCGATAACTGTACCGGAAATGTGTCAAAAAAATTATTAAGTGTGTCAAAAACAGCAAATTTTCATATTTTTGGCTTAAAAAACTTTCATTTTAAGTGATTACGAGTATGAACATTGAATTTGGAGAAATCTTGATGGTCGGGATTGGTATTTGAGACCAAAATCTAGATTATTGCATTATAAGCTTGTCAAAAAAATGTTGTAAAGTGTGTCAAAAGAAAGATTTTTAACTTCCCGATATGGGAAGTTATTGTTTTTGGGTCGATTTTCGAATTCGGAATTTTTATGATACCTTAACGTTTCATGACCTCCTGAAGCTGTTTAGACTATTTTTAGCTGGCAGTCTGTATGTGTGTGTGTATGTATGTATGTATCGCTGTATGTAGACAAATTTTTGCCCAACGCTTTCTCAACAACGGATGGGTCGATTTTAACGAAAATGGTCTCAATCGATGTATCTCGGCGTAACTTAGAGCCCAGTCCTTTTCTAGCGAAAATAAATCATTTGTTTTTTAGTGGTTTCCAAAAAACTGAAAATCATCTCTTGCAAATATCATGAGATTAAATAATTCTATCAAGATCATGAAACTTCCATATTGTTTGTCATCATGTCATATTGTTTATAATGATATTTGTATAAACAATTGCTATCTTACTTTTTGAGCTTTTTAAGAAAACGTAGAAAAACTACGTGTTGTTTTCGTTACGCAAACGCATGATATCTAGATGAAAATTTGGTATGTAAATGAGCTGCAGACGCATACGGACTTACTTGAATATCGAAGATCTGAGTTATTTTCAAAATTTGACAAAAAGTTCAGAGGTTAGTGAGTGGATCACTTAGTCAACTGTTCATTTGAAACTTCAATAACACTCGTTTCTGAGATTTAATTTGGTTGAAACATAGTGCATAAAGTTTTTGTAATGTTTATAAAATCACTTCCGGCTTATCACTTTCGATGGAATATCTTACTTTTTCTTTTCAAAATTTGTACTTTAAACCCCCTTTAATGAACATTTGAAATTATAACAACCAAAAAAAGTTTTGATTTCGATTTAGCAAAATCCCTACACCCATAAATTTTTTTAAATTGTTTCTTTTGTAATGTTCGAAGTTAAGGGGGGAACAAAAATAATTTTTACATTTTTGAAAATAAATCGAAAACTGTGCTTTCGAAAATTACAAAAAAAACTCTTTTGCACTATAAAAAATCACCTTTCATATGACACCCCACATGACATGATCAACAATAATTTTTTTTCAAGATTTGTACTTTAAACCTCTAATGAACATTTTATAACAACCAAAACAAAATTTCAGTTTCGATTTAGTAAAATCTCTCACCATGAATTTTTTCAAATTTTTTCTTTTGTTATGTTCGAAGTTAAGGGGGAGGGAGGGGCAAAAAAACCACCCCTTTTTTGTAATAACTCAAAAACTAGCAGTCGAAAATTCAATGAAAATTATTTTTTGGAATACTTCAATTTTTTCGATTTTTCTAGACCAAACTCGATTCCTTAAAAAACTTTTGTTTTACTATCTCCTTATCTATGTCCATAAAATATAGATAAAAACTATTTGATATTGTTTTGTTATAATCGGGTGTGGGACAACACATTTAATAGCTGTAGAAAATTTCAAGTTGATAGCACTTATAGTTTGAGAGCAAATTGATTATGTAGAAATTCGGACGGACACCGAAGTCTCACCTATAGGGTACCGTTTTTACCTTTTCAAAGTACGGAACCCTAAAAAATGGTGATATTGTTTGAGAAAAATCAAAAAAAAATTTTAGCAACGTTGACAAAGTAGACTTTACGTAAACTTCACCGCTAGTTTTAAATATATGCTGCAATGAAAATCTTCTTTCCAGTGTAACCAAAAGTTGAATTGACGATTAATTGCAAGTCTTAGAAAGAGAATTTCAATTTATTTAAGAAAATATCTTTATGTTTCCTATTTAACTTAACGGGAAGTTCTTGGCGTGGCTGCTATGGCCACACCCTACCCTACTAGTTATTTATTTTTTACCCAATTTTTTGAAAAAAAAAAAATAAAATGGATTATATGTTTGGAATGAAATTTTATTATTATTATTGAGAATTATGGCATTCATTATAAGTTTGTCAGAAAAATATTGTCAAGTGTGTCAAAAGAAAGATTTTTATTTATTTTTTTGCCCAATTTTTTGGAAAAAAATAAAATTAATAATTTGTATGACATGAAATTTTATTATTATTATAGAGAATTATGGCATTATCAAAAAAATAATGTCAAGTGTGTCAAAAAAAGATTTCATTTATTTTTTTAGCCAATTTTTTGGAAGAAAAATGCAGCTGTTTTTCTGACGTAAATGTAATTGAAAATGAAATTGGACATGGAAATTTTTGAATTTGTTTTAGTTTTTGAAATATTTTTGGAATTTTGAAAAAAGTTTGTATTATTGATTTAGTAATAATTTTTGCAATATTTTTAGAATTTTTAAAAAGTTTGATTTTATTTAATTTTTCAATACTTTTGGAATCCCTGTAAAGAAAAAGTAATTTAGATTGGATGATAATAATTTGAAATATATAAAATGACTTATCCTATCCATTGCCTTATATTCCGGAACGTTGAATTTGTCCAAACGTTGCTTACATTCCTAAAAAAAGTAAAGGTCAAAACATTAGTGATAGTAATTCATTTGAAATAATAATAATATAAACTAATTTAAAATAATGTTTAATCAATTTAAATCAAAATCATATTTAATGTCATTTGATTCAAGTTAATATTTATGAAATTAATTTGAAATAATGTTCAATCAATTTAAATCAAAATCATATTTAATGTCACTTGATTCAAGGTAATATTTAAGAAATTAATTCAAAATGATATTTAATATAATTTAAATCAAAATAACATTTAATTCAAGGTAATATTTAAGTCATTAATTCAAAATAATATTAATGTAATTTAATTCAAAATATTTAATTAAGCCACTTACTTGAAAATGTTATTGTTATTGTTTACTTCAGCGATATGTCAATTTGACAACAATATGTTCCACTCAGTATTGAATATTTACTTGGCTGCATTCAGTAGTTTTTTTTAAGTATTTAACTTATTGAGTGTGGAATGTATTGTTGTTGGGTTGTCTTCACTGACAAATTAATAGTATATAAGAGAGACATTTTTGAGGCTAGCCCTCTTGCTTCACATATATTTTATTGTGTTCAGTTGTTGTTCGTGATTGTTCTACGTAGTGTTTTCTTGTCATTAAAATTAAAATTAAAATAAAAAGTTTATTCAATGTAAAGTAGTTTAGTGTCGAAAAAATATATATAATTTAGGGTGTCCCAGAAAAATTAAAATTGTTTTTTTTTAACGCATACCCTTTAATTTTTTTTCTTTTATGTCAAAACAACTGTAAAAAAAATTTCATGCAATTTAAATAACAGTAACCCGTGCCGACTTGGACCTAAACATCTCAATACTTGATTGTGTACTTTAGCGCGCATACCTGTTTCGATGTGCTTATAATTTCTAAATATCTTGTCAGTTATACGAATTTTTCTTGAAAAATAAATATGTCCGTCGAACTAGGTAGTTCTAAACAAAAAATATACATAAAAGGTAACCCAAAACTTCCTTCAAATGGACAAGCTCTCGTATAGCATTGTTGTATAATATATTGTTTTTTAATATAATACATTTCATACGAAAACAAAGAACAATTTTTGTGCCAAAACTGAATAATTCTATAGACACGCTTTGAATGTTATTTTAGACTGAAAACTCAAGACAAAGTGCAAATTCTCTTCTGTGATACTATAACTACTTCGAATACACATCGTATGTGTGCGCGTTGAAAAAAATCAATATAGAAATACTTATTTTCGCTTGCAACCATCACATGCACGAGCTGGTGTTAAAAAGTCTTTTTGAAGTGAAAATAAAACAAGTGCCTATAAAAAGCCCGGATATTCCACTTTTTAAAAAAATTAGAGATCATTGGCAAAAAGTTGATCATCATAAAATAGAATTCTATAGAGAAAAGGTAGAATGGTGCCTGTTTCCAAAATTGATGAATTGAAAGTAGATTAAATAATAATAGAAATAATAATTAAAAAGGAGATATCAATGCTTAGAGCATTTCAGCTGTATCGTTCAGATACAGCTGAAAGAGCGGTCTAATTAATGCAGGACTTTCATTGTTTAATTACAATTGAGGCAATATTTGTTATGTTGCGTACAAAAGCACAAGATGTTATATCCAGACTGTAAACAGCAAACATTGAAAAGAAAATATGCTTAGTAATAGTTGTTGTAATTAAAAATAATATTAAAATATGGAGGGACTGAAATCTCAAGCTCTGAGATATCAAGACTTCGGTCTGGATTAAGGATTTTGATATAGTTTTCGGCAAAAAACTTTTATGAGGACATTGCTTTTAGTTTTGGGCAGCGATGTATATCAAACATAAAACTCTTTATTAAAGTATAAATATTTTTTTATTTCTGTTTAGAAATTTATTACAAAACTAACACGCAATATTAATAAGTGCCGGAAAATTATAACAGATCATAAATTAATATAACTTAGTGAAAAGATGAAACACAAAGCAAACTACTCAAAAACCTCTCCATTTAGCGTTTCAAGAAAATATTACAAAACCAAATATTCATGGTTCTTTCAAAATTCAAAAAATATTCTAAAAATTAAAATAAAATAAAAAATTTAAACTTATTTTTAAAGTTCTAAAAACATTCCAAAAATTATTACAAAATCAAAAATTTAAACTTTTTTCAAAATTTCCAAAATTTTTAAAATGTTCCAAAAATTATAACAAAATCAATAATTTCCATGTTCAATTTCATGTTCGATAACATTTTATGTCAAACAAATAATTAATTTCATATTGTTCCAAAAAATTAAGTAAAATGAAAATCATTCTTTTGACACACTTGGCAACATTTTTTTGACAAACTTACAACGCAATAATCTAGATTTTGGTTTCACATACCAATACCGACCATCAAAATTTCTCCAAATTCAATGTTCCTATTCGCAATCACTTAAAATGAACGTTTTTAAGCAAAAAATAGGCATATTTCCTTGTTTTGACATACTTGACGATTTTTTTTGACACACTTAACGTACAGTTATCGAACACATCGTCATTTTGGCTGTTACAATTGAGTAATCCTATTTTTAGAAACAAAAATTTTTGAGATCCCTTCCAGCGGTTTTCTAGATTTCGTCGGTTGTGACGGCAGACAGACATACAGTTTTTTTAGAATCAGTAAGTCCTAAGACGTCGATAAATGGGGTAAGAATTTCATTTTTGGCTCGAGAATGTAATACTTAGGACTTTCAGACCGAAGTAATATCTTTTTCTAATTCATTGGCGTTTTATTTAATGAGAGTAAAATAATTTCTCAAATAATTGCACAGTAATCGCAGTAAAAGCTCGTATGTTAAAGTTCAACTTCAAGTCGGCACGGGTTATCGTCATCCAATCGCAGTAAAACTTTTAATTTAAGTTTTCAAGGTTAATTGGAAAAAATTTAGCGGGTATACGTATAAAATTTTGCAAAAAAATTTTTTTGCTCTATGGCTTGGGACACCCTAATATATATATACAGTTTAGTAATGGCATGCTGTGTTTCTTTTTTGTGGTGATAATGCTGTGGTGCTGTGGATTTGCCGGTCGTCAATGCTGAAGGATAAGTATAGTTTTGATGAATATTTGTAACTATATGGTTTTGAATCCACCATTGTTGGAATTATTTGTATTGAATCTTCGTCACTACTGATAATACATTTTAGTTCCGGATCTTGTTCGCATTCATCGTTAATACAGTGGTTACAGCTGCCGGTAGTCGATGCTGATGAGGATTATATAGCTTTGATAAATATATTCTGTGATCAAGGTGTTGAATTCATCATTTATATTGGTCGTCATCAATGCTGATAATACATATAGTGTTCCTGATCATTTATAGGGGGAAGTGGGGATAGTATAAACATGGGGCAACTGTAAACCGTTTTAATTTCCCTCACAAAACATCAATCAAAAAATTCGACAAAAATATCACAGATGTCGCTTCGATTGACTACACACACCAGGAGAATTTGACAGCTGAAGTCAGTCTTGTTCAAAAGTTATTGGTGAATAGGTGTTTCGGCAACCCAAAAGTAAATATTTTTTTTTTTGTAAAACTCGAATAACTTTTTTTACCATCATATGTTTAAAAATATTCCAACATGTTTTGATAGCTGAAATATTCAAGAAACATAATATTTCTTTGTTTTAGCCAAATTTTAGATCTTGGAATATTTTTTCAAAACATAACCCTAAAATCGCCACGTGGGGCACATATAAACAAAAAAAAAATGGGATAGTATAAGCGCGTTTATATGTGCCCTATGGTATGGCTATATGGTATACGTATGGTTTCCCGTTTCAATTTTGATATTGATTTGCAAAACCTAAACATACGATGAGATTGAATTTTTGCTTTTTTCTTTATAATTTTCAACCTGAATTTATTGAGGTTTTACAACAATCGAAAAATGTTGTTTTTTGTAAAGAAATATATATGTTATATGCTTATATATATATATTGTTTGAAGCACAATAAATAATAAAAAATTTAAAAAAAAGTACTTTATGAATTTTATTGTGTTTTTTTTGGGTGTTTATATGTGCCCCATACAAAAATGCTCATTGTTTATAAGTACCCCACCAGTGGGGATACTTTAAACGAGAAACATAATGTTTTGAAATTCAAAATTTTTATACTTAATGTTTAGTTACGTAATTAAAAAAAATAGTTTTATGTAGTAAAGATATGAAATTTTACAATGAAACAGTTTTTAAGTAAAAATGTTTTATGGTTTTAAAGTTATTGAGCTTTGAGTACAAACTGTTTATACCATCCCCACTTCCCCCTACTCATCGTTATTATTGAGATTATTTATATTGTTCGTCGTCAATGCTGATAGTACATTTAGTGGCTGATTATTTATACTCATCGTTATTATTGAGATTATTTATATTGTTCGTCGTCAATACTGATAGTACATATAGTGTTCCTGATTATTTATGCACATCATTATTATTGAGATACAGTTCCTGAGTTATTTTATACTCATCGTTATTATCGTCGTAATTGCTGATGTATTTATGCACATCATTATTATTGAGATACAGTTCCTGAGTTATTTTATATTCATCGTTATTATCGTCGTAATTGCTGATGAATTTATGCACATCATTATTATTGAGTTCCTGATTATTTTATGCTCGTCGTTATTACTGAGAATAGTTCCTGAATTATTTATGCTTATCACTGTCAAAGTGGTTATTTTTGACGGGCGTCGATGTTGATGATAATTATAATGCTTGTTGAATGTACGTGACCACAAATTCATCGTTATCGAGATTGAAGAATTCAGGTTGCTTCCATACATCTGCAACCAACATTTTCATCATCATCAAAGTTACTGAGTAACACAATACAGTCCACTGTTTCCAAATTTGTTATTTTTTAATATTTTCTCGAAACGCTAAATGGACAAGTTTTTGAGTAGTTTGCTGAGTGTATCATCTTTTCACTAAATTATGTTAATTTATGATCTGTTATAATTTTCCGGCAATGTATTGATGTTTCGTGTTAGTTTTGTAATACATTTTTAAACAGAGACAAAAAAATATTTGTACTTTAACAAAGAGTTATCTATGTTTGATTTACATCGCTGCCCAAAACTGTTTTTTGCCGAAAACTAAATCAAAATCCTTAACCCAGACCAAAGTCTTAATATCTCAGAACTGTGAGATTTCAGCCCCTCCATATTTTCAAATTCAAATAACTAAAGTTTAATGTTGGTGTGAATGTGACGGTTCTGGCTTCTTAGATGCCAGGGTCGTCAAAGTCTCATTTGTTCATTTTTTCCCTTGGTCTGACTTTATGTTTCCGAATGCGTACATTTCAGGTAATATCTGCTGGAAAGATGGACTTTCTCTTTCGAACTCACTTGATTGAAGCTAGGCGGAACGCAAAATGTCTATGCGCACAGTCCATCGCTTGCTTCCTATTGTTTTCCTTAACAATGGGGCCAGTACCAATTACAAATTTATTTATTTCATGCCTTCATGATATGAATTGCTCTTATTAATTTTGGTTTCTGCAATGCTATTTCTCTTAATTATAAATGTTAATTAAGCTTTGGTTGAATGAAGATGTATCGTTAATATATTTCAGGTTTCTTTACGTAAAATGCCAACGATTGATAAAACCGTTATCTGTCTAGTGAACTAGGCCAATCTTTAATCCTCAACAACAATTAGCCGATAGTTATTACAAAGCAAATCACCAAAAAGCTTGAATCTTCTTAAACCAAATCATAATCTTCTTTAAATTTATTATTCAACCAAAAGTCTTAAGAAGAACAACAACAACAATAAATAGTATTAAATCCACCTGCATATTGTAACACAACAAGACATTTACAATTCATAATAACCATAAGTACTTGTACGTAAGATATTTCTGTCACAGAAATCTTAAGAATATTTCATTTTATTATTTCTCCCGGAAGATATATGATCATAAATAAAACCAAATAGAATTAGAAGAAATTTTGTTTTTCCGTTCGTTCAACTTATTTTTTTTTTTAGTTTTTCCTGGTCGGAGTTGGTTAATATTCTTCTATTCTTAACAGTAACTAAGAAGAATAAGTTTTGTATAAGTTTTTTTTTTTGGTTTAGTTTGTTCAATTTATTTTCTTTGTAATATTAATTTTCTCTTTCGTTTTTCTACTCTGGTGATATGAAGTTCCGGTGCTGGGAAAAAATTATTTAGACATAAAAATGAATAAGATTTATTCTGACGATTTATGTTTAAGTGTTTCTTGTGTACATTTTTTTATTTCTTAATTTTATATCTTACTTCTATTTTGGGTGTCTGTCATTTATGATACAATAAAATCTCTATTAATTTATTTTTTGTTGTTGTTCTGTGGTTTTATTTAGTGGATTAATGAGAGTTATTTTGGTTTTATGTTGAAATTTTAGACGAAATAATGATTTAAATTAAAAACAAAAGTGATTTATTGTAAGATTATTTTAGACATTAAACTGATAAAACAACTGTGTCAATAGTGTAGTATGTTTTTTGTTGTTGTTGTTCTTTCAGTTTTACAAGAACAAAACAACATTTTTTTTAATCATAGCATATACACCGAACATTCGCACACTTCATTTGTTCCAATAACAAAATGTTAAAAACTAAGAAGAAGCACAAACATAGAAATCGAAACATAAAACATGAACATGAACATTAAATATCAACATTCATCATTTTTGACAAACTACAAGAAATTAAAAGTATAAGAAATAAACAGAAAATTGTGAAGGTAATGAAAAAGGAAAAACTTTCAGAATTTTAAAATATATATGAAGAAAATTTTTGTTGTTGTATTTTTTGATAGCGTAACATGAAGTGTATGCAGAAATGAAAAAAAAACTGTGAAAAATTCATTTTTATTAAAATTATTGTTTTCTGACATGATTCGATAGGAGGAAGTGGAAAAATGAAAAAAACAAGAAATTACTTTGGAAGATATATGATAATGAAACGAAAAAAAGTTTGAATAGTTTTCGGTTTATTCAAATTATTATTTATGCAGTGTTAATTAGATACATGTTCTAAAGTTTTGGTTTTGATTGATTTTTATCATTTAGTTTAAATATTTGTGAGGAATAGTGTAAAACATACCGAGGTGGATAGTTGTTCATTGCCAACGAGGGTGTAAATAGGTGCCCGAAAGGCATAGAGTGTCTCAAAATAAATTAAACCAAAAATTTGCAATTGTTCCCCAAAGCCCCAATGAACAGCTATAAATAAAAATCTTAATTACAATAGTAACCACTGCATGTTCTATTCAATTAATTGTCCAATTTTTTGTTTATTTTGAATTAAAACCAATAAAAATATTTAACTTTTTTTCAATTTTTTTATCTTAAAAATATTTTTCCAATTACTATTTATTTTTTACCATTAAATGAAAGGAAAAACAAATACATATAAATAGCAAATCTAAATCAAATATCGTTGAGTTTACTGTGTTTTTTGTTGCTGTATTAACAGATATTTTCCAATTTTTCCGAATGATTTATTTGTTTTGTGTTTTTTATTGTTTTATGTTGCTTTTTTTTCTCGTTACATAAAAGTACCAACAACTGAAACTAATCGAACAAAAGCAAAAACATTTTTTGTAAACCGATCAAGCAAACAAATAACAGTTTATATATATATATATATATGTAACCCAGTTATGTGTTGGTCTGTTTGGGTTAAATTTGTTACGGTTTTTTTACGTTTTTTGCAGAGAAATTCATAAAGTGTGGATTGTAATAATGTTTTGGATAACAATCAGAAATCGATAGCAGAAAAGGACTAGGTTAAATGAAATAATTTAGAAAAAAAAATAAAGACACAAAATAATTTGTAATGGGAGCAACTGAATTTCTCTTTATACTCCCTATACTCAGCTAATAAGACAAACATACAAATTCAGAGGAATAACTGTTTACATTTGCATAAAATACTCACAATATAAGATATCAATTGTTTATTTATTTCGCCATTTATAATGAAAAAGTAACTGACATAATAAAAACAAAACCATAGGTCAATGACATTCATAGCATTTTGCATTCTCATAATATTTGAAAAAAATGATATTGAGTTTTTTGGAAACTGCTTAAAAATTATGAACCTATTTTAGCAGAAAAAATTATGGGGTGTGTCAATAGACAAGCTCATCACGGTACAACTTCGATTATGCTAAAAATCTATTCAAATTTTGTAGCCAAATATATCATTTCGATCTCTCGGCTGTGATACAAACAAATGAACATGAACCAAAATTAAAATCACATTAAAAAAACAACGGTACTTTTCAGCACCATAAGACAAAAAATATTGGACCCTCAAAAAATATTTAACCCGACCCCCCCTAGCACGTTTAGATCTGCTAGATGGCAAAGTGATTACAATCCCGATCTCACAAAAAACGAACAACGCAACCCTATTCCAATATCTATGGCTATCTTGCTAGGTTTTTCTCACTCTCAACACTGTCTAGTAATCCTTATGGTAGGTATCCAAATCCAACTCGTTAGCTCTACTCCTCAATCTGGATGAAATTTTAACAAAGCAGACTGGGATAAATATAGGTTGGAACTGAATGCCGTGATTCGCTGGATCCAACCCATTTCTAAAAATTATGATGGGCTCGTTGAAACCATTATCTCAACTGCTAAAAATGCATCGCAAGAGATTTCCATGAAGAATACGTTCCTGGCTGGACTGGCTAATGACTTAATATACTCACTGGACGCCAAAAGGAAACCAAAGTTGATTAGCGCTAACTTTGATTTTTTCCAATCAAGTAGGGAAACTTTGAGTCTCCTTCGGAAGCTGGGTGGCTCAAACTCAATTACTAGTGCTAAGAACGAAATAAATCTAGAGGACATTGCAAATCATATCGTAAACATGTCTCGTTCTTCTATTGATCGTCTTCACCATTAAACGTAAATTAAGGGAAATGATGTGCGGTTGCTCGTCTCCATCGAAGTTTGCAAACTCTTTTAGTAGAGAAGAACTAGATTCAGCTTTGTCCCAATAAAAAAACGGAAAAGCAGCTGGATACGATGGTATCTTTCTAGAATTTCTTAGAAATGCTGGAAAAAATGTAAAAAAATGGCTAGCTAAATTTTTCTCGAGTATCATACACCCAGAGAAATGCTTGCTTATATTATGCTTATGACCGTAAAAATTATGCATAAGACCGCGTAAAAAAGAACTAAGAGGCGAATTTCATAAATCATGCATTTTCGTTTAATAAGTTTTTATAAATATGACAAATAATATTTATGCTTCTTCCGCATGAATCATAAACTATTCTGTGATGAATTTATGCAATAAATTTAAGCAATTATACGGACAAATGTACAAATTATACATTATGCATATAATATTTAACAATAAATTAATCCATTAATTTCTATGATTTAATAGTCGTTCTGTATAATTCAACCGGAATATACGCATGCAGCATACTTACGTTGATTTTGTTTTTATTCGCTATTTATAATAAATTTGTTTTTAAATATTTTGTAATTAAATAAAAGATACATAAATTTATTTTTACTAAACCAAACTTTATTTTTTAAATTTTTTACATGGTTGCATTTTAAGAACTTATTTTTAATTCTGGCTCTTGATGATTAATTTAAAAGCTTAGGTTTACATAAAAAAATAATTTAAAATTGATAATTCTTTCAAACAACTATAAACATAATTAGCTAGATTTATTTATTTAAGAAACAAGATTAAAATTTTCAAAAATAAAAAAGACAAAATCATTATTGGACAAAATTTTACAAAAAATCAAACGATTATGATTTTGTTGGTTTTGCTTCCAGAAAATTTAGCTTGAAGTCGAACATACGTGTTTCCCATAATTGTAAATCCTTTTTGCACATATTTCCATTTATTTGAATAACTGAAGGACCCTCGTGCCTGCAATTCTGGAAAAAATAGAGAACAAAAATAATAAGTTTAAAAAGTATTTGCGTTTATGTTTATTTAATATTACCGTTCCCAATCTTCAAAGACTATTTCAGATTAATAATAAAGAGCTGGAGGATTTCAGATGCACAAATAATAAATTGATTTGTCAATAATTATCCTTTCATCGAAGCATCAGATATGATATCTAATAAAAAGTAAAAAACGAAATACTTAAAGTCAAATAATTGATTTAAAGCTACCAATCTTTTTCTGCAAGTGAACCTGTCGAAGAGTCTTCGTAGATTAGTATGCCGTTCTAGATAACCTTAATTTTTCCATATTATAATCCCTCGCATGTGTTCGCTTTAAACCTTGACTAGTAATCGCTTGAAAATCTAGCTGTTTCGCTAAAACAAAAGCACTTATTTAAATATATGTGATATTGGTACCCAAGCCAAATAAAATACAAAGAAAAGTATAAAATATTACCTTTTAAGCACAACAACGTCAGTTCAAAATTTTTTTTGGTTTTGATCAATTTTTCTGCATAAAAAAAGAAACATAAGATAAAATAAGTAGCCGATAGCACTATAAGTATGCGATTTGCCCATTACAATGGAACAAAATCATTCACTCACCTTATACATATAGTCATTTTTAAAAATATTTCTTTGAAGGATCTCAAAATTTAAAAATCTAAAAATTTTTATCACAAGAACTATTATTATTTATTGTTTGTCACACATTATAAATTTGTCTAGTAATATTATTACAATTTACACCATATCATAAATAGTAACAATAGCTAGTTAAAACACTTTTAAGGAATTTGCCAATTTTAAAATTGCAAATTTTTATTTTCTTTCGTTTTAAATCGCGTCAATCTTATAAAATGAAAAAATTTATACAGAATCAAATAAATTCTGTTCGTTGTATATTCATGGTGATAAGAAGCATAAGGAGAGTAAATAAGAGCAAATAAAAATGAATTAATCGGCGACCGTATGATATATTGTTATTTGTGCACAAATCGTAAGGCATTGAGTAGAATTACTAGTTTGAAAAAAATCAAGAATCACACTTACTATGAGTAAAATATTAATCGTTAAAATATCATAAATCATTCCATCTATGTATAATTCACCCGAAATTATGCATGATTTATGCGGATTATTCATAATATAGAATGGTAATAACAGAAATGTAATTATACAATCCTTATGCATAAATTATGATGAAAAATTTCTCTGGGTGTAGAAACCAGCAATCTTCCAAAACATTTTAAGACTACGAAGGTGATAGCGATATTTAAGCCAGGTAAACCATCCAACGAACCAGGAAACTATCACCCAATTGTTCTTTTGAGCACCTGCTATAAATTGCTAGAACGACTTGCATACAACCGTATCGAACCTATATTGAATGACCAGATCCCACTCGAACATACTGGTTTCCTTCCCAATCACAGTTGCACTGACCAACTGCTCGCTTTACATCCTTTATTGAAGCTGGGTATGAAAAACAAGTAAAAACAGGCGCATTATTAATCGATCTCACTGCAACATATGACTGCAAATGAGGATTATATATAAGCTGTTCAATGCAATACCTTGTAGCACTATTTCACGTTTCATTAACAAGATGCTCAGTAATCGTGTATTTAAAGTTCATCTAAATAATTCCTGTAGTAGGTCATTTTCAAAATGATTAACAATGGTTTGCCACAGGGTTTCGTCTTGGCGCCATTAATTTTTTATTTACACGTTCATGACATTCCTGACACAACATCAAAGAAATTTGGCTACGTTGATGATTGGACACTGGCCATTCAAAACAAATACATGGGTGTCAATTGGAAGATTTGCTCTCAACTGACCTGGTGAAAATGAATGACTTTTTTCGAACGTGGAACCTATTTCCTAATCTAAGTAAAACCGAGAGTTCTTGTTTCCACTTAAACAACAAAACTGGCAAAACACAAACTATCAGTGTTATTAAACGGCATTGCCATTAAATACAATGAACAGCCAAAGAACCTAGGCATTACTCTCGATAGAACTCTTCCTTTTAATCTAGAAGGTACGTCAATAAAACTTAAAACGAGAAACAATATATTGCACAAACTGGCAGGCTCGACATGGAGTGCTACTCCAGCTACCCTTCGTACAACTGCTGTAAGTCTGGTTGACTCAGAGGCTGAGTATGGCGCACCAGTCTGGTTGAATAGCACACATACTCATAAAGTTGACTGCCAGTTGCATGCTAACATGCGTATTAAAAGTCGTACTATCAGTGCCTCTCCCTTACAGCGGCTCCTTGTGCTAAGCAGTATCGCTCCACCTGCCCTCAGATGCCTGCATGCGCTCATGGGTGAACATAAAAAGGTAACCAACAACATCATGTTACCCTTGCACGAATATTACGATGACCTCACTCGTTGTCGATTGTAGTCAAGAAAGCCTCGTAATGTTTCTTAATTTTGTTGTTATTTCAAATGACACCCCACTTGACCGGGTCAAAAAACCTTTTTTTCACCCTTCCCCACTCCCATTCCCTAAATACATAGAAATTAAATCACTTGAGGCTTCGCTATATTTTTCGTTAAGGGTTTATCAAATTTCCTATCCCTATGATTTTTTTCAAATTTTTCTGTCAATCAACGAAGAAACGTATAGGGAGGGGGGACCAATTTTTTGGTGCACCTTTTTGAGAATAATTCAAAAACGGTTCATCGAAAAATTCTAAAAAAAATTGTAATGTTTCTTAATTTTGGTGTTCTTTCAAATAACACCCCATTTGACCAGGTCAAAAAACCTTTTTTTTTCACCCTTCCCCACTCCCATCCCCTAAACACATAGAAATAAAATCACTTGCGGCTTCGCTATATTTTTCGTTAAGGGTTTATCAAATTTCCTATCTCTATGAATTTTTTCAAATTTTTCTGTCAATCAACGAAGAAATGTTTAGGGGGGGACCAACTTTTTGTTGCACTTTTTTTGAAAATAATTCAAAAACGGTTCATCGCAAAATTCTAAAAAAAATTGTAATGTTTCTTAATTTTGGTGCTCTTTCAAATGACCCCCCACTCGACCGGGTCAAAAAACCTTTTTTTCACTCTTCCCCACTCCCATCCCCTAAACACATAGAAATAAAATCACTTGAAGCTTCACTATATTTTTCGTTAAGGGTTTATCAAATTTCCTATCACTATGATTTTTTTCAACTTTTTCTGTCAATCAACGAAGAAATAGGGGGGGGGGGAACCAACTTTTTGTTGCACTTTTTTGAGAATAATTCAAAAATGGCACATCGCAAAATTCTAAAAAAAATTATAATGTTTCTTAATTTTGGTGCTCTTTCAAATGACACCCCACTTGACCGGGTCAAAAAACCCTTTTTTCACCCTTCCCCACTCCCATCCCCTAAACACATAGAAATAAAATCACTTGAGGCTTCGCTATATTTTTTGTTAAGGGTTTATCAAATTTCCTATCTCTATGAATTTTTCCAAATTTTTTTGTCAATCACCGAAGAAACGTATAGGGGGGGGGACCAACTTTTGGTTGAACTTTTTTGAGAATAATTGAAAAACGGTGCATCGAAAAATTCTAAAAAAAATTGTAATGTTTCTTGATTTTGGTGTTCTTTCAAATGACACCCCACTTGACCGGGTCAAAAAACCCTTTTTTCACCCTTCCCCACTCCCATCCCCTAAACACATAGAAATAAAACCACTTGAAGCTTCGCTATATTTTTCGTTAAGGGTTTATTAAATTTCCTATCTCTATGAATTTTTTCAAATTTTTCTGTCAATCAACGAAGAAACGTATCCCCCCCTATAAATTTTTTTCGAGTATCATAGAAACCAGCAATCTTCCAAAACATTTTAAGACTACGAAGGTGATAGCGATATTTAAGCCAGGTAAACCATCCAACGAACCAGGAAGCTATCCAATTGCTCTTTTGAGCACCTGCTATATATTGCTAGAACGACTTGCATACAACCGTATCGAACCTATATTGGATGACCAGATCCCACTCGAACATACTGGTTTCCTTCCCAATCACAGTTGCACTGACCAACTGCTCGCTTTTACATCCTTTATTGAAGCTGGGTATGAAAAACAAGTAAAAACAGGCGCATTATTAATCGATCTCACTGCAACATATGACTGCAAATGAGGATTATATATAAGCTGTTCAATGCAATACCTTGTAGCACTATTTCACGTTTCATTAACAAGATGCTCAGTAATCGTGTATTTAAAGTTCATCTAAATAATTCCTGTAGTAGGTCATTTTCAAAATGATTAACAATGGTTTGCCACAGGGTTTCGTCTTGGCGCCATTAATTTTTAATTTACACGTTCATGACATTCCTGACACAACATCAAAGAAATTTGGCTACGTTGATGATTGGACACTGGCCATTCAAAACAAATACATGGGTGTCAATTGGAAGATTTGCTCTCAACTGACCTGGTGAAAATGAATGACTTTTTTCGAACGTGGAGCTTATTTCCTAATCTAAGTTTCCACTAGTTTCTAGTTTCCACTTAAACAACAAACTGGCAAAACACAAACTATCAGTGTTATTAAACGGCATTGCCATTAAATACAATGAACAGCCAAAGAACCTAGGCATTACTCTCGATAGAACTCTTGCTTTTAATCTAGAAGGTACGTCAATAAAACTTAAAACGAGAAACAATATATTGCACAAACTGGCAGGCTCGACATGGAGTGCTACTCCAGCTACCCTCCGTACAACTGCTGTAAGTCTGGTTGACTCAGTGGCTGAGTATGGCGCACCAGTCTGGTTGAATAGCACACATACTCATAAAGTTGACTGCCAGTTGCATGCTACCATGCGTATTAAAAGTCGTACTATCAGGTCCTCTCCTTTACAGCGGCTCCTTGTGCTAAGCAGTATCGCTCCATCTGCCCTCAGATGCCTGCATGCGCTCATGGGTGAACATAAAAAGGTAACCAACAACATCATGTTACCCTTGCACGAATATTACGATGACCTCACTCGTTGTCGATTGTAGTCAAGAAAGCCTCGTAATGTTTCTTAATTTTGTTGTTATTTCAAATGACACCCCACTTGACCGGGTCAAAAAACCTTTTTTTCACCCTTCCCCACTCCCATCCCCTAAACACATAGAAATTAAATCACTTGAGGCTTCGCTATATTTTTCGTTAAGGGTTTTTCAAATTTCCTATCTCTATGATTTTTTTCAAATTTTTCTGTCAATCAACGAAGAAACGTATAGGGGGGGGGACCAATTTTTTGGTGCACTTTTTTGAGAATAATTCAAAAACGGTTCATCGAAAAATTCTAAAAAAAATTGTAATATTTCTTAATTTTGGTGTTCTTTCAAATAACACCCCATTTGACCAGGTCAAAAAACCTTTTTTTCACCCTTCCCCACTCCCATCCCCTAAACACATAGAAATAAAATCACTTGCGGCTTCGCTATATTTTTCGTTAAGGGTTTATCAAATTTCCTATCTCTATGAATTTTTTCAAATTTTTCTGTCAATCAACGAAGAAACGTATAGGGGGGACCAACTTTTTGTTGCACTTTTTTTGAAAATAATTCAAAAACGGTTCATCGCAAAATTCTAAAAAAAATTGTAATGTTTCTTAATTTTGGTGCTCTTTCAAATGACCCCCCACTCGACCGGGTCAAAAAACCTTTTTTCCACTCTTCCCCACTCCCATCCCCTAAACACATAGAAATAAAATCACTTGAAGCTTCGCTATATTTTTCGTTAAGGGTTTATCAAATTTCCTATCACTATGATTTTTTTCAAATTTTTCTGTCAATCAACGAAGAAATAGGGGGGGGGACCAACTTTTTGTTGCACTTTTTTGAGAATAATTCAAAAACGGCACATCGCAAAATTCTAAAAAAAATTGTAATGTTTCTTAATTTTGGTGCTCTTTCAAATGACACCCCACTTGACCGGGTCAAAAAACCTTTTCTTCACCCTTCCCCACTCCCATCCCCTAAACACATAGAAATAAAATCACTTGAGGCTTCGCTATATTTTTTGTTAAGGGTTTATCAAATTTCCTATCTCTATGAATTTTTCCAAATTTTTTTGTCAATCACCGAAGAAACGTATAGGGGGGGGAGGGACCAACTTTTGGTTGCACTTTTTTGAGAATAATTCAAAAACGGTGCATCGAAAAATTCTAAAAAAAATTGTAATGTTTCTTGATTTTGGTGTTCTTTCAAATGACACCCCACTTGACCGGGTCAAAAAACCCTTTTTTCACCCTTCTCCACTCCCATCCCCTAAACACATAGAAATAAAATCACTTGAAGCTTCGCTATATTTTTCGTTAAGGGTTTATTAAATTTCCTATCTCTATGAATTTTTTCAAATTTTTCTGTCAATCAACGAAGAAACGTATAGGGGGGGTACCAACTTTTTGTTGCACTTTTTTGAGAATAATTCATAAACGGTGAATAGCAAAATTCTAAAAAAAATTGTAATGTTTCTTAATTTTAGTGCTCTTTCAAATGACACCCCACCTGACCGGGTTTTAAATGATGTTTTTACCCCTTCTCATATCCACCCCCTTAATAAGTATAATTATTAGTATGTGGTACTTTACTATATTTTTCTTTAACAACTTACTAATTTTTCTATCATTCAAAATACTTTTTAAGATTTTCGATTGCTTAGGCTCGGAGCTAATCAAGGAAAGGAAACGTATAGAAAACGCTATTATTTAGATTTACACAAAAAATGGTAGGGTGTAAAATTCCAAAATATACTTTTTAGAATTACTGAAGTGAAGCCCTTTCATATGATACCCTACTTGACTCGATATAAAAATGTATTTTCTCAAAGGCCTCACATCGTAACCCTATTAACCAAATGAAATCCATTTTGTTTTTTTTCAACCCCTCATCTTGTGTGGACAGATTAGTTTTATACGCATGCCGAATTTCAAGTTCATTGGATTTACATTAATCGAGATAATCGAAATAATGTGAAAAACACGTTTTACTCTCACCAATAGTGTTCCGTATAAAAAACGGAACCCTAATAACCAGAAAAAGTTAAAAATATTGTTAGATAGAGGTAGAAGATAGAAATACTAAAGCAGCCATTTGAACTAGTGACGCTCTTACATTTGAAAATTAGTAAGGATCCTCTCTACGATCAATATGAAGAATTTGAAAAGATTTTTAACCATCTAACGAAAGATGCGACTGCAAAGACGCCTATTTAATGTCGGAGATGATTTCCACACAGGAACGTTGAAATGGGTCACCATAAAACCATTCTAAAACGAACGGTGAATGTTGATACATTTTCAAAAGCACAACACAACTCAAAAGTTAATATCATGTGTTTGAGTATATGGCTTTTTGCCAGAGAAATGAATGAAAATCTTCTGAGGTGTGCACCTAAGTGATTGCAAAGCACTGTGATATGAAAACCCAGACACCAGTTAGACTCCATATTAGTCATGTAACACTGTAAGCTTAGGAGAGAAGATAGCAAATAAAAGAGCTGGAAGGAGAAATGCTGTACGATAGAGCTTTTAAATTCTTTTACAAAAAGTTGCGATGAAATATTCCCTCGCAAAGGAAAAACCGAATTGTTCTCACCAGAATTAAGTGAATACAAACTGTCGTGCCAGTTTTGCCAGTACTCGTAGTTAGAATAGTGTCTGGTTCCTTTCCTCAACTTGAAGAGATGAAGATTTTTCATTAGCAGGAAAATGCCAGCCTGTGGTATTCTGAGGCATTGTTGTCCCGCGACAACTTCACCAAAACAATCCTCCAAACCGAGTTTGTTCATTAAACTTAGTTTACTTTACATTATTGATCAATGAGTTATGCTTTGACCTTACGTTGTGCTTTGATATGAATTTAATCTATCCAAGTTTGTTTGGTGCATTGCAATATACAATGCCATATATTGTTCAATATTTTGTTTTTCTTTATACCTCTCACATTTAGTTCACTTCCTTATGAAAATTGAATCACTTATTGTAAATATTGTAAAGCGTTGTTTCACTTTGATTTTCCTGATTTTTTCAATCTCCTTAATAAGAATCGGATGACATGGTAAACTTTTGTTATTTTATTTAAATGAATCGATCCACTTATTTTATTAGAGCATGAGACTCTTTATCTCTGAGTTCGGGTTTCAGGCTCAGTCTCACCTCATTACTATAATTTTGCTCTTTGCATCCTGTCCTGTAATGTTGAAGACTTCAACTTGGGAGTGCGCACAGGAAAAGCCTCTTCATTTTGTGGGTTTGAGTGTTAAGTTAGGTACCATGAATTACTATAACGGAACACCGAGTAACGTGTTTTTGCTGTTTTTTGTGCATTTTTAATTTTCTAGCTACTGAGATCAGTCGATATAATTCAACTGGTGGGCATGCGTGATCCAGAAAACCTCTTAGTAAACCTTTAGTTTTGCAAGTAGACGATAGATATATGTATGTTGTCATATCAGACGAAGTGAATAATGAATGCCGTCAATGCCTTTGGCACAGTATGTGGCATAGCGCAGACCCCAACAAGTGCACTCATTTTGTGAACTTTTTATTTTAATAATCTTTTAGTTTTCTAAATGTTCCAGTGTATATTTTAAATTAAGTTGAAGTTTAAAAGTACTTAACTGCAAATGTTATACCTATTTGTTTTAATTTTACTTTTTAAATTATTTAAACATGTATACAAAATGTGCATTGATATAATAGGCATACAAACATAAATTTTGATGTATGACTACTATGACTAGGATCATCTAATACGTTATGACCTCTTCCTAGACCAATTTTTTTGGTAACTTCATTGCTGTCGTATTTTTAAGTTATAAAAAGAAAATGTATATGTGTGATTGCATTTGCAAATGAAATATTCATTTTTCCCCATTTTTTAGCGATACAATTAAAATGAAAAAAATAATTCAAAATATTTAGCTTGCACATAAAATATAATAATAGTTTTTTACATTTTTCTTAATATTTAAAAAAAAATTATTTAAATATCTGTAAGCCGACATGAAAAATAATATACAAAATATATTAAATGAATATATCAATTTTTTTGAATCACTAAAATTAATTATTCAATAAGCCTGTTTGTTTTGTTGGGCATCTTTACCTTCACATAAAAAATTTTTTGCCCATAATTCTCAGGGAAACATAAAATTCATCAATTTGTTATTACAAAAGTCATATTATCTCATAAAAGGTTAAATAAAACCCGTCATTTTCGAAAATGTTAAACTACTTTTTCACTCTACCTTTTTTTGTTCTTGGTTTATTATTCTATTATCATTAAATAAATTTTGTTTTTATTATTCGTGAAACACGCGGCTAACATTTGTTTGAACATATGTATATGCAATATGTACGACATATGCACGGTATGGTGCACAACATGTGCATGGCATGTATTATGCACAATTTTGTGCATGGGGATTTTGTAACATGCACAGTTAGTGCACAATATTAGCACGTTTTTTAAAATTATCTTATGGCTTAATGCACTGCAATGGAAAGCAGAATTGTTCACCACCAGAATTAAGGGTATAAAAACTGTCGTGCCATTTTTTCCAGCATTCATGGCTAAAGTAGTGTCTGGTCTGTTTCCTCAACATAGATATATAAAAGATTTCAGGAGCGAAAAAGTGAGTTTTTTTTTAATTTTTAGGCCATTGTTATGGTAAATTTTTGTTGTTTTATTTATAGGAATTTATTTTACTATTTTTCTGGTAGTACAATTTCTTTAGCATGGCTATTTCTGTCATTAGGGCAAGAGACTTTTTATCTCTAGGTTTGGGTTCAAGCCCAACTCACAGATCATTAATATAATTCGCGGGATGAAAATAGTCCGCCGGCTTCCTCCTCTCATCCAGTCCTTTGATTATCAAGTCCTCAACCAAGAAATACGAATAAAAAAAACTTTTCATCTTCCCCTGATAATTGTGATATAAAAAGTGACCACCATTATCAACCCAAATCGATCGATAAACTTTTATTTGGTTATATTTTTATGATAGGTTGCACCTCATAAAAAAGTATTTTTTTAACTACTAACTTGAGAAATCGTCATTATTTACTCGAATGCCCCAATGAGAAGTAATTTTTCTCAACCTAGGTCAATAATAATAACAAAAAATTACCTAGGTTAATAATAACAAATTTTCGTTTATTTTTAATTGAAATAAACAAAAAACACAAACAAATAAAAATTGCGCTCCTTTGTTTCGTTTTATTTGTATGAAACTTAATTTCCAGGCTACTTGATATTTTAAGATATTTAAAAAATTAAATGGAAAATGACTAATATCAAAATCTAATCAAAGCAAATATGATAATTAGTGTTTGTAGTTAAAAAAAATTCTATATATATAATTACCTCGTTTGAGAAGACTAATATAGATCACGAACATTATATCCCTCGGCACTACGCGCCTCAGGATCTAGAAGTTCTCGGTCAATAATAGCTTACTTCTCAACCTTGTTGTATAATGTACTACTGTTTGTCTATCTTCGTAAAATAAATTCTTTTTCTTTTTAAGAATACTAGAGTCTGCAGTCTTTGCACAGTCTTCAAAATTTTTTTCCAGTATTTGAATTTAATTTGTGGATTTGCATTTTAATTTAAAAATGTAAAAAAGGGAGTTGGATATTGGCTGTTGAATGTAATGTTAATATGTCGGATTTGTTCCTTTATCGTCAGGGAGCACGTAGTAACGTTTTTTTTTTTGCTGTTTTTTTATGAATTTTAAATTTTCAAGCTACTGAAGTCAGTCAATATAATGCAACTGGTGGACATTCGTGGTATATAAAACCTCTTATTAGACCTCGAGTACTTCAAGTAGACGATTGATATATCTATGCTGTCACCTCTGGTGAGGTCCTTCAGATAGCGTCAGAATAATTGCATGTAGCCCCACACGCACTGGATGGTATCTTTAAAATGGTAAAAAAGGCTATACCACCCAGCCCACCTCTAAAATGGTAAGCAATACATTAAAAAGCCAGCAACTTACGGTGATATTTGCACTGCATGTCTAAGATAAAGCTAATGTCCAGAACAATAAATCCCTCGAGGATCCATCGTTGTATCGACCACTGTGTATGCTAGACAGAGCTGGTAAAGTAGTCACAGCTGGTAGTGTAATGAATAATTTATAATCGACTTTGAAAGTGTTTGGAATCTGAAGGAAGAACACAACTTCTACCATCGACGCCATTGGCACAGTATCTGACAGCACAAAAAGCATTGGCATGTGAAAAATGATTTGGTGACAGTAAACAAACACCCTCGACATCAAAAATGCATTCAACTGCCAACTGGAACAGAAATGTAGGCGCTTTAAAGGATGTTTCGACTTTTCTGACTATTTGATTTGGATAATAGTTAGCTACTTTGAAAGGCCTGATATATGACATAACGTCAAAATTTTGAGCCCTGATATATGACGAAGGTGGATCTCATCCTCAGTGTTCAAACAACACATACTGTCTCAGCTGGATTAAGTAGTGGACTGTATAGTGGAATATCCAAAATATGAAAAGTCCTCAAAAATAGATCCTCAATAATATCCTCTTTTATTCCAATATATTTATAAATGAAAATTATAAATGTTGCTTCTTTACAAAAATGTTTTTATTATAATTTAGGAATAATTATATCTATGTACAAAATATTAGATGATTATCGCTCGAGAGCTCATATAATAAGACATAATATTTTGTCAGATGATATATATTTGCGCGGTAACAATTTTACGTAATTACATCATCTGGCAATATTTTGTTAATGGTATAAAATCAATTATAATTACAATCATAAAAATAAAAGTAAACAAAAATAATTTTGACATTTCATGCAATTAATTCTAAAGGTTATATTGGCTTAGATAAATTATTAATAATATCAAATACATAATTATTTGATATTTTTTAGGGTCATCATTTTCATCTTGTAAATTAATCTTCATCTTCTCAAACACATACAACTGCAAGAATTTGCTATGTAGTTGATAATGCCACAATATGTTGCGTGTTGTTTTCATGCATAGCATGTTGTCTATAGTTATAACCTGTCATTTTCTAGCATCATATAATGGCTCAACAACGTTTAAGCTAGTTATCTAAAAAACGGACATGGTGCTGTTGAGTAACGGCAAAATTGTAGTTGAAATTTAAGTGGAAAACAAATTAAATCAATCGAATGCCCACCAAAAATTTCTTGGTATTATCTTAAATCGTCTAGTTTTTGCGATGATCCTAGATATCTTGACCATGGACGACAAGAAAGAATGGAGTTAATCTTTACCTTAATTAGCTGCTTTCGGGACATGGTTGTTCTTAGGAGTTCTTTTTTCAGTCCATATAGACAACCCAAACTATTTATATTGCAGGGGAAAACGTAAGCCACAGAGTATGTGTTAATGGAAAACATCGGTTTTCAAGAAGCATGTGTCTTGATTGAGCATCGAATGACCTCACGCAATATATGTTTCTCTCTCAAGATAATAGAGATAGTTCAAACGCTAACCAGTGTAATGCAGGTTCAGACAAGATAAACGACGAGCAGTTTTGTCTGGAGGAACGTGACATCAATAAAAACTTAATTAAAATGCAATATTTAAAAATATACTTTTTACTGTTTATTTTTAATTTTATTTTATTTCATTAATAATATAAACTTCCTTATAGTAACAATTTGGATTTTATTTTTTATTTTATAAAATATCGATTTCGAGGATGAAGTAACCTCAGTTCTTAAACTATTATTACAATTTTTGCTTAAACTATTACTTATATACTATTTCAACTGCTGCTTTTTATTATTATGTCATATATTTTGTTAGTTTTAGTATTGATTTTATCATTTAAAATGTTGTTATTACTTTTATGTTTATATATTTCTATTTCTTCTAATGTATCTAGATGTTGTCGTTTTCTTTTTTTATGTAATATGGTTAAATTTGTGTTGATATTGGTGTATTTGTGTTTTTCTATTTTCAAATGTTGGGCATATCTGGATTTTGGATCGCTTCTGTTAATTTCATTGGTGTGCTCGATAAATCTTTTTTTGAAGAGCGCTCCGTCTGGCCTATATAAAATTTACTGCAGTCGTCACAGGTAAGCTTATAAACACCTGTGTCTAAGGTTTGGGTTTTTTTAGTTTTTAGGTAGTTTTCTATTTTATTTTTGTTTTTGTAGGCCCCAATACATCCATATTTTTTTAAAGTTTTTTGCATTATTTTGAATGTTGTTTTATTGTATGTTACGCCTACGTATTTTTTACCTGCTAAGTTTTCTTCATTCTTCAACGTTGTGACATTTGAAACACAATTACACTAATATCAACACAAATTTAACCATATTACATAAAAAAAGAAGAGGACAACATCTAGATAGATTGGAAGAAATAGAAATATATAAACATAAAAGTAATAGCAACATTTTAAATGATAAAATCAACACTAAAACTAACAAAATATATGACATAATAATAAAAAGCAGCAGTTGAAATAGTATATAAGTAATAGTTTAAGCAAAAATTGTAATAATAATTTAAAAACTGAGGATGACGTAAGTTGAAATCGATATTCTATAAAATAAAAAATAAAATCCAAATTGTTACTATAAAGAAGTTTATATTATTAATGAAATAAAATTAAAAATAAACAGTAAAAAGTATATTTTTAAATACTGCATTTTAATTCAAAAGTGACAAAAGCACACAAACAGTGAATAATATGGAAAACCATAATAACACATATAAAAAGTTAATGTGACTAAGGTCATATTTTTCTTATAAGAAAAACAAGCAAGTTAGTAAACGCCGCTAGCTCTAGTTGATAGGGACAGAAAAGGATGACACTACCAGACATCTATCAGACGAATGCACGATAGTTTCTGGATTGTCATAGCCCACACAAATGTAATTTTTTATTTCAATTTAACTAGAGGTGGCGTTATATCCTAAGAGGCAAGCTAGCATTTAAATGTCTCTGCTAGCCACTAAATTATTTGACTGATCCTTTAACTAGATCGATCATTTTTATTATTTTCTTTCACAAATATCTAAAACATTTGCTAATCGTTTGAGTTTAATTTTAAAACCCTAATCCTATGGTCATCTACCGTTTCTTTGAGCTAAAACTATTTCTTGTTCTTATAACTATCGCTGCTCTTATATCTGGAATAACAAAATAATATTTATTCTGTATTACGTGACACCCATATTTTTATTCGTTATTTTGGTCACTGATTTTTAAATCAAGAAAACTACAAGAATCAAGTTTGTTATTCAAGTGGAAGCTTTACTTTAATTTATAAACGTTAGGTTTGTTAGTAAAAAAACACTGATTCTATTTGTCAACTATAAAAGACGAAAAAATTTTCCAAGACCACAGATATTGTTTTATAAAACGAACTACTCTTGTTGTAGCAGGATAAAAATCTGATTATAACCAGGAAATAGTTATTCCATTTAATTCCATATAATCAATTTATGTATCCTATACAACAATGTAACAGAAGAAAATCTAAGCTGGTTATCGTTGTTTTTCACGTTTTTACCTTACATAAGACAAAAAATTTATTTTTCCAAGAAACGTTTTTGTCCAGCAAAATAATTTTGTTTTGTTTGTTTGTATTTCTTTTTATGGCTATTTTCTAATATTGTGTTTTTTTTTCGTTTTTGAAATTCTTGGTCTGGAAATTTAATATTATTATTGCAAAATAAATGAAAGGAAAAATTGAAAAGTATAATAAAAACATGAAAATGGCAGAAGAAGAAACAACAAATGAAATAAATAAACAAAACATGAAATCTGGAAATGAGGTGGTTATTGGCCTAAATTTAATTTTAAAATGTTTAGAATTACTAATGCAGAGGTTTTATGATGTCCATTTTTTTTATAGATGTAAATCTATTTGTTGTTTTTAAAGAATATAGTGTAACTGCATACTAATTAGTTTATTCTATTCATAAGAGTACTATTGTATACAGTGCATGGGGTTAACCCTAATGTCCTTAAATTTATTTTTTAAATCAAATTGCTAGCTACAATTTTATTTATTCATAAATTATAGACAAAATATAGTTCCTTCAATGGAATAACTACTGAAAGTAATTTGACATCATAGTTTTTATTTAAAATGAGTTAAATTTAGCTTTTCCTGTGAGTAAATAAAATTCTAATTGTTGTGTGGGTCAACATAGTTCATGATCGTTTATGTTCTGGTTGGACGCGAATTTGTGATTCTGTTTTTTATTTTTTACTCTTTTTTTAAAGGAATATGAGACGCTAAAAATAGCAATGGAATTTTTGTGTGCGACAAGTCAGTCAATAATATTTTAACATTTTTTCAGTTAATTGCTTTGTTGCGTCACACAATATCAATTAATAATTTATGTTTCTGTCTCCATAAATGATGAACATTTTTGTTCATAAAACATGTTCAATAGTATTATATGTAGATATATTACGGTTGTTCAAATTTTTAGAAGGTAGACAGTGTAGTTGTAGAGAATTTGTTTATTAAGATAATATATGGAAATGGCTGATTTGAATTATATTTGATATAATATGGGGAGATTTTTTGGTGTGTGATGAAGAGTACAATAAAGGAAGAAACCAGAGATCAAAAATCTGACTATTTATACTCGATCATTTGTTCGATCTAGAAGATTATGTAAATTTTAATCAAAAAGTTAAGATGGTGATTATTGTGCCACAAGTTTTAATAAAAATTGTTTAACTAACTAAATATAAAAATTAAGTTTGTAAAGTTAATTTATTTTAGACTAGTTTTTCGTGGCACTTGTTTTAAGTTTTTGTATTATTACATTTTTGATATATTACAAAAAGCACTTTTTTGTTTTTTTAATTATGAGCATGTTGATAGTTTTACCATACCGTGTATTAGAAAAAAATTAAATAGATTTTGACCGAACAAAAATGAAAAAGATGATTGTGAATTGGATGTAAAATCTTGTTTTGGAAAGAAGATATGGAATTAACATTGGTTGGTTTTCAGTATTCAAGAGAAGCAGCATTTGTTATTAGTGTTGCATCTTTTGCATTTACGACATTGCATAAGTCGAATGTTTGATTTGATTAATATTTTGTTTTGAAAGAAGGAAATGAAATTGTCTTTTGTTGATCTTCAATATTCAGGAAAAATACTTTTGTTAATATTATTGCATTCGTGCAGTTTAGTTAGTATATGATGCTGTTGGTTTCAATATGAGACATAGTACAAATGGCAAAATAATAATCAAAATTTTTAAAATTTGGACTAATAATTTACATGGATCATTAATAACGTAAAATTTATTTTTGATTTATTTACATAATGATTGTGTTTTCTTCGTGTTGCATTATTTAATTTTTTTTGATAAAATTTTTTAATTATAAATTAGAGATGTTCCAGTCAGTATGCCCGTTTATTTTTATATAAAATTCCGATGGTTTCAAAGCATCTTTAAAAAATTGATAGATTTGTATCAAACTGAATGTTTTTATTTTTTCGGAACGTGTCCAACCATTTGTTTTTTCGAAAATCCTATTAGATTGGCATATTTTTTAATGTCAATATTGTTTCTAGTAGCAGCTTATGTCCTTCGTTACATTGAGTAAATTGACTATAATGTAAACGATTTTTGAAATGTTTTAATTCCGTGCAGAAAAATGCAAATAATATATGTTCACTGTAGGAAGTAAAAATTTTTTGTTACACCAGTTTACAAACCTTTCATATTGCTGTAAATAAATTTTTTTAGATTTATCAGGTAGTATATCCAGAGTGGTTTGTGCTATTATATCTTTTAGTTCCGGTGGAGTACAATCAATTTGTCTATATTGAAACTATAGCTTTCAATTCAAACTATAAGTACAGCTAGTCATTCGCGCTGTAAATAAGCTATATATAATCCTAAATAAATACAGCTTTCCAATCAAATTATAATATGGCTAGTATGATTCACGCTATTTTTGTTGCAATATTCTACCCTACCCATGATATACCAATTTCGATTGGATTATTTCTATACCAATTTCGATTGAATTTAAAACCAATTTCGATTGGTTTTAAATACCAACTTCGATTGAGTTATTTCTATACCAATTTCGATTGAATTTAATACCAATCTCGATTGAATTTAATACAAATTTCGATTGATTTATTGAATTAAGTAAGATTGAATTATTTCGATTGAATTATTGAATTAAGTAAGAAATGTGTGAAGTTTCAATTTTCAATGTTTTGTCTGTTGAATTATTTATATTCCAATTTATATACCAATTTTGACATTCTGTTTTTGGATTCTAGCATCTTATATTCTAAGTGAGAAATGAGTGAAGTTTCAGTTTTTTGACTGTTCTAATACGGAAAACAGAATTTTTGTTGCATTATACTATACCCTGTCAAAATATGGTATACCAATTTCGATTGAATTATTTCTATACAAATTTCGATTGAATTTAATACTTATTTCGATTTTCTATACCAATTTCGATTGAATTTAATACAAATCTCGATTGAATTATTTCTATACCAATTTCGATTGAAATTAATAAAAATTTCGATAGAATTTAATACAAATTTCAAGTGAATTATTTCTATACCAATATCGATTGAATTCAATACCAATTTCGATTGAATAATTTCTATACCAATTTCGATTGAATTTAATACCCATTTCGATTGAATGTAATACGAATTTATTAAATTTTTGACATTCTGTTAATTCATTTAATTTTTTTTTTGACATTCTGTTTTCGGATTTTAGTTTTTGACATTCTGTTAATCCATCTAAATGTTTTTTGGACATTCTGTTTTCGGATTTTATCATCTTATATTATAAGTGAGAAACGTGTGAAGTTTCAATTTTTCGTCTGTTCTAATACGGAAAACAGCATTTTTGTTGCAATATACTGCCCTGTCAAATATGATATACCAATTCCGATTGAATTTAATTCCAATTTTGATTGAATTTTGATTGATATATTTCAATACCAATTTCGATTGAATTTAATACCAATTTCGATTGAATTCTATACCAATTTCGATTGAATTATTTATACACTCATTTCGATTGAATTTAATGTGAATTAAAGTAATATCAATTATTTTTATACTAATTTCGATTGAAGTAACTTTTATCTAAACTAACTAACCTAACCTAGTACTAGCTTTAAATGTTTTTTTGACATGCTGTTAATTCATCTAAATGTTTTTCTCAATTTCGATTGAATTTAATACAAATTTTGGTTGAATTTCATACAAATTTCAATAGAATCATTTCTACACCGATTTCGATTGAATTTAATACCAATTTAGATTTAATTATTTCTATACCAATCTCGATTGGATTTAATACCAATTTCGATTGAATTTAACTCTAATTTCGATTGTACTATTTCTATACCAATTTCGATTGAATTAAATACCAATTTCGATTGAATTATTTCTACACCTTTTTCAATTGAATTATTTAGATACAAATTTCGATTGATTTATTATTGATACCAATTTCAACCAATTTGAATTGCCAATTTTTGACATTCTGTTATGAATGTATGCCAATTATTTTTATAGCAATTTCGATTGAAGTAACTTTTACCTAAACTAACTAGCTTTACTTAGTACTAACTTTAAATGTTTTTTTGACATTCTGTTAATTCATCTAAATGTTTTTTTGACATTCTGTTTTCGGATTTTATCATCTTATATTATAAGTGAGAAACGTGTGAAGTTTCAATTTTTTGTCTGTTCTAATACGGAAAACAGTTTTTTTGTTGCAATATACTTTACCCTGTCAAGATATGATATACCAATTTCGATTGAATTTGATACCAATTTCGATTGAATTTAATACCAATTTCGAGTGAATTATTTGTATACCGATTATTTTTATACCTATTTCGATTGAAGTAACTTTTATCTAAACTAACTAAATTTACTTGGTAAACTGGTTCAATTCTTACAGGTGCTATGGATGAGGTGTGAGGTGATAGATTGAAGAATGGATGACCAAGGGAGGGTCATTCCAGATCTTAGGCTATTTTTACCTTTCGATCTCTTCAAAATCTATGATGAATTGAAACTCTGCTTTTCCATATAATATTATTTATTCTTCTTGATATTTGATAACTGATAATACATTACTGATATTATCTAGCTTATCATCTTTTAATTGATAGTGTTCAAAAAAACTTATAATGTCTAAGACTTTTAACTTAAAAAAAAACTAATTGTATCTAGATGAACATCTCTATCTGAGAATCTCCAAAAAACTTATCTATATAAAACTTAAAATTTTCCTTACATATATACTTACATTTTATTTACTTTTTCTCAAAAATTTCCTCATTCCTAGGAATTATCTTCCTAAACATTAAAATCATCATGTTATGATTTTATTCCAAAACAATAGTAAAAATTTCATTCGTTTATATTTCTCAATAATGAAATTCCATTATTTGTTTTGGTAAACTTGAAAAATTAAAACAATTTCAATTTGTGTTCCGGTGACACATATTAATTGTTGTTATTATTTTAAGTTAAGTTTGTTATATAACTTAAATTATATCAAGCAAAAAAGTATAAACAAATTGTCATAACAAAAATTAAAGAAAAATATCATTATATTTTGAAATCGTAAATTCTGCGAATTCTGCGTAAATTCTAAATATTTGAGTTTTAATTTTATATCAAAATTAAGTTCATTTGCATAATAGAACTTCAACACATGACATGTATGAATTTGCTTGTTTTTATTTCAGAATGAGAATTAATAAGAATCGATATATATGTATAGCATTATCTTAATCTTCTATTAATCTATTAACTTGATATAAATTATTGATTGATTTTTCTAATAGTGTTTGGACATGATCTTGTATATGATACAGATCATCATCCTGAACATTAGTCAATGCATAGAGCATTACATTAGTACTAACTTTAAGGCCCGCTATACACTTGAGCTAAACTATGCGAACTATGCGATCTATGTTTCTATAAAAATAATGTTTTAACGCGAATAATATTTTTTAAACAAAATGTAATGAATGTAATGTTTCTTTTTTTATTTTCTTTTTTTAAATGTTTTGTTTCCGTAATATCTTTTTGTATAATTACGTTGTATACAAAAACATAGTTCGCATAGTTCACATAGTTCAGCTCAAGTGTATAGCGGGCCTAAATGTTTTTTTGACATTCTGTTAATTCATCTAACTTCTTATATTATAAGTGAGAAACGTGTGAAGTTTTAATTTTTTGTCTGTTCTAATACGGAAAACAACTAATACTATACCCTGTCAAAATATGCTATACCAATTTCGAATGAATTATTTATATACCGATTTCGATTGAATTTCATACCAATTTTGTTTGTATTTTAATACCAATTTCGATTGAATTATTCGTATACCAATTTCAATTGAATTATTTTTATACCTATTTCGATTAAATTATTTATATACCATTTCGATTGCATTTCATACCAATTTTGATTGAATTATTTCTATTCCAATTTCGATTGAAATTAATACCAATTTCAATTGAATTTAATACAAATTTCGATTGAATTATTTCTAAACCAATTTCGATTAAATTATTTCTATACCAATTTCGATTGAATTTAAAACAAATTTCGATTGAATTTAATACCAATTTCGATTGTATTTAATACAAATTTCGATTGAATTTAATACAAATTTCGATTGAATTATTTCTAAACCAATTGCGATTGAATTATTTCTATACCAATTTCGATTGAATTATTTTACATTATTTACGTTATTTACATTACTTACATTTTTTACATTCTTTAAATATTTTAGTTTCCTTGCATTCTTTATATTCGTTACATTCTTTACATTCGGTCTAATATTTGCTTAAATAATTGATATGTTCCAATTCTTTACGCACAAAAGTAAAAAATTATTCTTTACATGCACAACTCTGATTAAAATCGTATAATACAATTGTGGTTATTATTAGATAAACATTTTAAATAGTTTAAAATCTGCATTAGCTTTGAATCAGGACTGTCGTATATGTCAGTCAACTTTAGCATTAGATCGACTTTCTGAGACGATAATGAAACTATTGAGCTATTTGACTTTCCTGTTCTATTTCAACACCGCAATGTTAGTTTTAAATTTTGCTGTGGTATTGAATGCCCTACTGAGCCATCATTGTTCAAAGCTAAGGACGACACCTAGTTTACCTCATATTTATTTAGAAAATTTAGTGGTTCCCAACAAGAAATTTATTTCAATGTCTTACATAAATGTGTCAACTTTAAATTTGTATAACATCAATTTTTTTGCCACAAACAACCAAGGTTGGTTTAACAAATATTAAATCATACAATAGCTTTTTTTTATTCTTAAACATGAAAACTTATAATTTCCATTTCTATAATTTTCCACTTGATATTTGTTTCATCGAAATAAACAAATTTTCCATGGCAATCAAAATATTTTTCAAAGGAAAACATTGACACACAAATAATTTATCAACAAACAAACCAAAATGCTTGCGTGATTAAAAAACATTTTGGTTTCTACAAACAATTTTCTTTTTTGTCCTTTTTTTCTCTACTTTACATAATTTTCCTAAGGTTCCTTCCGTTTATAAATAAACGAACATATATACAAAACGGATGAATAAAATGTAATTTATATTAAAGTAAATGCAGGAAGTTTTGATTCATTAAATTTTATTATCGAAACTGTCATGTTTTGATTAAAAAACCATTGAAATGTTTCCAAACATAATGTGTTACGTTTTGTTATAATTATTATAGAAGAAAATTCGAATTTCGTGATGTCATTTTTCTTTCTATGACTTTCAACAATACAACTTTTATGAAATTAAAAATTTCGTTATTTTTACTATCGTGTGAGTAACATGTGTATATATATTCAAATTGAGGTTTGCTGGCATAGCTAAGCACAATTCAATTTAAACGAACAATAAAAGAAAATTTATCATGTGGATAACGTTTCTGTTATTCCTTTTCTTTATGTTCAATATATCCATCGATTGTCATATCTTGATTTTCCATTGAAAATCAATTGTTTTCAAATTTTTCAGATACATATATATTTATAAATCGTATCAACTTACATATTCAGCTCACAATGTGAGAAAATTACATAATACTTCCTTTGTGGATTTTGATATTTTAGTTATGGTTTTATGATATTTTGATATTCTTGGTGTATATATGTTGTTCGATTTCTGTTATCATTAATTTCCTGTATGTTGTTAAACAAACGAATCGTTATTTTATGGTTATTCAAGTATAATGTTGAAGACCACATGGTAATAACGGATTCCTTTTGTTTCTCGATGTCTATTCAAATATAAATATTTAAAGTTATTGTATCAACTACCAACAATAACGATAAATATAGATTTTTAATAAGAAAATAAAATTTTTCAACAATTACTAAAAAATAATTCACAAGCACTTAAATAGATTAATTAAATTAAAATTAAATTATTACCATTGACAACAAAATTTACAAAACAAATCACAAAAGTTTTCCCTCTCGAAATTGTTGTATTGTTTAAAACAAAATTCAAAAGCTTTTATGTCATCGTGAAAGCCTCAAAATATTCCTTAAAATTATGGAATTAATCATTAATTCAATTAAAATTAAATTTTTCGTATTTTGAAAGCCACAAAATAAATAAATTTTATTTCAAAAAGAAAAATGTTTTTTCAACAAAGTGAAAAAGCTGGGGAGGGGAGATAAGAAATTCTAGTAAATAATTACAAGAATATTAACTATGAGAATCTATATAATGAGATGATAACACGTCGTTATAAATGATGATGAAATAAAATAAGCATCATCATAGTTAATAAACTAGATTCCCTTAAATAAAATATGTATTGGGCGTGTGGTGTTTGAAAGGTTTAGATAAAAACTGGTGTGTTGAGTGGTTTGGATAAACGAATAAATACCCAAAGAGTCTTATGATTAATTACATCAGATAATGAGAATGATTGTTTTTTTCTCAAAATGTAACATAAGAGTAGAAAAAAAAGGTTTGATTATGTTTGATACAGTCATTAGTAAAATTTAATGAAAATTGTATATCTTTTGTGACAACTCAGTTCTCAGGATTTCAAAAGCATAGATTTATATAGGTTTTGCAAATTTTTGTCGATATTATTGTCAAAAACGCTAGGAAAAGCTATGCTCGAAAAAAGGTATTGACATCCACATAATCATAATTAGTCAAACTAAGACGATTACTACATTAAACTGGCCACTGGCCATAAGTTGATTTTAATGGGCATTGCTAAAACTATACATAGGAAGAAATCGGTGGGACTGTATGCCTTGAGATTTTACGTCCCAGCTATCGAAAGTCCTGTGGATCCGAGAATGAACCTCAGCCTCAACCGTTCATTGTACTTAATACGACGGCTTAATATGTATTGTTTCGTTGCACCCCAAATCTGCATGGGTGAGTGTTGAACGGCAATTTTAAAATATTGATTTGATCCAGTAGATTGTTGACAATAAGAGTTATATAAATATTTGATAAAATAAATGGTTGTGTCACAACGAATGTACGACTGCTGAAAACAATTTGTGAAATATTTTTTTTTCACTACGACCAAAATTTTCTTCTATATTTAATTTCTCTTTAAGAGTCTTCACAAAAACAACTGGCAACTCAATAGATTTGACTATAAATTTTTTTTCTTATTATTAGAATGCAACAAAAAAAAGCAATTATTCTTCATATAAATTAACCTAGTTCACTGCAGCACATATACTTTTATAACTTCTTATGGATTTTATTAATTTATTTTACAGCGATAATTTAATTTTTTTTAAATTTATTGATAAATTTGATATATAAAAAAATAACACAAATTAACAACAAGGAGAAGAAAATGTACAAATTTTTCTTACCGTTTCGACCCATAATTTTTTGTATATTTCTTTTTGCGTATAATCAAATCAAAATATAATTACGAAACCTTTTTCTTATTTTTATTCTTATGAAAACTTATCATTTTATTTTATAAAAATTAAATTCGTTATTGAAATAAACCCTTCTTATTGCTTTTCCCCTCACAAACTTCAAATCGTTGTATTCCATGTATCGTACAGATCATATACAGCAATGATAATCAGAAATCAGCAATTATTTATTAAAGTTTATCTCAATAAATCCGACACCGGATAAGATACCTAAACCCGAAAACCTAGAGAATCAACCGAAAACCTTTAGATACCTAAACCCGAAATAAACCTGATTTGAAAGTAATAACAATTATTTTCACATTTTCAAAATAAAACTCATCGTATCATTATTATTAAGTTTCACTCTATTGTGAAACGAACCATAACATGTAGAAAATGAAATCGAAGAAGAGCGTGGCTAGTACACCGTCCTAAAAGAACAAACGTTTCAACGCATGAACTTACCGTACCTAAGTAAACAGTATCGTAACAAATTTTGTTAGTTTTCGTGGAAAAATGATTGAGTCAAAGTTTGGTCCCAATAGGTAACAGCTGCCATACGGCACCTAAGGAGGTCAATTTGACAAAAATTTGACAAAAATAATTCATTCTTCCATAACATTTATTCCGAACATACCTACGCTCTATCTTCCACTCTGCCGGCAGTCCCCCCAAAAAAGCTGAAAAATTAATTATTGTCTAAACTCGCTGTGACTGCCTCAAAGTATGAACAGGAACTAATATTTTTCAATTTCCAACATTTCCCCTCAAAGCACCTACTCCGTATCTGATACCCGTTTGGGGGTTAGCATAAAAAATATCAAAAAACTGAAGAAAAATTCACTAGAGGATCATCAAATGTATGCATTGGTCCTATTAATTTTTTCTTAACAACATTTATTCCAAACTAACCTACCCCCTTCTGTCTCCCTTCAAGAGGTTCCCTATAAAAACACCAAGATATACCACTAACCTAACTATTTAGTTAGTTTCACGCTCTGAGGAAAAAAAAGATTAGATAATTTTGCTTTTGTCACTTGTTGGGAATCGCGCTTTACAATTGGCGATGATTAGTATCAAGTCTTGAAACTCGTCTTCATTCCAATAGAGAACCTCGCTGTAGTCTTGCACCATCTTCACGCCCCTCTCAGCTGTGTCCTTAACCACTTGCAATTTCTTGACAATTTTAAGAGCTTTTATTGACTGTCGTCAAAGTCATTCCAAATGACCGAAGGATAATTCAAGAAATCTGGTAACACGCCGAAGTGCCTGAAAAAGTTTCTGCCCAAATCTTTTTTCATGAAGTCTTTGTTGATGTTTTAGAGTTACATTATCAGTTTTTTACGCTGCTGTGAGTGATCACGACAGGTCCAACTGAAGGAGACAATCCATGATCCACTATCTATGAATCCACTATCTTCAGTTTCCTCAGAAACAGTGCGGAAGATTTTACCATTTTGATCTTAATTTCTATTGCCACCTTAGAATCATAAAACGCAAGTACAATGGCTTCGTTAGAAAGATATCACGTTTGTCGAATGTCCATCACGTCCGACAAATATGGACAAAACATTCTTTGTCAACAGCCGCATACTCAGCAATCGATCTTATAAAATTCAAATCTTAGATCGGCGCCTCCTCACCCCGATCGGATCAAAACCAGCCTTTGGCGTAGCAAAGAACGTTGAATATACAAACATCACGTAAGCTATTTAGTTCGAGTGCCTTCATTTTGAAATGCTTTCGGTACAAAAACATTTCTTTGGACTAGGATACGCATCGAAAATTTTGAAGAAAACTATAATTTACAAAACAAGGAGGCATTATTATTTTATTACAATATAGTGCAACTGGAATTTCCACAGCCATTGAAATTTCAACTATCAAGTGCAGCTGTAACTATACATTGATTATTGAAAATAGCTTATTTTAACAGTAATAGTTATGGTCATGTCTAGGAGATCATAGCACATAACAAAAAAATGTCGTAAGGCCAAACGACAACATTCAATTCAGAATTTATCAACACTGATGAAACTTTTCCTTTTCTTAGATGTTACATGCCAAGCTCATGTTTTATACATGAATATACACAATACACAATAACAGTATTTAAAATGTCACTTCTTTTTTTGTCGTTATTATTTCATAGTTAAAGCACGAACCATAAAAATCCAAAACACGATGTCCAACTTAAACTCAATTCTTTTGTTTAAAATTTAACAATTAACCAAATATATTAAATTCAACTGCGATTAACAACCATTACCACTCCAAAATCTTATTATCTTTTCAACACAACCATTAATAAAGATCTTTTTTTCTTTAATTCAAGATCAAGGTTGGTGTATGTGGGTCGAAATCTTCTGGGGAGGATAATGGTGATGCAGATGACAAAGATTTTAAACATCTGAGACGCAAATTGGGTGTGTTGTGAGACATTCAACTGTTTAGGTAATAGAAGTGTTTTTTCGTTCTTAGATCTGTCGTTTGATATTACTTATTAATCTAGAACAGATCTCGTCTTTACACTCGTTCAACTTTTTGTATTCTGTAAATTTAACTTCCCTATTGCTGTTAAAAAAGTGGAGTCATGTTCCTTCAATATTTCCATAGTTAGGGTTGTTACGACGCTGTTTAGTGATGTGAGAAAGTTCATGCGTTGAAGCATTTGTTGTTTGGTGACCGTGTATTGAGAGAAATATACTGGCCACGCCTAATGTCCAACATGCTATAGCTCTTCTCACAAGAGAATAAAACTTGACATTGATGATCGGCTGAGTTGTTTTTCAAAAGGTTTTGCATGATTGATATTTTTTGCAAGTCATAGTTATTTCAGGTAATCTTTGAATAAAATTATATCTTGATAAAATTGTATTATTGTTGGGTTTTATGAAGACAAATTAAATACAACATTGCTGATTCCTAGTTATCATTGCTGTATGTGATCTGTCAGATACCTACGACAGAAAGCTATATTTTTCATCTACATTTTGGTACAAGGGTAGTCGAGTTTGAATCGTCGTGGTAATGAATCTGGTTCTTTGTGAGTAGAAAAATTGATTGCTTGTTCGGTTATATATGTAACAATTTTCGTTCAACATTCGCCAGTGCAAATGTGCAACAAAAACAATATATATTAAGCAGTTAGAATACTTAGGATGAGAGGCTGGAACCATCTAGAATCATGGAGTGAAATACGCATATTTTTATTAATATTTCATTACGTAAATAACGAACTGATTCTGGAGTTGATGTGACGGTCTTGGCTTCTTCGATTCCAAAGTCGTCAGACTCACTTCTGTTTAATTTCTCTTGGTCCGTCTGTTCTTTCTCAAATGCGTGCATATTGGTTGATTTGTACTGGATTGGATGACGTTCGTTCTCGTACTCACATGACTTTCGCTAGATAGAATATAAAATCTCAAGGCGCGCAGTCCTCGGATTGCTTCCTGTTGGTTTTCTTTGAAACAGGTCCAGTCTTTATTGCAGGGTTAATGGTTTGATTGCATTCTTTATATTGGATAGTTTTTCCAAATCTATTCCAGATGCTAGAGTTGAACTATGATAAACTTTTTTAACACAGTTTAAATAGAGTTTCCTTCTGTGTTTCACATCAAGTTGAAGTTGAAGTACGTAAAATTGTATTTTTCAAAGTCGATTTCTTAAAAAACCTAACTAAAATATCTAGAGCTTCCTGTCAGCATATTTTTTAATTTTTTTTGGGTACAAAAATTTTACAATATGTGCAAGGGGTTAGCCTATCTTTTTTTAATCCAGAAAAATGAGTATTCCCAAATTTTGGTGAGTGACATATAAACTGATAGGTGGGACCGCACATGCACCGTACTCAAGTTTGAGCGTAATGGAGCAACGGGTCTAGGGATGGTCGCATTTTTTCGTATTGTAAAATTTAAAGTTTGTGATTTTCGATTTTTGGCCATTTTAACGTAACAAGCGTCGTATTTTAACTACTTTCATTTACATCAGATATCCATGAGCTTCCTGCCAACATATTGTTTGACAAAATGTTGACAAAATATGGAAGTGGTTAGCTTGCCCTTTTTTCAATTCAAAAAAATGAGTTGTGGCAAATCTTGGTGAGCCCAAAAAATAATTATTTTTTTTGTAATATACCAAATATACCAAAAATACTAAAACAGAAATGAAAAACCACTGAAAAAGTAATGAAAAGTACTGAACAGTACTGAAAAGTACTGAAAAAGTAATGATACAGTACTGAAAAGTACTCAAAAAGTAATGAAAAAGTAATGAAATAGTTGTAATGAAAAAGGACTGAAAAATTACTGAAAAGCACTGTAAAAGTACGGAGACAGTAATGAAAAAGTAAAGAGAAGTACTAAAAAAGTACTGAAAAAGTAATGCAGAAGTAATGAAAAAGGACTGAAAAATTACTGAAAAAGTACTGAAAGTACTGAAAAAGTACTGAAACAGTAATAAAAAAGTAAAGATAAGTACTTTAAAAGTACTGAAAAAGTAATGTAAAAGTAATGAAAAAGTAATGGAGAAGTAATAAACAAAGTACTAAAAAACTACTAAAAAAAGTAATGATGAAGTACAGAAAAGTGTTGAAAAAGCAGTCAAACGTACTGAAAAAGTACTAAAAAGCACTTAAAAAGTAATAAAAAAGTATTGAAAAAATACTGACAAAATACTGAAAAAGTACTGAAAAATTAATGAAAAGATACTGAAAAAGTATTGAAAAAGTAGTGCAAAAATGCTGACAAAATACTAAAAAGGTACTGAAAAAGATTCAATATTTATTCAGTACTTTTTTACTACCTTTTTAGTACTCTTTCACTACTTTTTCAGTACTTTTTTTACTTTTTCAGTATTTTTCCAGTACTTTTTCACTACTATTTCAGTATTTTTTTAGTACCTTTTCAGCATTTGTTCATTATTTTTTTAAAACTTTTTCAGTACTTTTTTAGTACTTTTTCACTACTTTTTCAGTATTTTTTCAACACTTTTTCATTAATTTTTCAGTACTTTTTCTGTACTTTTTCAGAATTTTTTCAGTATTTTTTCAGTACTTTTTCAGTATTTTGTCAACATTTTCCCACTACTTTTTCATTACTTTTTCAGAATTTTTTTAGTACTTTTTCAGTATTTTGTTAATATTTTTTCACTATTTTTTCATTACTTTTTCAGTATTTTTTTCAGTACTTTTCACTCCTTTTTCAGTACTTTTTAATTATTTTTTCAATACTTTTTCAGAACTTTTCAGTACTTTTTCATTAGTTTTTCAGTACTTTGTTTCTTACTTTTTTATTACTTTTTCATTCCTTTTTAGTACTTTTTGGTGCTTCTCTTTACTTTTATTTTACTGTTTCAGTACTCTTACAGTATTTTTTCAGTACGTTTTCTTTACTTTTCTAGTCCTTTTTCAATATTCTTTCATTACTTTTACATTGCTTTTTCACTACTTTTTCAGTATTTTGTCAGTCCTTTTTCACTACTTTTTCATTACTTTTTCAGTACTTTTTCAGTACTTTTTCAGTAATTTTTCAGTCCTTTTTCATTATTTTTTCATTACTTTTACATAACTTTTTCATTACTTTTTCAGTACTGTTTCATTACTTTTTCAGTAGTTTTTCATTTCTTTTTAGTCCTTTTTGTAGTCTTTCATTTCTTTTTCAGTCCTTTTTGAAGCATTCCAAAACTAGTTAAAACACACTATTTATAGTGAAACACTTAGAAATATTTAACACTATAATTTATATTTATTAACAATAACTATGGTCACTGAAATTACCTACATATATATTTGACCACAATATTACCGACTGACTCAGACTGACTACATAACAATTTGTGATTTAATTTTATATCTTCTTTAATTTATGTTTTACCGTAATTTAAATATAAATATATTTTAATTATGATGCATAAACTTAAATATTAATGATTTCCATTAATACATATCAATTTCTCTTTTTTAATTTTTCATTAATAAATAAATAAATAATTAAATAAATAAATAAATAATTAAATGAATAAATAAATTTTCTAAGGCTTCTAACATGCATAAAAAATTCCATTAACCTAATTAATATTTTAAAAATTTTGAACTGTTAAATGACGGATATCTAAATCGTGAAACAGTAGATTTAGTTCTCTGCGATCTTCTTAAAAATAGTTCTTCTTCATTCTTCGGTATATAAACGATGACTTTTACGGCTTTTCGGTTTAAGATTTTTTTCTACCGACACTACCTCAAATGGTGGATGAAACTTATCTTTGAGTACTGATTTTCTTATTTGGTTAGCATGCACATGACCTATAAAGTTTTTTGCGAATAAGCACACGGACTGATTTGTTTCAAAATTCTTGCAGGTTTCCATTTGAGATAATCTCGAAAGTGATTTCCGTACATAACTTTATCACCTACTTCGTATATTACTTCAACTGTCAATTTTAGTATTTTCATTTTTCCCTTTTTTATTTTCTAACTCTGAATCAAAAAAAACTTTTTCATTCGCCTACATATTAAAATGGTACTTTATTACTGTGATTTGAGGCCGTAAAGTATCACTTTTTAACCATATATTTTGATGTCATAGTTACGTCCAAAAATATAAAAAACATTTGCATTTGTTTAAATTCTATATTATAATAGAAATTTTTATCAAAGCAACCTTTAAATTCAAAATTTAATAATCCAATTAAAATTATTGTTATTATTTGTTTTCATAGTTATACAATAATTTGGAAAAATAACAAATATTTTGTCAAAGGTTACTTGTTCAACATATTTTCATTTCAAAATTTATGCAAATTTATAATTTTGATTTAGATTAAACAATTTTTTTTTGGGATGGTATAGTACGCGAATACAGCATAGTATGCGGTGTGTAACAAAACAGTAACTCAGATAGAGCTCTTGAAGTGACTGTTGAGGGATACGCAAAAATAATTTTATTTAACTTAACAAATGTCTACAGCTTTTGAGTTTGAACATCCAATAAATATTTTTTTAGAAACGACTTAATCGTCTATACTCCGCGCCCTGCCAAACCATTGAATTGTGGATGGTATGGAGGTGACTTGAGAATCGTTATTTTATGATCAAGATCAAGCTCATTAAATTTGTATGAACTAAATGGCTGACCGTTGTCCGTGCAAATCTTATCTGGAAGACCAAAATAGATAAAAATAAATTGTAGTTCAGAGGTTACAGTGGTTGTATCTCATTTTTAATTAATTTGACATCAATAAATTTGCTAAAGGCATCAACTAAAATCAACGTCTTGCCTTCAAAATAAAACACATCAAGACGTATCCTATATCAAACGGAAATCTAGGGAGAGACCAAAGATATTTGATAATTTCTTTTTTTATGTTTTGTGTAGACGAAAAAATTTCACGCGATTTGATTTTGTTTTCGATATCTATGTTCATCGATTTCCACCAAAACAGACTTCGACCTAAGATTTTCATGCGTACTAAATTTAACGGGAATTAATACACCGTCTTAACATAATTGGTCGATTTCATTATTAACCTTTTTTCCGAAGATGATACGGTACTTAATAAGCCTTATGAAATACAGGAGTAGATTCAGATTTTAAAAGCCGGGCTAAAATAGTACATTATGATGCAAGGACGTAAAGCTAAAGATTTTGGACGTATGTGGAGTTTGCAAATTGAAGCACCAGTCGAGATTTACACCCACATAAAGTCCAAAATAGCTTACGTCCGTGCGTCATAAACTATTTTTTGTTCGCCGCAAGCAAAATATTTAAAAAAATTGTTTATTCTAAATCAAAGTTATAAATTTGCATAAATTTTAAAAAAAATGTTGAACAACAAGTAACCTTTGACAAAATACTTATTATTTTTTCAAAGTAATTGTATAACTAGACAACAAATAATAAGAATAATTTTGATTGGATTATGAAATTTTGAATTTAAAAGTTGCTTTGATAAAAATGTCAATTTTTTATAGAATTTAAACAAATACAAATGTTTTTTACTCTTTTGGACGTTACTATGACAATAAAATATATCGTTGAAAAGTGACACTTTAGGGCCGCAAATCACAGTAACAAAGTAACACTTTAATATGTGGGAGAATAAAAATTGCAATTTTTATTTGGATATATTTTACAAAAAATATTATTAGCGTATTGCATCTAGTTGTCATAGTAGCAGTACCAAAAACTATCATTTTTTGTCCTAAGGCATTTCTATGCAAAAGATAAATCAAAGTTTGAATAGATAAATTTTTTGACATAAAATTGAAACGGTTGCTTGGATTTAGTTTGAGATGTAAATTAAATATAACTTAAATGTTGAATATTTGAACATTTTATTAAATAATAGACTAAATAACGGTTGGAGAAAAACTTTAATGGTTTACTCGAACTAAAATTGGATTTTGGATTTCACAAAAATGGTGGTACTCCGCTATCCCAGTAATCGCAAATTTTTCAAGTAAAATGAGAACAAACACTAAATATGCTGCCATTCTTAGTCCCGTTATTCGTTGAAGCTCCAACTTCAATATGGTACATTTTTGGTCTTTTTTTTCATATTTCAATTGTCAAAAATTATTACAACTTCGTGCTCAGAATGTAAAAAAGGTTAGATTAACCCCTTGCCTATTTTGCAACTAATCTTCCAAACATTAATCAATATGCTAAATTATATGGGAAAATGCTCTCCTAGATAAATCTCGCGAGAGCTTTAAAAAAATATTAGGAGTTGAAGAAACTTTTAAAAAATCTCCGATATTAATTCTACTTGAATCTCAAAATTACATCACAATTTGAATGTAAAAAATCAAAATGGGTTTCTTTAAACGCTTTTTCTGTATACAGAAAAGTATTTATTCACCCCATTGTAGATCTCGGATGGCCATTCATATAATCACAGATGTGATTTCAATTGTTCAACCACCGAAAAGTTCCCGCTCTTTTAGTACCTTCAGGTTTTTGCTAACTTTAGGTACTGGATTTCTGGCATATCATATCAACCGTTTTTGAACTAAAATCATATATGCTCATGGGTTGCTCATTACTTCATCTTCATTTAAAACCTCAACAAAACATTTGCCAACGTCTCTATTTCCAAACAACTTGAACTTGTTATTTATTTAAAATTAAAATCTAAAAATTTTCATTTTTGTTATAAAAATAAAGTTTTAAAAAATAATATGAATAAATATTTCAAGTTTTATTTCAAGATAAGATAACTTTTTTTTATATACAAAAAAATAAATAATATGTTCTCAAAACTTTTTAAAAACTTTACATTTTAATTGAAATGTATTTTATATACCGTTTTTTATATCAAATTTTTTATGTTTGATTTACTTAAAATAAATAGAAAAACTTAGAAAAGTTGTGAATTTTATTTAGTTTTTAAATATAACTTTTAATTACCTTGTGTAATTCATAGGGTAAAATAGAGAATGGGGAGAAGAAGCAAATAATTTAATTTAAGAGTTTTAAAAAAAATTTCAGTTAGATGTTTAGTTCGAGATTGGTATTAAGTGTCGAGTATAGTTTGTTGGATAAATTGATCAACTAGTTTTGAAAATGAAAATATGAAGGAGCTGAAATCAGCTCTGAGATATCAAGACTTCGGTCTGGGTTAAAGATTTTGAAATAGTTTTCGGCCACAAACTTTTATGAGGACATTGTTTTGGTTTTGGGCAACGATGTATATCAAACCTAAAACTCTTTGTTAAAGTAGAAGTATTTTTTTATCTCTGTGTAGAAATTTATTACAAAACAAACACGAAATATTAATAAGTTGCCGGAAAATTATAACAGATCAAAAATAATATAACTTAGTGAAAAGATGATACTCCCAGCAAACTACTCAAAAACCTCTACATATTTAGCGTTTGAAGCAAATATAACAAAATAAAAAACTCATGTTTCTTTCAAAATTCCAAAAATATTCTAAAAATTAAAAAAAATCCAAAATTTAAACTTTTTTTAAAGTTCTAAGAACGTTCCAAAAATTATAACATAATCAAAAATTAAAACTTTTTCCAATATCCTTAAAATATTGCAAAAATTATTAATTTTTTTTTCAAAATTTCAAAAATTATAATAAAATCAAAAAAATAAATTTTTTCAAAATTTTTAAAATATTGCAAAAATTCATAATTCAAAAATTCAATTTTTTTTCAAAATTCTTAAAATATTCTAAAAATTTTAACAAAATCAAACGTACAAATTTTTTTCAAAATTCCAAAAATTATAAAAAAATCAAACATTCAAACTTTTTCAAAATTCTAAAAGTATTCTGGAAATTCTTACAAAATCAAAAATTGGAACTTATTTGAAAATTCTAAAACTTTTGCAAAATTCTTTAATTCACAAATTCAAAAATTCAAACTTTTTCCAAAATTTTAAAAATATTGCAAAATGTATAATAAAATTCTATAAATATTGCAAAAATTTTAACAAAATAAAAAATACATTTTTTTTTCAAAATTCCAAAAATATTTCAAAAATTATAACAAAATTAAAAACTCAAATTTTTTCACCACTCTAAAAATATTACAAAAGCAAAAATTGAAACTTTTTCCAAATCAAAAATTCAAAAAACTTTTTCCAAAATTCTAAAAACAATCACAAAAATTATAACAAAATCAAATATACAAACTTTTTTTAAAATTCCAAAAATATTTCTAAAATTTCCATGTCCATTTTCATGTTCGATAACATTTTATGTCAAACAAATAATTAATTTCTTTTTTTTCCCAAAAATTGAGTAAAAAACATTAAAATCATTCTTTTGACACACATGACAACTTTTTTTTCACAAAGCTTTAACGTAATAATCTAGTTTTTGGTCTTACATACTACCGACCATCAAGATTTCAATGTTCCTATTCGTAACTTAAAATGAACGTTTTTTAAGCAAAAAAGTAGGGTCTGCGTCGGACCAGACGGTGGAAGTTATACTTCTTTGGCCATTCGCTCGCACACACGCACACAGACAGACAGATAGGATACATTAAAAAAAATAACTAAAAAAAAACCAAAATATTATTCAAAAAAAAAATGTTATTCAAGAAAAAAAATATTTTTCAAAAGAAAAATATATTATACAAAAAAAAAAATATTATTCAAAAAAAAAATATATAAAAAAACATATTATTCAAAAAATAAATAAAAAAAATATATTATTCAAAAAAAAAAAATTTATTATTCAAAAAGTATAAGAACGTATAATTATTAATTACTAGAAGGTACACCCGCACGGCGATGCCCGTGCTGCCCGGATAAAGTGGTTGAAAACTGTTTTTTTGGAGTAAATTCTCCTATAGTTTTTTTTAATGTCATTTAATTTAACTTATTTTATTAGTAAAATATAAAAAGTTTGAAAAAAAAGTAATAGTATCATTTTGCAGTCAGCAAAAGCCATTAAGTAAATATCTCTAAAGCTATAGATAAATTAACATATTAAATGAATGCTAAAATTAAAACACATTGACAGACAAATAATAATTAAATAATTTTATAAATGTAGATGGCAAAATATTAGGGTTAGAAAAAAGTTAAAATTTTATTCCAAAGATTTAATTCAAATAATTCAATGTGTCACGAACAATTAGGTGAGCGTAAATATATTTGTTTATTGGATGTCACAATTGTCAATTACTTACTCTGAAGCCACCGTACTCGTCATACAAAATATAGGTACACTGGTTCATTGCTATTGGTTTAGCGTCCTATTTCATGTAGACTTATAATCATTTATCAATCCAGAAATTTTGCTGTTCTGAAGAGGGTCGTATTGCAATTTGCAAATATATTTGATCGATTGTCTGCAATACTCTACTACATTGATGCATACGCCGGCCGATTAAAAAATACCACCATTTTTAGTGAATATTTTCGTTTAATGGGTTTTATTGCTTTATGGTCATCGTCTTATTATGACATTCCTTCCCACAACTTAAAACAAAAATTGAAAAAAATAATAATAAGACTAATTTCATTTGTAAATTCAGACTTATATATTATTATTAAAACAGTCAAATCACACCATTTGTTAACATATTTGCATATATTTTATAGATCCCTTGCAATAACAATATTAGTTTTGAAAGTAATGGAGAAGCATATTTCACTCAATAAGTAAAACACTTTAAACCTGTAGCTTTGATATTGTTCATAATCTTTTTCTTCGGTACTAAGTTTCCAATGCAAATTCTTGGTTAATCAATGTTTCCAAGAAGAGGAAAAGAAACGTCAATTTCCAATTTTTGGAACATGTGAGGGCAGTTCTGCTAATGCAAGCAGGTTTGTTTAATCATATATAAGCTATTCTATCAATGTTTCCAAGAAGAGGAAAAGAAACGTCAATTTCCAATTTTTGGAACATGTGAGGGCAGTTCTGCTAATGCAAGCAGGTCTGTTTAATCATATATAAGCTTCATTCGCTATTCTCCTTCTGTGCTGTGCACACCTAATATAATCAATCGTATTACTTAAATTTGTACAATTTTGTTGCATATAATAAATTAAGAAACAAGTCATCGATTAAAAATTTATATGAATTTTAATCTAATCTATATTAAATCTATTTACGAAAAAAAAAGTTAATAGTATTTTGTTCAAATAACTATTTGTGTTATATTCAAATTATAAAAATATTAATCTAGAAAATATCATTTGAAGGGTGAATGAAGTGAGAAAGATTTTAAATTATTGTGAGGTGATATATAATTACAGTTTTGAACTTTTGGATACGAAAAACCAATTTACAATTTTGTTCTTACGGTAAAATACGGTAATAAAAATGAATTGTGCTAAATGTGAACAAAAAATATCTCGTACGAAAGCAAGTGTTAAATGTTCCAGATGTAGTAAACAACATCATGTCAACTGTGTTGAAATATCTTCTGAAATTTTAAAAGAAATTGAAAGTAACAATGTTCATTGGTGTTGTCAATCCTGTCGTTCTGAATCTATTTCACCAATAAATAACATCGACAGCAACAATGTAAGTGATTTATCTTTACTAAAAAGTACAATGCATGATTTTGGTACTGAATTGAGATTTTTGAAAAACCAACAACAAATATTTATGACCTCGTTGAGCTCTATCAATGAAAAATTTGAAAAAATGCTAATTATTCACAATGTCGTAGAATCTCACGAAACTAAAATTCAACATTTAATGAATGAAAACTCCAAATTAAAGAAGTCGGTTTCGTCCGTTATTCAAAAAATGGACCAAATCGAAGAAGGTCATCGATGTTCGAATTTAGTTCTTCATGGTATTCCAGTAAAAGAAAATGAAGTTGTCACAGATATAATTAAAACTGTTTTTGAAACAATTAAAATACCGTCTTGTATTAACAACTTAAAATCAGCTCATCGAACTCGTTTTAACAACAATCAATCTAGTGGTATTATCATACAGTGCGACAGTCAAATTACTAAACAAAAAATATTTGATGCCCTTAAAGCAAAGAAAATTGATATTGGACGTAACTTAACCGCAACGGATTTTGGATTATCCACACCACAAAACAATGATGAAAACAAAACCTCATATTTTAATATCACCGATCACATCTCTTCTTATAAACAAATGCTGCTATATCAAGCAAAACAATTATTGAAAGATACAAAACTTTATGAATTTATATGGTTCCAAAATGGAAATGTTCTAGCTCGTAAATCAAAAACAACAAAAATTATCAGAATAAAATCTGTTGAGCAGATTGAAGAGTTACGTAAAGTATAACCACAGGAAGCAACAACAGCTGTTCATAATTGCCTGAGTATTTTCTTAATATTAACTGTATTTTCTTAAAATTAATTTTTAATTTATAATTGTATTGCTGTTTTGAATCTTTTTCTCTTTATTTTTCCTTTCTATGAATTATTTATTATGGATATTTCAATATATTTCCAGAATGTAAACGGACTTCGAACGAAAACGGGAGAATTTCTTAAAAACATTAGGATTACATATTACGATATTATTTGTTTAAATGAAACTTATTTGAATGAAAATATACTTGATGATGAACTATTTACAAACAACTATGTTGTCTATAGAAAAGATAGGGATTTGACATTATTTCCTGGCAAATCTGATGGTGGTGGTGTTCTTATCGCGATAAAAAAAAAGTTTCATTCATATCGACTAAGCTCATGGGAATGTTATTTAGAAGAAATTTGGGTATGTATTAGACTGAAAAATACAAATTTATATATCAATGTTCCTTACATCTACCCGCAAGCAAATCAATCCCATTATCGAAGTTATTTCGATAATGTCAATAATATCATCAATACTAATACATTAGACTCTCAGTTCCTACTTGTAGGTGATTTTAACTTATCCAATATTAAATGGTCAAAAACAACTTCTAATTTTTTAGAACCAATTTTACACGATTCTGGACCTGCTCAAGAACTAATAGATACACAAAATTTTTCAGACTTGCAACAGTTTAACGGAGTTTTTAATGCCAACGATAGACTGCTAGACTTGGTATTGTCAAACATTCCTTTTTACAACATTACAGTTGATAAAGCTATTGAATGTCTAAGCAAAATCGATCGACATCATCCTCCCTTATTAATATCACTCAATTCGAATAAGATACCTCTTCTTAAAGAATATAAAAATCAGAGATACAACTTCAAGGGCTGTAACTATAAACACATCAATCGCGAAATCAATTTAGTAAAATGGGATGAATTGTTGGGGAATCTTAATACTAATAACTCAGTAGACATCTTTTATACTGAGATTAACCGAATTATATCGTCTTATATACCCAAGATAGCAGTCAAAAGCCGGAAATTTCCAGATTGGTATTCCGATAGTCTTATCGAACTGATAAAATATCAAAACAAATTTCGTAGTATATACAAGCGCACGGGTGACACCGAATACTACAATATGTTCTCCACTGTTAGAGCCAAAGTTAAAAAAGAAATTAAGATATCTCATGCTAATTATATGAAATCATTGGAGCTAAATATATCATCCAATCCAAAATATTTTTGGGCATACACAAAAAGTCTCAAGAAGTCTAACACAATACCTGCTTTAATGAGCCTAAATGAAAAAACTGCTAAGACACCCGATGAAATTTGCGATCTCTTTGCAAACTATTTTAGCTCTGTCTACAACAATAACACATGCAGTATAAGGCCTAGTAATAATAACAGAAATATAAATATATTAGACACATTTGTTATATCTGACAATGACATCATTTTAGAACTGAAGGCTCTTGATATAAATAAAGGAAGTGGCCCCGATGATATACCACCAATTTTTTTAAAATATTGTGCAGATTCTATTTACAAGCCACTTGCAATAATTTTCAATCAATCTCTAAGCGAGGGTATATTTCCAGCCCAGTGGAAGAATGCCAAAATAACACCTATATTTAAGTCGGGCGATTCAACAAATATAATAAACTATCGGCCGATCTCCATTTTAAACAGTTGTAGTAAAGTATTTGAAAGACTTTTACATAACGTCATATTCGAACATGTAAAAAATCAAGTCTCAAGCAAGCAACATGGATTTTTTAAAAACCGTTCCACAATGACAAATCTTTTAAATTTTACAGAATATGTGTACGCGTCATTGGACTCCGGTTTCGGAGTTGATGTGGTGTATACAGACTTCTCTAAAGCATTTGACAAAGTAATCCATGATGTACTTCTATCTAAACTAAAACGTTTTGGTATAGGAAATCTGTTATTACGATGGATACGTTCATATTTAGAAGAGAGAATGCAATACATTCAACTCAAAAACTGCAAATCAAATACTTTTACACCTACATCTGGGGTTCCGCAGGGGTCCATATTGGGTCCGTTATTATTTATATTGTTTATTGATGATATTATTGACAACCTCAAGTGCAAGGTTCTTCTATTTGCAGATGATTTAAAAATATTTTTATCAATAAAATCCCTTAATGACTGTGTAACATTACAATCGGATCTAGATTGTTTATACAATTGGTGTGTTGAAAATGATTTGCATCTAAATGTTGAAAAATGTGTCTTGTTAAAAATTAAACCAAGGCCAATACATATTAATGTTCAATATAACATAAATAACTGGACACTTTTGCAAAAACAATCTGTACGCGATCTAGGAGTCGTTATAGATAATAATTTAAAATTCAATGTCCACATACAGAACATAGTCAATAAATCGTACAAATTACTAGGATTTATAATGAGAGTCTGTGCTGATTTCAAAAATGCTAAGTCTCTTATTTCTACATTTAATGGCTTAGTGCGATCTCATCTCGAATATATATCTCCAATTTGGAACCCAAAATATGTTATTCATATTTTTACAATTGAACGCATACAAAAAAAATTTACGAGATTCTTAAATTTTAAAATGAACCTTCCTAAGGAACCATACCCGGATAGACTTAAAAGATATGAATTGAAATCGTTAGAAGAGAGACGTACTAATACGGATGAGCTTACGTTGTTTAAAATTATTAATAGATTGATCGAGACCGACTTAAATGATTCGATTCGGCCTAGAGATAACTCATCTTACAATATACGAAATCCGCTACTTCTTCATCTAAACACATACAAAACAAATTTAAGAATGCATTCACCATTAATAAGATTGCAAACCTCGCATAATTATAATTTCAATCATATTAACTTGTTTTCGTCTTCGTTTTCCGTATTTAAAAAATCAATTTTACAAAGTAATTCAACTTAAAACAACATGTAAACTTTTTTAATAATAAATTGTAATTTAACCATTCTAACCTATAGATTTAATATTAACAAAAACCTAACAACAATAAATTTAACTATATTTCTTTTGAATTACAAGTGTCTTTATAGAATACTATAATGTATTTCATAGATTATTTGAATATTTCACTTTAAATTAAATTTTTTTTTTTTTTTTTCTTTGTATTGTATATATATATGTAGATAATTGTATAATATTTATACTAGCATGTAATGGACATAATGTCTGTATGTTAGTTTTTGCGAATGAATAAAATAAAATAAATAAAATAAATGCTTAATTGTATCGTATTGGTGCTAATGCATAGAAATATGTACATATTTTATATAATTGCAAACCATAAGAACATATTTGTTGTAAATTAGAAATATGTATTTGTTAAAAAATAATTTAACATAATTTTCATATAAATGTACATATTTGTTTGTCACATTATACATTAACTATTCCTTTTAATGATAATTCCGAAAAGTGAAATAAAAAATTGATCAAAGATAACTAAGCGAATAATGTTTTATTATTATAAAATATGATTGATTTAGTAATTTCGTCTTTATTACCATACAGCATAATGTTGATTTACTAATTTCGTCTTTATTACCATACAGCATAAAGGTTAAAATATAAGCTAAACAAGCGTGACGCGGTTTCTCGATTAATACCCCATCAAAATATTTACAACGAGCGCAAAGAAGTATAACTTCAAAAATAAAAAAAATGAAAAGTGTACTTTTTGAAAAATTGATGTTTTTTCTCAAAAAACTAAAAAATTGAATGAAAAAAGACATCGAAAAAATTTTTTTTGTTTTTTTTCTAAAAACTACATTTAATTACAACAATGTCAAAAAAAGCGCGTCGCTTTTAAGGAACTTTTGACAAAACCATGGGTATTTGAAAAATAAATAGCTATTTTATTAAAAAATTCATAACATTTTTTGGGTTTGGTGAAAAAAATTAAAAAAAACTGTAAAACATATAATTGGGGTACTGGGGTACAAAAAGATAAAAAAGTTTCAACCAAATCGAGAGGGGTCGGGTCAAAAGTGGTCGATTTGACGTGGAATACCCCATATATATAATTTAATATTTTTTCGATATTCTATTTTAAATAGAACTTTTTGAAACATTTAAGCGTGAACAAAAATAATAAAATTGCTAAAAGTTTACAGAATTATCGTTTGTAAATGAATACTAAATTAAATATTCGGAATATAAGCCGAGTACCCTATACCCTGTTTTGTATATTTAAGACCCTGTACAGTAATTATTATGACGTTAATTTAGTTTTGACTATAATACAATCTATAAATTGGGTACTCTCTTTCCAACTGCTCAAGTAAAGCCATTCATCGCATCATGAAGACTGTTCTAGCTATGTTCTAACTTTTCTCTGATTTTATCATTTTTTTCTTTTGATAAACTTTAATACATTGACCTAGTTGCTATTGAGGTAAAAGTTCACCAACTTAAATATTATATACCTAGATTTTGAATATTTCATTAGATGATAAAACTCAAAATAGTTTTTGTTTACTACGCGTTTAATCCTCTATAATAATAAACAATATTCACAATCAATAGTATTAGAATCATACAGAGACTTGTAATAAAATAAAACAAAACCATTAAAATAAAACTAAACAAAATCATTGGAAAATTATTATAGAGAAAATAAATAAATGAAAAATTATCAATTCTAGTATACCAGGTGAATCAGTTAAGGATTAAGCTTTTAAATTTTTCAAGCAATAAGTTTATATTGTTACTTCAAATAGGTTTGTTTAGAAGAAATATTGGTTCATACGCTTTCCTCTAAATCGATTTTTCTTTTTGAAGGCTATCAACTATTCAACCTGCCACCACGACTTGGATTAATTTTCCATTTGCTTGTCAATTTACATTTTTCCAGGATTGTCATTGTTATTTATTTTTATGTCATCGTATCATGAATTATTTTTATTTAGATTATTTGTATTTTTAGATTAATGGTAAATAGAAACTCACGTCAGTTTTATTTTGTTTTATTTGTTTACGAAGATTATATTTACATAATTGATAGTAAATACTATTTCTGTGATTCTAAAAGTAGATTACTATAATATATAATGCATTTTATTTGCCACAATTGTTAAACTTACCTTTTACCCTTTAACCCATTTTGAACACAAAATAATATAATAAAAATTCTTTTATATTAATTTTTAATAAATTTTCTTTTCTTTTCTTTATTTTATTAGTTTTATAAATATGTACAATTTTTATTTTAAATACTAATTATATTAAATTTTCAATTAAGTTTTAGTTTTTCACAATAATTTTTAAAATATTTTTTTTATTTTTACAATTTGTTTTTAAAGTTTAATCTTTTCTTTTGTTTGAAAGTTTTTTGAGTTTCGATTTAATTATTTTAATTTTATATACAATTATTATTTTAATGAACCGGAGGAGGGTTGTTGAATTAGTTTTGTTGAAATGCATGTTTAGTTTGCATGTATTTAGTTTTAGAAAATTTTTGTAAGTTTTGTTTTTAGAATGAGATCAAATCTTTTTAAAATAATTAACTTTAAAGTTAAGAGCAACAACCCATCGTTTCGCAATCACAAATACAAATAATTACTAATTAATGAATATTAATTTAATTCAAAATTACAAATTAATTTCTATCTAAAAATAAGAAAAATTGCATTTTCTTTTTATTCTTAACTAAATTTTGTTTTGTAATTGAATTACATAAAACTTTTATCAAAAAGAAAAACAAAATATTATATATTAATTTATCTAAATAATTTCGTTTAAATTAAGATATTTCGATAGTTTTTGTTTAGTTTTTACCAAATGAATGGTATTGTATTGGAAATTATGATTTTTGTTTTATATTCCGTAAAAATAATTAATAAATATTTTTTTTTTGGTTATAAAAATAGATTTATTATTTATACGAAATATGCTACCATCATGTTTTTGGTCCGGAATAACGACAGTAAGAGTGTCCAAGAATATCTTCGGCTGGTATTGATTGGTCAATTGGTGGCATTCCTTGATTTTCTAATTCATCACGAACCTGAAAGTAAAGAAAACAAAATTTTAAAATTTATAGATACTTTTTATTGTTATTTTAGTTTTTAAGTATTTTTGAAATTTTTGTATTATTCCTTTCAATTTTATACTTAAAACTGAGCTACACAGCAGCTCCTATAACTATTGAAACAATCATAAAACGATTTTCAAAATCTTACCCATAGTTTTGGTTTGAGATATCTTGACATGCTGAGTCATATCAAGTATAAGTTTCTGTTAAATTTCCGTCTTTTAATGTTGATCAAATTATTTTATTAAAAAGAAATTTTGTAGGGGTTTCTTTGGATTTAACAATCATCCCCACTCAATTTGGGTGCAACGAATTGTTTATGATTATCCAAGAATCACCTAGTATTTTGGTGCAACAGTTTATTTATCTTATTATTCAACAAGCGCCTGTTTATTTTGGTGCAAACATTTTTTTATGATACTTTTCAACAAACGCCAATCTATTTTGGTTACAATCATATCAAAGAAGGTAGTTTCGTTGCAAACGCTAATAAACTTTAATCGAAATCATTTGCAACATCTTCCACAACTTGTGCAACATTCGACGCAACTTTTAGTAATAATACTTCAGTCATTAATATGAGTGATTAAATTTGTTGGATCTCGAAGAAATAATGGCGTGAGTTAATTTTCTTTTATTATCATTTGATAGTCATAGTTGATGTTACGTGTGGTGATGATCTTTCAATAATTTAGAAGTAGTCAGAATCTGCTCTACTTCTTCCCTTTGCTTCCGTTCATTCTAAAACTTTCAACATTAGGTTAGGGATACTCCATAAGGCGTCACGATTGCTTATGGTAATCCTAACCTATAACCAGTCGCTCGTTACAAGTTGGCGCCCAAAATGTCTTTTTAATATAAACTAAGGGTAGAGGTTTTCTGCTAAGTTTTCTGGAGCAATAAGAACAGTTGGGGGTACAATCCAATTCTATCCCCGTTAAAAAAAAGCTGATTTTTTTCAAATAAAACGAAAGATTAGGTCCTCTGCATCTTTATTCTGAAAAAAAATTTGCGGAAATGAAAGGATCAAAAGTTATTAAGGATCAAAGTTTCAATTTTACCTTGGCCCCCTTTGATTTTTTTTTAGTTTTTTAAAATAAATATTAAACAAATTAATTAAAACGTAGTATGTCATATTATTTCATAATTATGAAAAAAAAGATTGCGGAAATGAGGAGGGCAAAAGCTATAAGGGATCAAACTTTAAATTTTTCTTAAAGAAGACATAATTTGAAATCGTGACACTTTGGTAAACTTTCAATATTTTCGCGCTAATATGTTCGCCGTAAATAATAATAAAAGTCGTTGTCATAGTTCCATTTTCAACCTGGAATATTGGAAATAAAGACCTCGATATTGGTAGATGTAAAATTTGCTAAATTACGGTTATCCGGTTGACTTCTTTTTAAGTTTTCGTTCACATGATGGCATAAATCATCGTTTTTCCAAGCATAACTTATTTGATCGTTAACTTTGCTTCGTAAGACAAAAAATTCGATCTGTTTACTATCTTTTGTGTCAACCAAATAATGAATATAAATTAATATATCAAACTCCGTTATCTTGCCTTAAAAAACAAAATATGAAGACACCAAAACCTAATTTGCTGTAAGAACCATAATTTGGGTGACACAAAGGATGATTTATTAACCAATTTTTTTTTCACTTTGCTTTCACTAATGACTTGTGTGTGTTATGTTATCACCTGCTAAATTTGATTGGAGGAACATGAGTACGTCATACAATTTTCAATAAGTTCTACAGTTTTGATATGAAAATCAAACGCATCAAAACATACCATATGTACATCAAATATTTTGTTCTGATAATGGCGTTGCACCTATGTGTATCACTGTTTAAATAAATATTAAAATCATTAATTGTTATACTTATGTATAAAGTTTTGTTTTCCATATACACAGAAGAAACGAATTTTTTTTAACTAAATGAAGAAACAAAAGAGAATTGGTAAATCAAAATAGCTTGCAGGGTGATTTATTTGTATTTGACTTTGTTGCAAACCGGTCTCTTGGTAAAATATAATGGAAATGCTGAGTAACCTTATGTTATGTTTTACATTGTGTTAAGGGAAGAGACGAACGATATGCGCAGATGGATGAAAATTTTCTACCGATTGGGTAGAAAAACGTCACTTTTTTTTTGAAAAGATTAGATTTTTTTAGCTCTCGAGGAATGGAAAGATAACATTTTTTGGTTTTCGAGCATTAGTTTAAAATTTTCCTGACTACCTATGGTTTTGGTTAATTGTTGTCAGTGGAACAATTTAATTCAAAATTAAAATTAAAATACTTCAAATCAAAATAAATAATTTAATATTTAAAATCCGTTTCAATTTAGCAAGAAGGTTTCGAGATCTACCAAAAGAGAAAAAGATAATATTTTGCCAAACATAAAACACATAAAGTGCAAACTGAAAGTGAAGAACGTCAACAAGAATATAGAGATAGAGGGACACAGGCATCTATAGCTTAGAAAAAAACTAAGTAAAATAAAGAAGATAACATCCACGAAATATTGAAAAGAATAACTCAACCTTAGAAAAAATATTAGAAGACGAACAAACGCATTTAAATATCTAATAGATGAAGAAGAACGGGAAAAAGAAGTAGATTGGATACTGAAAAATAGAAGGCCAAACTAAGAAAGTAAATGAGGAGGTAACGCTGCAGTTACTCCTGACTAAGTGCCATGAAGCTCAAGACGCTCGTTTAATTGGTAAATAAAAACTTATTCAGACCAAAATGAAGAAGCTGCGATTAGTAACTATAGCGCATGTTGCAAGTAATGGCAAAATAAAAGAAATAAAGAAAATGGCAACGGATGAAAAGTACAAAGTGATTACTGTTTACAATTATGTCTGGTAGATCAACCCATCAAACGCTCACGCATAAAGCTTTGATGCTGTTGACATCATCATAAATATTTTACATTCATTTTTTGTAACGTAACAAAAATCGTAACACCTGAATTTTAATTTTGCACTCATGAAAAAATTTCAGTAGAAAAAAACTTCGTCATTTTTTTTAATAAAATGAGTTGTTTAGAAGGCATTACAATATATTATTGAGAGAAATCGGATTCGATTTCTGGCGAGATTGCAACAATATTCAAGAAAAAATTTAAAAAATAGGCTCTGGTCCAGGAACATCTCTAGTTAATTAATTCTTTTTTTTTTTTTTTAAGGCGTTCATGCTCCATGTAGGAGCGTTGCCAGGTTAATAAGCTTTGAATATTCACCACGGTCATTCGCAACAGCGACATAATTACCATGGCAGCCAATTTTTTTAAGGTCGTTTATTGCGTCAGTCTCCCATTGTAGTCGTGGTCTACCTCGCGGTCTACCACTCCCTGGGGTACTAACGTACATTTTTCTAATCATTCCAGACTGTGAATCGGCTCGTAGAACATGCCCAAACCAAGCAATCCTATTAGAACGGATACAACCTATTATATCAGGACTAGAGATGTTAAAATACCGTATTTTATTTTTTTTGTATAATACAGCGTATTATACATTGTATTATACAAAATAAAATACCGTATATTCTGTTTAAAAGTGTAATAGGCGAGATAAAATATGTGAATGGTAGAAAAACAAAAAATGACTTCCATCATCATTTTGAATTACATCTAATTCATTTTTTTCTAAGTATCTGAACTTGGATATCTTATCGTTATTTTTATCTATATATATATATTCCTCAAACGAATGCTAATAAGACCTATATAATCATCTAACTCTAAAGTCTAATTCATGTGGATGTTCTGATCAACAAAAATATCCTGATGCTTTAGTTTCAATTTATTTCACCTTCATTCGCTGCTAAGGCTATTTACTACTTCGTGCGCCATCACAATAAAAATTTGTTATAATAAAATACCTTGTATTTTACAACGTTTTGGACAATACGGTATTTTACGTATAATACCGCGTATTATACAATTGTATTAAACACTTTTACATCACTAATCAGGACCCTCAAGAAGGTCTCTGATTTTAAAGTTATACCGGGTTCTATACTCTCCATCGTCTGTCTTAAGTGGACCAAAAATGTAGCGTAGGATCTTACGCTCAAATACAGATAAATGCGATTCGTCATTTTGTGTAAGGGTCTACGTTTGTGACCCATACATCACAACCGGTCTAATCAATGTCTTGTATAACTTGAGCTTGGTGTTAGTTGATACATACGGTGATCCAAGGAGAGGATTAATTGAGTAGAAAATTCGATTACCTGCAGCGATTCGAGCTTTAATATCTGTAAGTATGCTGTTGTTTGAGTCAAGCATTGATCCCAAATATTTAAAAGATTCAACTCCCTCAATTCGTTCATCGCCGCACATCAAATCTTTCTTCTCAGCCTCTCTTGAAACATTCATATGTTTGGTTTTATTGTAGTTAATTTGCAAACCAATTTTCCTAGCACCACTCTCAAGCGACTTAAAAGTCTCACTCATAACAGCTTCACTTCGGCCGAGGATGACAACATCATCAGCGTAAGCAATCATCTGTACTGAGTTTATTGACAAGATATTGTTATTAGTCGGTAGTTTTTTTTGACGGCACACATATTCCTATGCTAGATTTAAAAGTATAGGAGAGATAGCATCACCTTGTCTTAAACCGGAGTCGACTTTAAAAAACTTTGATATTTCGTTCTCTACCCGGACACAGCATTGAGAGTTCTGTACTGTCATTTTGCATAGTGAAACCAGTTTACCAGGAATTCCCATTGACACCAGAGCAGACCATAGAGTCTCTTGTTCGAGAGAGTCGTAGGCCTGCCTGAAATCAATGAAATGTTGGTGCACAGGTATGTTGAACTCTCGACACTTTTCCAAAATCATCCTCATCGAGAAAAGTGCATCGGTGGTACCTCGGCCCCGCCGGAAACCACACTGATATTCTCCAAACAGTTGTTCAGCAAAAGGATTGATTTTGGATAGCAAAATGTAGGAAAAGATCTTATATGCTGTGCAGAGGAGAGCGATTCCCCTGTAGTTTGCACATTGTAGGCGATTACCTTTTTTAGGGATTGGTATCAGCATAGCTGTGGCCCAGTCCTGTGGCATGGTTTCAGTCCTCCAGATCATTTGAACAAGTTCAAACAATCTTAAGGATAGAGTTTCGCCACCATGTACAATCATTTCGGATGTTATATCGTCGATACCAGGTACTTTATTGCATTTTAATTTTGACAGCGCCGCATCGAATTCCTCTCTGGTGGGTTCGTCAACATGTACCTTTGACGTACGAATAAGCTTTGCTCGTCGCCCGACTTGTTGCTGGTCACTTAAGTTGAGAAGATTCTCAAAATAAGCGGCCCAAGTATCTAAAATATTTTTAAGGTCTACTTGTAGCTCCCCATCTTCATTTTGGATAGCAGTCGATCTAGAATGAGGGCCCTTCTTTAAGGTTTTAACCTGTTGAAAGAAGTTACGCGATTGATGTTCCTTATTGAAGCTTTCAATCTCCTCACACTGTCTCTTCCACCATTCTCTCTTCGTTCGTCTACATAGCTTTGTAACGGTTTGTCTTGCCAGCTTATAGTTCTCCTTCGTGGACCTGGTATTGCGTCCTTGTAGACACTTCAGATAGCAATCTCTTTTGTATTGAATAGCGTCAAGGCATGCTTGATCCATCCATGGCTTCTGGGAGTGGTTCTGTGGTCGTCCAAGTATTCCCTCAGCAGCGCTTAAAACAGCATATTTGAGCAAACACCATGACTTATCGACGTCTCCATTAATGGTTTCTGATTTCTCCAATGTTTCGGCAATATGGATTTGATATCTCTCTTCTGTTTCAGCATTCTTTAATGATGAGATGTTAAAACGTTTCCGTTGATTGAATTTTGGAATGCCTGGATTTGGGAAGTGGAACCTTATTTTAGCACATACAAGAAAGTGGTCACTTCCAATGTATGCACCTCTAAATGATCACACATCCCGAACGCTCGAAAAGAAACCTGCTGTAACTAGAACGTGATCAATTTGATTTCGAGTCTTTCCATTCAGTGAGACCCAAGTCTGTTTATGAATCGATCGATGCGGAAAGAACGTACTGGCAATTCTCAAATTATTTGATAATGCAAACTCAGTCATTCTCTCACCATTATCATTCGAATTCAAATGCAAGCTGTTGGGACCCACCACATTTCCATAAGAGATATATCTTTCAACCTGTCCATTAAAGTCACCAAGAACCATAATGAAGTCGCGTATTGGCATTTGTTTCATAACCTCATCCAGTGCTATGTAAAAATTATCCTTCTCGTCGACGGTCTTAGCTTCAGTAGGTGCATGCACGGCAATAAGAGAAATATTGTTATATGTACCACGTACACGTAGGTAGCAGATCCTCTCACTGACCGGGATGAATTTCATCACGGCTTCTTGTATGCGTGCACCTACAAGAAAGCCAGTACCAAATTTTCTTCGAGAAAGATGACCACTACAGTATAGAGAGTGACTATCCAAATCTTGTTTTCCGATTATCGGCTGTCTAATTTCTTGTAGAGCAATAACATCCATCCTATACCTCTCAGCCTCTGTTTCCAGACTTATAAGAGCATCAGGAGCGCTCAGACTGCGCACGTTCCACGTTCCGATTCGGTAGTCTGGTCCTTTTTCACGTCCAGGTAAAATTATGTTTTTTTTGTCCGAGTGTGTTATTCTCTTTCTGATAACCAAATTTAACATATTAGTTTTTTTTTCATGGTTAGGGTGTTAACCTTAGGCCCAACCCAAATTGTCGTGAATGGGTCCGTTCTGCATATTAAGGTCACCAGAAACAACCTTTTTACACGTTTATATAGCGAGCCGCTTGATTCAAGACAGACGCCCGCTCCAAGCCGCCCCTGACATGGAGAATAGACGCTTGAGTTACATTGGTTGTAAGGCGCCAATTCGCCGTGATGTAGCGTCATTGACTAAGCAGTTTTTACTCTGCTTGTCTCCAATACACCAACCTAATTCTGTCAGCATTACCCAAGTAGCACGCCGTGGACGTCGAATTTCGGATTTCGCTACCTTAATTAATTCAACAACTCATAATAAGAACAAATAATTATATAAGACCATAAAAACTTCTTGATACGCACACACGTACATCAAAAATCACCAATTTATACAGTAGTTTTAGCTTTAGTAACGATCCGTTTATTTCAACTTTAATTAAACTCAACGAATTCTTCTTATCATGAATGCAGTATTATCAAATTTTTTTTTCTATAAACTCACTCAAAAAAAAAAACTCCAATAACTGTGACTTAATACATATTTCTGTATTATTGTCTGTTTATTGTAACACAAAACAAAAGTTCAATTTTGCGATGCAAATTAATATTTCATAAACATAATTTTCCAAACATTCAATTTATTTTTTCTAATCAAAAACAAAACCAAACTATGTTTATCGCTCGAGAGCCAAAAGAAATCTAATCTTAACAAAAATATGGTTTTCTTTAAGCCTCGTTGACACTAAGATAGTTTACAATCTACTATCCAGCGAGTATTTAATCTGACTGTAAACTCGCACAGTGTCAACATGTCCACTATCCAACTAGCAGATTGTAAACAATCTCATGAAAAAGTTGAAAGCCGGCTACTTTACTTGCTGGCTTGTGCGATTGTTGGCTTGCAAAATAGCCGTATATAATCGTAGTTGATGATTGTAAAATTTTACTTTTTAGTGTAAATCACCAAACTTTGTAAGATAATTTTCCAAGTAAGCTAGTTGACTTTTGAGCAAGCAAATAATTTTGTGTAACATCGACACTATCTAACGAGCGAACTCGTCTACTTTTAAGGCCGCCAACTAGCAGATTGTAAACTATATCTTAGTGTCAACGAGCCTTTACGATCCTAAGTTGTAGAAAATTTTCATTCATCTCGTCGTTATTATTTGTCTTATTTATTCAAAAATGATATCGAACGCAGAACAAGAAATTTCCTGTGAGTTGAAGCTAGAAAAATCTACATTCGATAAGCAAGCTACAGACCAACAATCAATTTGTCAATCAATTCGAAAACGAAAATAAACGAAATAAAATTTAGTGTCAAAATTCCCTAAATTTTATTTCGTTTATTTTCGTTTTCAATTGATTGACAAATTGATTGAATGTCTAAACATAGCATAGGATTACCCAAAATTTGCATCATTAACTATAAAAACAAAAGATTTTAACAGTTTTTAATTTTAAATAACCCACCCCGCAATGATATTGTGATTTAACTAGTTTCCTTTTATTCCTTTATTTATATTAAATCTACTTCGTTTCATCTGTGTATATGTAAAACAAAACAAAAAAAATGTATCCTTGGATCAGCCGTTTAAATTTTATCTTATACATTGTCAATGTAATGATTTAAAAATTTAATTTTATACAATGATTCACATAAATGTGGGACGAATTATTTGGAATTGAGAAACGAATTCGGTTTTAAGTTACGACAAATTGAAGATGCAAGATTTTGTAGAATGTTGTTGTAATAATAGAAAATGTCTTTGAATATTTCCGTTGATAGGACTTGGTCGTTACAAAGTTCAGGTAACTGAGAAAAACAAAAACAGATGCGAGCACTATTTGTTAGTTAACCGAGAAGACCAAATCCGCAAATCATAAAAGAAAGAGTTGGATTGACAGGAATGACTGTATACAACGAGATAACCTCATAGAAAGCAAATTGTATTTATGATATAAATTTTATGTTGTGTATTAGCTATTGTCACTTACACCAATATCATTGACCTTAGCAGCGAAGGACTTGTTGAACGGCAGTATTAATGAGTATTAAGTATATATCATAGGTACAGTGAAAAATAAATAGCATATATTGTTATGTGAGACTAAATATGATAAATTCCCATATTTGGGAGCCCTGATCACCTATTGTATGTGGAACTGATGACAGATTTGAGTCATTATTTCCTACTACGCACATCAGATTCTCCCCTCAAAAATAAAAAAATGAGTTAAAACTCTTACAGCAGTCGGAATCGCTCTAAATTACCGAAATAATGAATGGAGATGGAGAATAATGAATAGGGGAAGGAGGTAACTAAAACAAACCACAGTAATATAATCACAGAATTATGGTTGGTAAAAACTTTGGAGCCAGTTTAGCCGAAAACATATTTACAGCATAGCTTAAGTAATGTTGACGTACGAAGACTCATTTTTGTGACTGAAACGAACATAGTCACTTTGGTGAGTTGTAGTGTAGTTGCAACTTTATGTATACGGTTGTATTGATGTGGTTGTATTGTATCGGTTGTATGTTTTGTTTTATGTGGGATCTGATGATCGATAATTGATCCATTTGATCATGTTTTTTGTCAATTGACCCACTGAGACTATGAATAGTTCGCAGTGTTGTATATGTTTTTCCATCTGATATTGGGTGTTGACAATATAACACATAGTATGGAGAGTGATAAGTTGTGCTATGTACTGCTGAACGTAGTGCATAAGCAATCTCGCCCATAATAGAATCCCAGTCAGTCCTAGTCTCTGGGGACTGTAGACTCCAATTTTCACATGTTGTTTATTCAATTCGGATAATCAACTTTGAAAAAATTTCCTAAGCCATTGTTTACCATTGTCACTATGTTGAAACTCTGAAACACCATATGTTAAGAAGACTTTATTCCTCAAGAACGCATTCACTGAAGGTGAGGATGCATTTCTTAGAGGTTTGAGTAATACAAATTTGGACAAATGATCAAGGACAATCAAGAGTTCCGTATTACCGGCTTTTGATCTGGGATACGAACTCAAAAATCAATATAAAAACGTTGCTATGGTCGTATATAAATTCGTTACCAGACATCACAAAACACAACATAGTCGTGAAATTGCGACGCCATGCCAGGCCAGTAGTATAGATGACGACAACTCTCCAAAGTCTTCTTCACCCCACCATGAGTGGCTATATAATTATCATGATGTTTGCTGATCAAACCTGTTGTTAACGGTTTTGGTATCCAGAGCGTTTGCACTGGCAAATCGTTACCTCCCTCATTAGCTATAGGTTCTATTCACAGGTATAGTTATCCTGTTATAGTTATCCTTTCTTATATATATCAATGACTTGTTAGATTCCACCGTTCATTCCATTCATAGTTTCGCCGATGATAGTACGCTACATGCATCCCATGAAACACAAAGGCAACGGGCATCCGATGTTATTAATAACCATAGATCTAATTTGACGGATTCTTTAAACTCTGACCTTAAAACAATTTTAGAATGGGGTCATACAAACAGTGTAGAATTCAATGCAAGTAAAACGCAGTTTTGCCACTTTACAAGATCATCTACATCTAACGCTTTTCCATTAAAATTTGATTTTAACGATCTAGAAGAAAAGGAATCTATCAAACTTTTGGGGGTTGAGGTTTGAAAATGATATGACATGGAATACTCACATTTTCAATCTTGCTAAGAGCGCGGTTCAAAAGTTAGGATATCTAGTCGTTGTCGTAAGTTTTTCAATAGCGAACAGCTTCTTCTAATATATAAATCATTTATTCGCCCCTGCATAGAGTACTGTTCTCACATCTGGTGTGGTGCATACCCAACCTCTTTAAAATGTCTAGACACTGTCCAACGGAAAGCTATTAAATTGATCGGCAATTCAAATCTTACAAACAAGCTTGATTCGTTACAGCATAGAAGAATTGTCGCTGATTTGATGATATTTTGCAAATACATTATGAATGAGTACTCTTCAGAGGAGATCAAATCAATACTACCCGAACCCGCTATTTTTTCTCGTTCAACGAGAGCATCAGCCATGGCCCACCCATTCACCGTTCAAATAACAAAATGTAGAACTGTCGCCTTTCAACGTGACTTTTTCAACCGTGTTTCTTATCTTTGGAATTCCTTGCCCTTATGGGTTTTCCCTGATTATTTTAATTCCCAACTTTTTAAAGTCCATGTCCACCAATTTCTTAAAGAAACATAATCCATTTCTACAATCCACAGTTGACATGGTATCTTTGGATATTCTGAGACGTTAATTAAATAATTTATTTAAATTAACACTAAACATGTCCAACTTAGTATAAAAAAAAATCCATCCACCTGTTTCACCAACGGAAAATCTTTGGGAGACAGTTTATTTTGGCTATCATATCATTGTATTGTGGGTGTCTATAACTTTCGTCGTCGAGCTTTGCAATGTCATCAATATGGACAAGTGCTTTGACAGATTCCTCAAACGTGTCGTTGTCCAGACGAGACAGAGCTTCAGATACTATACGTTTTGGATCTCGTTCATATAAATAATCGAAAAATTCATATGTTGGAGTTTTAAAATCTATCTAGTCAAGCACCCACTCTAATATTTCTGTGACAAAAGTCACGTCAGACTCGAATAATGGTTAATCTGTTACCCTGCATGCAAGTCCTGAATTTCTTCTAGCTGAAAATTTCCGAATGACACTCTAGCTCAAACACTGAATAATTTCGATGCGTTTTATTCAGTTTCTTGAAAGAAAGCTATCGGACAAACCTGGCCTTCATCATCTAGCTGATACAGTACGCTTTCTACCCCTGTTAAACTAGGCATACATCTGATAAAGAATTCCTTCTCTCAGTCCGGCTTAGTTAAAACTAGAGCCACAGTCAATAGATGTTTAATGTTATCGAAATCGGCTCGAGCTGCATCAATTTAAACCAGCCTTTTAGGACCTTTCTTCAAAAGATCGGTTATTTGTGAAACCACGCTTGCATAATTCAGGATGAATCGTTGATATCATCCTGCAATACCAAGAAGATGATGGCCTTGCTTGACAGGAGATAGAGCTGGGTATTTCTGAACAGCTCGTCTCTTGTACGGAACCGTTTGCAATTCACCTTCACAAACTAGGAAACGTATATATCTCACTTGCCTAAGCACAAATTTGCTTTTTTGTATGTTAATTGTTAGACCTGCTGTATCAAAAATTCAGACACCTCAGATAGTAGCTACATGTGTTCCATGCATTTTAAGGAGATTACCAGTAGATTGTCTAAATAGACAAAAACACTTTCATGATGTCACTTTATGCACGAGTCATCAAATTGTCTTTGGGACTTCGCCTGGTCCGAAAAGCATAACCTAAAACTAATACAATGGCCTTAAGGGATGAGGCAAGGGATGTTTCGGACAAAGAAATTTGCCCTGAAGCAAATTGAAATCAATGCTGATATATCTTGTAGTATTCAAACGACCCAATCGATTAAAGGAAGTGGGCTGTGATTCCGTCTTGGTCATGTGAATGGACACGTCAGGAGTCTAAGCACCAACAATTCGTTCAAAAATTTTCTGAACTTGCAACACTGGCGAGCACCCAACATTGGTGCAACACTGGCGGCTATTCCCAACATTGGTGATATGTACAACTAAAGAAGTCGCACCAAGACCTAATACTTCAAGGAAGAAAAGAATCCTGGACGTTCATAATTTCCTGTAGCCAGGGTCAAGGTAGAGATCGTGTGTTAATGTATTGTCGAACTCACTCGGTTCAGTTCACTAACAAATGAAGGAGTGACAAAAAGTTCCCTTCAGAAATCGATGTCTAGGTAAAGCTCCTCATTCAGACTCGGAACAACATGGATACGAAATGATTTTGTGAGGCCATTAAAAAAATGAGGACGTCAACATGTCTCAAAATTTGATTACGTGTGTCGTCTGCTGTGCGGATGGTTGTTGACAATTTAAGATATGAAATGACGTCGTTGTTTAACAATTCTAAAGAATTCAAATCCTTCCAAGATTTTGATAGAGACTCCATAAAGGCGCATTTGCAAAATTTTTTTTGACGAATCGGAATTCGAATCGAGTTGTAATTTGATTCATGGTATGCATCTGTTGATTCACATAATTTAACTACCGACTGTTCGCTCTGAAACTGTGGCTTCTGTTGAGGTGGATTGAGTTATGTGACAGTTGACGCATCTTTCATATGAACTCGAGGGTTTCAGAATGACTGATTTGGAGATACAGTTCCCGATTGCTGTACGTTCCCTTCTCTTTAAATTTAATCATAACTAAGATTAAGGGTTTAACACACTTAGACACTACACTTAAACCGAAAAAAAATCAAATTTAATAAAAAGAAAAAAAAACAAATTATAAATCAAGAAAATTAGAATAAGAAATGAGAAAAAAACAAATGCTTACAATTTATCTCACTATATTTTAATATTTATTTTATATTTGTTATTTATTAGGCGTGACGATGACTCGAATATATAAATTTTCCCATACAAAATCGCACAACGCACCTAAAGAAGTTTTCACTTCAAAAATGGTACAACAATCAGCAACAGAAAATAGAAAAAAATTAAAAAAGAAAACAACAACAAAAAGTATAAAAAACAGAATAACCACTGGGGCTGTAATCTAAACGATGATTTATTTGAAACTTATTTATGAAAACTAACTTATTCACCGCCATTTTAAATAAGAATTTAAAAGTTATTCTAAATAATTTAGCATACTTAACTTGACAGCAACATAAAAGCGAATTCGAAAATAAGTTTAATTAGAACGATTTATTCATTTTGATCAATTAATTATTTTTCAAAACTATTTTTTTCATATAAAATTATTATATTAATTTTATTACGGATCGAAAAAGAAGTTTTATTTCTTAAAATCATTTAGTAAACAAACAAAATAGTACATTATGATGCTAGGACGTAAAGCTAAAGATTTTGGACGGATGTGGAGTGCACCCACATTAAGTCCAAAATAGCTTACGTCCGTGCATCATACACTATTTTTTATTCGCCGCAAGCAAAATATTTTAAGAAAATTGGTTTAATCTAAATTAAAATTATAAATTTTCATAAATTTTAAAATAAAAATATGTGGAACAAGTAACCTTTGACAAAATATTTATTATTTTTTCCAAATTATTGTGTAGCTATGACAACAAATGATAACAACTATTTTAATTGGATAATGAAAATTTGAATTTAAGGGTTGCTTTGATAAAAATTTTTATTTTCATAGAATTTAAACAAATACAAATGCTTTTTACTTTTTTGGACGTAGCTATGACAACAAAATAAATAGTTGAAAAGTGATACTTTAAAGCCTCAAATCACAGTAATAAAGTAACACTTTAATATGCAGGCGAAAAAAAAATACTTGTTACTGACAAATCAAATTTGATTCTTATATGAAAAAAAAATTGCAAATAAATCACCTCTTTAGGTTTGAGACTGCAAATAAATTTCAAATAAGTTTTGGCTTAGAATACGGCCAAAACATTTGTTTTAAAAACTGAAAAAAATATTGAGAGCGCATAATATCCCCTGAATGCATTCTATATTTTACTTTGTATTGACGTCACACTGTTAAAAGACAATAGCAATAACCTTAAAAAACTACGCTGTCGATAAATTTAAATACCGTAAACTGTCCACAGCCTTAAACTGTGTTTAAATGAATTTTTTGTGATGAATATGTTAACTCACCTTTAAAGAGAAATTCATATTCAAATAATAGTTTTTTTGCCTTCTTTTATTTCACAGGAATAAAATTATGAAAAATAAAGATGGGAAAACCAAAATGTTATTACTTTTAGCACTGCCTACCGACAAAATAATTAATTTTCTTGTTAATATCGAAATGATATTAATTTTAATGAAACGGAAAAAGACAGTAGCAATAACTTAAAAAACTGCATTATCGATCAATATTTTAAAATTCGTAAAGAGAACTTTTATGATTTTTATGAATCCATGAATAAAAAACCATAATTTTAATGGTATTCAATAAAAATTAAAAAAAAAAAACAATAAAAAATACCACTCCACTCAGTCGACCTTGATATCCGTATTGCATTTCGAAACATTATTACCGAATAGAGATATTTTTATATTTAAACACATATGCGTGATGATACTCGCGTATATAAATTTTTCCCATAGAAAATCGCACAACACGCCTAAAGAAGTTTTCACTTTAATAAAAATCAACATAACTAAATCCTCCATGCTCAAATATAAACCACAATTATGGATGTGTATATGTATTCTCATTAAATCCCAGAAATTAATTTTTTTATCAAAATATTATGATTAGACATCCATCCACATGACTGCGTTTGGTGATTACGGTCGACATAAACGTTTTCAAATATTTGATTTTGTTATAAAAATTTAATGTAACAATATTTTTTCAATAAATTTAGTAACTTATATTTTTGTTGCTGTTGTTTCTTTCATATTTATATAAATATAAAAAAATAATATAAATATCATGAAAAAACGAATATATAGGTTAAGTACGAAAGCTCGAAATATATGAAATATGTAAATGTTCATCATGTCAAAATAATTTCCAGACCAAACAACATCAACAATATTCAACAAATAAAATATGAAACAAATTTTTGACGGTAGAAGAAAAATTATTCTCGTTTTCCTTCAAGAATTTCTAAATATTCTTAAATTAATTTTTTTTTATTTCTCGTTTCATTTATGAAATGAAAATTAATGATGTTTGTCATGTTTGTGATCCATGTTTATTTGGATTTTGAAGGAAAAAAAAATAGAATGCTATAACTTCAGGTCTTAAACTTTTGACGTGTAAAGATAAAATCTATATTTATGTAGTCCACTCGTTATTTTATGTAAGCTTCACGTTGGTATTGCATCACAATATCAATAAGAAAATTTAAAATCATTACATATTTTTACAGATAATCATCGATCGATCGATTGAAAAGCAATACACGAGAAAAAGTTCCGTAGAATCGTAAAAAAAGATAATAAACAAAATTAATCAAAATTTTATTAATTTTCCTTTCTATTTTCTTGATTGTTTTTTTTTTGTTTTGTGATTTTCATCAAATGAAATTCGGGTAAAGAAATAAAAAAAAAAAATAAATACGGATTGAACGAGAACATGGATTTTACAAAACGGATATTCGTAACTCTACAAAGAAAAAAAAATATGTTTCATAAATCAAACAACGAATTGAATTGAATTTCTGTAGCTGACATTTTTGTTTTATTTCAAATAAACAAAAATTATAACTTGGAAGTAATGGAACAAATATGTTATACAAAGAAGGTTAAAGACCAACATCAAACGTTAAAAAAAGAATCACAACAAAACTGGTAACGTGAAAAAGAAAAGAAAATTGATTCAAATAAAAATTATCTAATCAGCAACAATAAAGATATTTTGATACAATATCGATGAAAATAAGAAAAGCTTTCAGGTGTAAGGTGATTATGTATAAGAATAAAATTAAAAAGTAAAAAGTTCAACGAAATTATTATGATTGATGAACAGAACTTATTGAATTTTTATGATTTTACTGTGACTTGTTAACGATACGTTTTTAATGAATATTTTCTTTAAGAGGATTGTGAATTATTGATTCTGTTTGCTTTTAAAAAGCTACATAAGAGATGTGATATGTTTCAAGTGTAATTATATGAACAAATCGTGTAAAAATTAATAGCATTTTGCATTAATGAACAAATAATAAAGTTTATTAATTTTTTACGACAAAACGTGTTATTCTCACTTATAATTAGTGTATCCTAATTATTCGACTTTTAAAGTCCCTGGGTTCTCGATGTGTTTATAAACTGAGATGCCCAAAAAACTGTCTCACAATACTATATGCCCCCGGGACTACCTCTCTGGTCAGGTGATTCATCCACTGTTGATTCAGCTTGACTATTAGCCTTTATATCGATAATCGCCAATTTCGTACTTGGTCGAGTATACGTACCATCTGCACCTCTTATCACCGCACTTCGTACTTGGCCGTGTTTCCTTGGTACAACATCTATTATTTTTCCTCTTGGCCAGCTGCCGCGCTTATTCCGTTCATCTATGATGAATACCAGATCTCCTTTCTTTAGTGGTTCCACTGGTGTATGCCACATAGTTCTCTTTGCCAGATCGGGAAAATACTCACGTAGGAAGCGTTTGCAGAATCTATTTGCGAACATCTGAGATATGTACCAGCTCTTGGTTGTTGGCAAGGTTGATTCTTCGATATCACATAAAGGCTTCGCTCCGCCAGAATCACCCATTAGAAATGATTGGGCGTTAAGGCTTCTGCATCTTCTGCATCTATGGGAAAATGTGTAAGCGGTCGGGAGTTTACGATCATCTCGACTTCAACCAAACAGGTCATCAACGTTTCATCGTTTGGTTTCCTCTCCGGTAGAGCAGCATATAGACTTGATTTTACAATCTCGACCAAGCGTTCCCATACGCCCCCAAAGTGTGGAGAGCTGGGTGGTATGCATCTCCATTCGATTTGTGTGAATCTTTCTGCCAGCATATCAATGTTTACTTTTTCTATTCCATAGGCAAAGCATTGTTGGTACCTCGAAATTTTGTGGCGTTGTCACTTTATATTCTTTTTGGTGAGCCTCGACGTGCAATGAACCTGATTAGACTTTTGATGCAGGAGTTTATAGAGACACTATTGACCACTTCCAAATGGAAGGCGCAAACAGACATACATGTATAGATGCCACCCCATCTCGTCTCTATATGCCTTCCAACGGTTACTTCCATTGGACCAAAGTAGTCCATACCGACATTCTGAAATAGTCTTACGTTCACAACGACCCGATCGGAGGGTAGATCAGCCATTTTTGGTTGTCTGGGCTTAGAGAACTTAATCTTACACTGTTGACAGCTGCTACGGCTGGTTCTGTATAAGACACGTTACCTAGGTATAACAAATCGTTGTCAAATTTCATTCACAACGGTTTCATAGTTTTGATGCAGGTAGGTGCGATGGTAATGCTGCACCAGTTTGGTGTTTACTTCGTGATCCTTCGGTAGTATAAGTGGTCTTTTGGCTTCAAACCTCATACTCTTCGCTTTGTCGACTCGACCCCTCATACGAATCAAACCATGTGCATCGACATATGGAGAATAGGTATATAGCGGAACGTTTGACTCTACAGAAGACCCTGGATTCAGTGTTAGTTCGGCAACTTCATCCCTAAATGCATACCATTGGGCTTGTTTGAATAGTGATGTTTCATCATGCCTAATCTCTGTAAACGACAAAGAGCCTCGGATTTTTGAAGACTTCTTTAGTTTGAAATTTATGATTGCTCTTTCCAAGTATGCTTGCGATCTCACTCACTTGTAGCTGGTATGAGCCAGATCAACTGTTACAATGCAGGGCGTAAATTTTGTTTGTGTCTTCTTGTGGATGAGTATATGAGCTCTCAATTCAGGTTTCAGGTTTCGTTGTGTGACGATTTGAAATCAGTGGGCCACATCAATCTGCTTTGCCGTAGAAATTACGGTCCATCAAACCATCTGTTTGTTGTTATCCCATCTGACTTATTGTACCACTTGATAGCTTCGTCTGCGACATTAAGTTTTGAAGGAACATAACGTCACTCTCGTACTTCAGTGCTCTCAAGGCACTCACTTATTCGAAGTGCAACAAATGTGCAAAGCATTGCAAAAGTACTGATGCGTTTCTTTGGTCCATATAGAAATACAGGAATGATTCGATATAGTACTGTACCCAAAGCATGGTGGCTGTTCTGATCAAGTGTTTTTTTATCGTGGTTTGCAGTTTTTAATTCTACCGGCTTCTTATAATTGTGTAACAGTGCGTGATGAAAACGTTTGCAAAAATCAACACCACATCTTTCGTTTATATTGCAAGAGGAGGCATGTTGCTTTAAGCATGTGCGACAAATACGTAACTCATTAACTGTGTCCATTCTTCGTCTTGGTATTAACTTCAGAAACTTAGGACACTCTTCTACAGGTTGATGCTCTGTTCTACAAACAACACAATTGGGCGCATCTTCTACTTTATCTTCAGAGTTGATAGTTGTATCTGCGTTGTGAACTGCAATCCGTTCGGGTTTTTGATAGGTTTTCTTCTGCTTCGAATGATGCTCTTTTATTTCTGGTATCTTTAGGCCCATCAATTTCATATCTGGTCTAACAAGACTTGCTGCTTCCGATGTTGAAGCAAGCCATGTATTAAATTCGGACAGGCTACCATCCATATGCTGCTGTCCGTGAAATCCCCATCTTAACTTTAGATCATAAGGCAATTTATCAACCAGCTCTTGCCTCAGTAATGGATTATACAGGTGTTCGGTTAATTGAGATGCTACAATTGTAGCATCTCAATTGAAACAGCATATCATGCGATCTGATTTTATAGCTGGCATGACCTTTATTCTTTGAATCAATCTTGAAAGTATCGTTTTAGGTTGTCCATACATTTGCTTAAGAGTCTGGATTACAGTTGGAACTGATGCACTATAAATTAAACTTGCTCGTAGCAATTCTAATGCATCTCCTTGTAAACTCTTCTGAAGTTGCAGTAGGTTTTCTGTGTCTGTATAATGACATAGCTCTGTAGTCTGCTGGAAAGTACTGAAGAACATGAGCCAGTCCAACTGATCACCACTAAGCTTTGGTAAATCAATTCTTCCTATCATTTGACGTGCAACAATATGGCTTGATACATCTGAAATGGCGAATTTGTCACCATTCGCTGGATAGTTCGGTTTGAGTTGTTTATTTCGATAATATGATTGGGCAATTGCAGGTGAACGTATTGACATATGCTGACCAGCTGAGGTGGATGCGACTGGATGTGACTCGGTTTCACTTCGTTTTTCTTGGCTTAATTTGATTTACGTAACGGTGGTAATCTTCTATCATCATCAGCTCTTCCACGTATCCAGTTCTGAACTTTGTCTCATGATTGCTTTGAGACACGGGATGAGATTACTGATTTTGACGATGAGTTCGACCTTATCTAAAAATTATTGATCCACCTTTGCCTTTGCCTGCTTTTCTTCTTCTCTTCCCTTCATTTTCAATCTCATTGCCTTCTCTTCTGATCTTCGGTCTCTTAATTCTTTTTCTGTTGCAAGGGACTTCATCTGTGTTTGGTATCTTTTACTGGACGATGTAGATCTGTTGCCATTATATGATTTATTTAAAGTTTTAAGACAACTATTACAACTCCAATCTCTACTCGCTATAGATTTGTCCATACCAACAGATTTGTAATGGTACCAATCATCACAGCTTTTACATTGCACCATATACTTGTTATCTGATGTTCTGCTCCCTTGTAACCTACAACTTACTATTACCTGTCTCTCTGCAGCTTGACTTCCCTGGGGTTTCCTCCTAGTTGGACATTTCTCTTTTTTATTAGTTTTTCTTGTCAATACTTGCTGTTCCAAATTAAGGTAAGTTTTATAGCATCGGTTGATAACAATTATTAAAAATCAAATTTAAAATAAACAGAAAAAAGTATATTTTTAAATATCGTATTGTTATTTAAAGGTGACACAAGCACACAAACAGCGAAAAATATGAAAAACCATAATAATAAATAAGTTTTGAATACACATTAGGGTGGCCCTTAAAAAAAATTTAAATTTGATTTCAAATTTTGCAAATGATATTTTTATGCGTATTGACACGAAATGGGAGGGTGACGTACAAAAAATTAAAATTTTTTTGAGGGCCAGAACAAAACTTATCAACTTTTAGTGCCCGGCGGGGGGCACGCCTTAGAAATCAAATTGCCTTAGAACGCCAACTATATAATGAAAAAAAAAATTCAAGAGTAACCTAAGGGCTTTCTTAATTCCCATTTTTATTTCTGGCATCCTTACATGAAATATTGGCCTCGATCATTTGTGAATATACTTTAGGATGTATTGTTTAGAAAAACAAAATAAATAGTGTAACAAAAAATGGTGTTAGAAAAATTAAGGATGTTCTATGGAAAAAGGGAGTTCTATGAAAACAACTTTTTAAACAAAACGTTAGAAACTTATTTGTACTGGAAATTAATCAGATTTATACCAATAAACACTATCGAATAGTGAGTAAAAAGCGAAAATGATAACAATCAAAGCTAGTTCCATCAATCGTTGTGAATAAAACATTAATATTGGAATATCAAAACAAAAACAAAACAATACCGATGAGGAGTTAAAAAATACAACCTGAAAACATTCCCCCAAAAACAACTTCAGTCCCTTAAGAAAAAAGTTACTTCAATTATAAATCTAGAAAAAAAAAATATAATAAAAACACTTTCCAGACAATGCTACAAAATGTTTTAAATTTCTAACCCACTAAACCATAGTCTTGTATATAATAAAATAAAAATAAACTAGCAAAAAAATAAATTATATAGAATAAAATGTTAAAATAGAAATATTTGTCATTTTCTTAAAATACAACAAATGCCAACAACAATAACCAAAAAAAAGAAATAAAATCCATTTGCATTTTACCGAGATTTTCATTGTTTTCCTTATTCTCAACATTGTTTATTTTAAAAATATTATTATGAGCAAAAATAAATAAAATTCTTTTCCACAACAATTCAGAAAAAAAATAAAACAAAATTTTTCTGAATATAGAAAAAAAAAGGTTTTTCTTTTCTTAACATAAAATCAGAATGAAATTATTTTGAACAGAAATGCTCCAATTTAAAGTAATGTCGTTCCTGTTCCATTTAAATGACTTAAGATGTCGAGAGAATATACACCACAAAAAAAAATTAATCCTTTAAAGTAAAATGTTAGTTTTTTTTCGTTATAGTTAAACGAACAAAAATATTTCATATTTTTTAGATTAAAGTTTTTCATTTTTTTTGCATTTTTTTTGCTCTTAATTCTAAAACAAAGAAAAGTTTATCGTCGTTGAAAAACCATTTTAATGGAACTTTATGTAATGAAAGACTTGAAAGATGGTTTTTACATATTTTTTTTTATAAACTAAGTTTTACTTAAGATTTTTTGGATTTAAATCTCTTTAATCCTGTTACTTGAAAATATTATTCTCAAATTCAAGATTTACTGTTGCTTTTGTCTTAAGTTTTGAAGGATTTTATAAGATTTTTGTCTTAATGAATGTATTTGGTTATGAGGGAATTAATTTTCAAATACATTTTTATTTTTAAGTTAAGCCATTCTTCTCCTATTTCTTTTTCAAAATACTTTAAAATTCAATTCTTTCTTTAACATTCAAAAACAAAAATCTTATATTTAAATTACATAAGGACTTTTTCCTATTTTTTTATTTTCCTATTTTCAAACAAAAAACGAAAATGCATAAAATGATTCAAAATATAAAATGCAAAATTTCATTTAAATAATTTATCTCTTCCAACTGAATTTTCACAATTCATTCAATCAGAAAAATACAAAAAAAAAATATCTATTTTATTGAAAAACATTTTCTTTTGTTTGTAAAATGAGAAAATAAATAAAACTCAGACTTAAGATCTTTTTCAAGAAGTAAGCTTTAAAAAAGATTTTTCCTTTACAATAAAATCAATTTTCATTTAACGAATAAATAAAGGAAAAGACTTTTTTTTGTTAAATTTTCTTTTAAATCAAAATATTTTGAAAATTTTTTGTTTTTTTTTTTGTATTAAAGTTGTTGGACATACACATAAGGAGATGTAGTTTGCAAGATGTTGATACAAGAAAAAAATTATTATTTTGTGATGAAATTCGTGATTTGGACGACAAACGGTGAGTCAGACCATTTGGTAACGACTTCATACTTGGTATAAAAGAGTATAGGTAGGTATAAAAGAGTAAAAGTGTCTTTTTAAACATATTTAAACTGCTTAATATGAGAACAAGGTGGTCCAAAAAATTTCTTGAAATTGAATTTTAGAATAATTTTGAACTATAATTGCAAAAGAACATCTTTCCCGACATTTACTGTTAAATATGCGTTGCAAAGATTATTTACTAACCAATCGAATAAAATACACAGTAAACTTTTTACTTACACTGTTAAAAATATTATGAATAACAAAAGATGAGAAAACCCTCATATAATGTAAAAACATTTCTATAATTAAAAGTCTGAGCCTCGGTGGCTCAATTGATAGCGTGTCTGCCAATAAATTTGGAGATGGCACTTATGAGGAAGGTTAGAGTTCATCCGTAACGTAAAGGAAAAAAAACACGTAAAGGCAAAATGTAGTATTTTTCTTAGAAATTTCCAACCATACCTTGGAATTGAAAAAATTCATATGAATATAATTGCTCACAAAAATACCTAACAATTATGAAGTAACATTTTTAAAGATGGTGCAAATACTTTTTGAATATTTTTCGAAATATAAAATATCTAACTTTCCCCTGAAACATGCTAAAAGTAAAAGAAACAATTTGTTTTTTATCTACAGATATTAATTTTTAAAAATGTTTATCTCAGGTTAAAAAATTATAGAATAGTTAAGAAAATAAATGAATCCTTTTTTGAAATATTTTAATGTTTTTATTTTGAGAACAATGTGCTCCGAAAGATAACTGGAAATTCAATTTCAGGGTAGCTATGAGATAGTATTGCAAGATCCTGGTTTGCTTGAGAGGCTGGCTTGTCAGCTTCAGCAACACACGTAAGCCTCATCCTGATTCGTGTTTGTATAAATATTTCATGTATTTGCTGTGTTTAATAAAAAAATAATCTAGAAGCGGCACTTTGTGTTGCGTCAATTTTCTGAAGTGAAAACTTCTTTAAGCGCGTTGTGCAATTTTGTATGGGGAAAATTTATATATTCGAGTTATCATTTTCACACATCATGCATAATGTTTTTAAATATAAGATACCTCTACCGATTCGTAATGTTTCAAATTGCAATATGTATATCGCGGTCGACTGAGGTTCTGTAGGTCGAGAGTTCAATTCCTGGTGTGGTACATTTTTTAATTGTTTTTTTTTATTTTCATTAAATACAATTAAAATTGGAATTAAAAATCACTAGAAAATGAATGTATTCAATTGAATATAATGAAAAATTGCTTTAAAAAGTGAAAGATCCGTAGCAAATGTTTTATCTCAATTCCATTAAAATCAAAATTATTGTTTTTTATTCATGAATTCATAAAAATCATAAAAGTTTCTTTTTACGAATTTGAAAAAAAAAAATTGAAAATGTAGTTTTTTCAAGTTATTGCTACTGTCTTTTTCCGTTTCGTTCAAATTATTATCATATCGATATTAACAAGAAAATTCATTATTTTTTTGCAAGCAGTGCTAAAGATAATAAAATATTGGTTTTTCCATCATTATTTCCCATAATTTCAATTCCGTGAAATAAAATAAGGAAAATAGAAATTACTATTTGAGTATGTTTCTCCTTCAATATGAATTGGAATTTTCTTAACAAATGATTGATGTTAATACAAGGGGCGTTGTGCGATTTTGCATGGGGAAAAATTTATATATTCGAGTCATCAAGCATTCGAGTTATCATGCTAAATAAATATTGAATCTATATATAAAATTGAAAGTATTTCTGTTTTTTTTTATGCATTAATACACCATTCATCCGATAATCATGAAAATTTGGTAAGTTAATGTGTACACTATCCCAAAGGTAACTGGCAAATTTTCTTTTTTCAAAAACTGCACCTCAGGGCTTATATATACTTATATATTGATGTTACGGGATTTTACCTAAATATTTGACGACCAATTCAGATCAAATCGAGAGGCGGTCTTAGGTGACCATTTCCGATTTGTCTGAAAATGCGTTAATAGATTCGTCTCGTGAAAAAAAAATCTGATTTGACCGAAAAAATTCAATAAGTGGTTTTTCATGAAATATTACCATACAAAGTTTCGCGAAAATTGGGAAAAATCAAAAAAGGAGTCAAATTCAAAAATTCACAGCTCTTTCATTTTTTATCCGATTTGGGTCAACAGTATATCTTTGGAAAGGTAATTTAGTCTTCTTTAAGATAAGTTATTCAAAATTTATTGTTGCTAAACGAAAGATGATCAAAATGTGAGTTTTAATATATTTTCACCCTGCGTCTCAAAACCTTACCTTTAATTTTTTTTTTTAAAGGTCAACAAATTGCCTTTTCAACGATATACTGTTCTTGATGGTACCTTGATTTGTTAGTGTTTTATTGAGTTTATGGGAGTTTATGGGATATGCCATGAATTTTCAGTACAAAGTTTTACCGCATGAGTAAAAAATCGACCATATTCTCTATTCGGTCACAGATAACTAACTAAATATCCCTTTTTTCTATAACCTCTAAAAACAAAAAATCCCAAAAAGTAACAACATGCTAAAACGATTAAAAATGTAAAAAGTTACAACGACAAGGCGCCAATATTACTTGTTCCTTTTGAAATGTCCATTTATTTTTAATTCTCTTTATCTCTCTCCCTCTAAAAAATAAAAACAATATTTTAAGAACTTAGGATAAGAAAAAATAAGTTTTAATAAGTTAGTTTGTTCAAATTTAGATTCAGTAAAAATTTAGAGTTAAATAAAAACAAAATAAGTGACATAATATATTTTTTACGAATAAAACTAAATAAAAAATAAGTACTAGTGCTATAAATATAAAATATTATTTTAATAAAATTATTATTTTAATAAAATTATATTAAATAAATATTTTATCAAAATGTTGTGTGCTGAGCCAAACATGAAATAACATTTGATTGAATGCATTTATCGCAGGAGTGAATGGAATGGAGCAATTCTTCGAACAAATTCTTGAAGATAGCCAAATTGAGAGTATACCATACAAACAATGGGTCAATCAAAGCGGTAAATTTTGAACTTGCTTATTTTTAAAGTACGCCATGGTTCAGTAATTTATTTTAATAATTTTTATAATTTTTTTTAAAAAATAGGTAGAACGAGCTTGGAAAATATTACGCGTTCTTCCGATGATTTCATTGCATCTTATAGTATGCAGCTGGCAACTTTGATTCCACACAATTTCATCGCGAAGAAACAATCTGATTTTTTGAAAATGAAAAAGGATCAACATCAAGGCGAGTTTATTGTAATCTCCGACTTTGCGGAAAATTATCACTGCGTTATTCAGGTATATATTCATCTCCAATCGATTCGAAAAATTGGTTGGATCTACCATTTTATATTAAATGCGAAACTTTTTAAGGACGAAGTACAGTCAGCACATTGGAACCAGCAGCAGGTTACACTTCATCCGTTTGCGATTTATTTCAAAGATGAGAGAGATGTGTTGAAGTTCAAAAGTCTTCTGATAATTGCCGAGAGTCTGAAGAACAACAATGAAGCAGTATACCAATTTCAGCAGGAACTTTTTAAATTCTTGGATGAAACTTTCCAATTCGTCACAAAAATATACTTCTTTTCGGATGGAGCAGCTTCGCAGTACAAAAACAAAAAAAATTTTTTTCAATTGCGTCAACATAGAAAGGCCCATAATTTCGATGTTGAATGGCATTTCTTTGCCACGGCGCATGGAAATGGCCGTTGCGATGGTATTGGAGCTGCCTTTAAGCGCAACGCAACAAGAGCTAGTCTCCAGAAAAAATTCGAAGGCCATATAACAACTGCAAAAGAGCTCTACCAATGGGCCATTTCGAACAAAGACTCGGCCATTGCCTTTCGCTTTTGTCCGGAAGGAAAATACAAGAAAATTGAAAAGTGATTTAAAAAAAAGTTCAACAAAGTGTCAAGTATCGCAGGAACACAAAAATTTCAATGCTTTACTCCAATCAACGACAAAGAAATTAAAGTCTCAAGATTCTCAGCTTCGAATGATTTTACAATCTTTAAATTAATTAATTAAACAGAATTTAAAGAAACCATTATGCGGAACACTATTTACAGATCGAAAAAAAAATAAACTAAATCATATCATTTCCTGTTCTGTCATTTTTTAATTTTTAATTTGTTCAATTTTTTAATTTTCTTTTACTATATATGTATTTGTGTTTTTCTAATGTTCTTGATAGTCTTAGGATTTGTGTCACTACTGGGCAAGAATTGGGTCTCGGCCTGTTTGCCATCGTCGATTAAATAAATAAATAAAAAGTGTATTCATACAAATAATAAAATCGAAACTTCAAGAAAATCGATAATTTGTTTAACTTAGAGGTCAAAGGTTACGTGAGAGGTCATTCACCTGTATGGATATAAATATAGATTTTGTCAAAACAATCAATATTGCCGAAGAGCGAAGTTAATTATCTGTGACCGAATAGAGAATATGGTCGATTTTTTACTCATGCGGTAAAACTTTGTATTGAAAATTCATGATATATCCCATAAAAAACTCAATAAAACACTAACAAATTAAGAAACCATCAAGAATAGTATATCGTTGAAAAGATAATTTGTTGACCTTGAAAAAAAAAATTAAAGGTAAGGTTTTGAGCCGCAGGGTGAAAATATATTAAAACTCACATTTTGACCATCTTTCGTTTAGCAACAATAAATTTTGAATAACTTATCTTAAAGAAGACCAAATTACCTTTCCAACGATATACTGTTGACGCAAATCGGATAAAAAATGAAAGAGCTGTGAATTTTTGAATTTGACTCCTTTTTTGATTTTTCCCGATTTTCGCAAAACTTTGTATATCTCATGAAAAACCACTTATTGAATTTTTTCGGTCAAATCAGTTTTTTTTTACGAAACGAACCATACTTTAGTCCCTTCTTTTAGCATAAGAGATATCTTGAGATATCGTGTACCACTGGCAATAACAGTGAGGTATCACTAGCCAAAGTGATACTTTAGGAGTGCTGGCAGATGAATTTTTTTCAATTAACGATAGCCTTCCTTATAGTCTTAGTTATGGAATATTCTTTGATGCTAAAACGCTTTTTTTTTTAAAATAAGATTGTGTTTGGTAGTATAAATTACAATGTGTGTCACGACAATACACAAAAACCTTTTAAGAACAAAGTCCCACAAAAACATGCTTTCTAAGGTATTGAGAGACGCAAATTTTTTATATGATATGTTTTGATTATTTTAAATATAAAAATATGGAGGGGCTGAAATCTCAAGCTGAGATATCAAGACTTCGGTCTGGGTTAAGGATTTTGATATAGTTTTCGGCAAAACACTTTTATGAGGACATGGTTTTTATTTTTGGGCAGCAATGTATACAAACATAACTTTTTGTTAAAAGACTTGTATTTTTTTATCTCTGTTTAGATATGTATTACAAAACTAACACATAACATCAATACGTGTCGGAAAATTATAACAGATCATATATTAACATAGTTTAGTGAAAAGATTATACATTCAGCAAACTACTCAACAACCTCTCCATATAGCGTTTCGAGAAAATATTTCAAAATCACAAATTCATATTTCTTTCAAAATTCCAAAAATATTGTACAAATTAATTAAATTAAAAATTCAAACTTTTCCAAACAAAGTCCTAAAAATATTTCAAAAATTATTACAAAATCAAAGATTAAAACTTGTTTCAGAAATTCTAAAAGTATTGTAAAAATTACAACAAAATCAAAAATTGTAACTTTTACCAAAATTATAAAAATTGTAATAAAATCAAAAATTTAAAATTTTTCAAAATTCTAAAAATATTCCAAAAATTCTTACAAAATCAGAAATGGCAACTTTTTTCAAAATTCCTAAAATTAGAATAAAATCAAAAATTTAAACTTTTTCTAAATTCTAATAAAATCCCAAAAATTCAAAATTCAAACTTTTTCCAGAATTCTAAAAATATTGCAAAAATTATAACAATATCAAAAATTGAAACTTTTTCCGAAATTATAAAAATTATAATTAAATCTAAAATTTAAAATTTTTCAAAATTCCAAAAATATTCCAAAAATTCTTAAAAAATCAAAAATTGATTTTCGTAATACAAAATTCTTTTTCGTAATATCAAAAATATTTCAAAAACTATGACAAATTCAAAAATGTCCATGTCCAATTTCATTTTCAATTACATTTTCAGCAAACTACTCAAAAACCTTCCACTTAGCGATTTGAGAAAATATTACAAAATCTCAAATTCATATTTCTTTCAAAATTCCAAAAATATTGTTAAAATTTTGATAAAATCAAACTTTTTTCAAAATTCTAAACTCATTCCAATATTTATTACAAAATCAAAAATCAAAATTTTTTGTTCAAAATTCCAAAAATTTTAATAGAATCAAAAATTTTTCAAAATTCTAAAAATATTACAAAAATTCTTACAAAATTAAAAATTAAAACTTTTTCCAAAATTCTATGAATATTGCAAAAATTATTACAAAATCAAAAATACAAACTTTTTTCAAAATTGCAAAAATATTTCAAAAACTATAACAAATTCAAAAATGTCCATGTCCAATTTCATTTTCAATTACATTTACGTCATAAAAACAGCTACATTTTTTTTCCAAAAAATTGGCTAAAAAAATAAATAAAATCAGTTTTCGACACACTTGACATTATTTTTTTGACAAACTTATAATGCCATAATTCTCAATAATAATAATTAATTTTCATGTATTACAAATTATTAATTTTATTTTTTTCCAAAAAATTGGGCAAAAAAATAAATAAAAATCTTTCTTTTGACACACTTGACAACATTGTTTTGACAAACTTATAATGCAATAATCTAGATTTTGGTCTCACATACCAATCCCGACCATCAAGATTTCTCCAAATTCCACCGCGATTCCATATTATGAACCAACCAAACTTAAGTCCACGAGTAAATATTTTCGAACTCTAATCTCACCTGTACGTCATCAGTGCAAACCGACGATAAGGATAATTGGGTTGATAAAGCATTGTTACACACATCGGTTACCCGATTCTCCAACGGGCTTTGCAAGGAATGGTCGATCAGATATAAAATGGTTATCATAGTCATTGCAGCAGAGATTTATCCATCTGGGTAAAACTAAACTTTATCAAACACCTACTCTAACCTCTTCCTTTGTTAGACGTCATATACTACTGAAAGCAAGTGATCATGCCCATGCACCAGAGCCTCAAATGGCGATCAATGCTTCATAGAAAACTACTGTTGAAACAGTTCTTCGTAGTGTTCGGAGAAATGTCAATGTCGGAGAAATTGGTGATATTAATGACGTAATTAAGTGATTAACTGTAATAAAAGATCGGTGAACCGATAAAGAGGTTCGTGAATAGACCCGGTGATACCTTTAATAATTTTTTCAGAAGACTCTCTATGCTATCAGACCGTTTGGAGGTTCCTTTATCGGAGCGAGACATGTTGAATTTGTTGAGAATGATCCTCAAAACTGAGTATAAGAAAGAATTACTCCCCATTATGACAAACAGGGTAGCTCACTTACGGGAGCTTTGTCATAATAGTGAAAAATCGAGACGGACGGCTCAGCAACGAGCTAGGAAGTCTCCAGCATTTAGATCAACTCAAACCTTTTTTGTAGGTAGCACCTCGAAGGAAGCAGTAAAACAAGAAGATTCCATCAGGTTTTGCCTATTACAAATGTCGAAGTCAACCTTGGCTTCACCCGAGATAGCTGCTTTAAATCATCTTATTTCTTCACGAGGGTGGTCTCCAATAGCCTATGTTGAAAATAACGACATAACCCAATTTCAGAAGCCATAAAAAAAATAATGGTAGATGATTCTCGAAGAGTGAGTCCTTGTACAAAACAAGATGCTTACCCATTTCCACAAATTGACGGCGTTCTGAGTCGTCTGCCTCAAGCTAACTTCATTTCCTGTTTGGATCTGTAGGACGCTTTGTGGTAAATTCCATTAGAACTTACCCCATGAGAAAAAACTGGTTTTACGGTTTCGATAGGCCGTTATATCAGCTCGTATGAATGTCCTCAAACCATAACTTAGTTGAGGAATCAAGTGATACCTCTCCATTTGAGATCGTGTATGTTCAATTCATATACCTAGACGATCTTCTGATATTTACTGAAACGTTTGACAAGCATACTTGAAGCATACCAGATCGCATACTTGAAGCATACAAGAAGAGCGATATCTAGGGTATGTAGACGGCAGAGGCGTATTAAAAGTCGATGACGATAAAACCCCTGCCATAATCAAGTTTCCCGTTTCTCGACCGTTCCCCGTTCCATGGCCGGTTATTACCATCGGTTCATCGGTTCATGGGTTTACCTCACTTTCGGTTCCGATATCTGATTCACTAGAAAAGTCAAAAAGTAAACTTGTCTGGGCACAAGAAGCTGATGTTGCTTTTAATTCGTTAAAAGGTGCATTGACTTCAGCTCCGTTCTAGTTATTCTGGATTATCGTAAACCATTTGTACTACAGTTAGATGCGAGTGATGATGGTGTGAGTTGTGTGTTGGACAGTTGGACAAGGAGAGTTTCGTACACCCTGTTGATTACATGTTCAAGAACCTGTACCGAGCTCAAGGAAATTACTCAGTCACTGAAAAAGAATGCCTAGCTGCTATTCTAGGCAAAAACAAGTTGCGAGCATATATCGAGGGTCACTTGTTCAAGGTAATTACCAATCGCTCCCCTCTTAAGTTGCTGCTAAATCAAAACGATTTGTTTGGAAAACTTGTCCGATGAGCTTTGATATCTCTATTGAACATCGACGAGGAAGTTTAAACATCGTCCCGGCTTCATTTTCCAGAATGTTTGCGGCAGATGCCTTAACAACGAGCTTTAAAGAACCATTCCAAATTGATTGGATGTCTCCTGTTTCTAACTCGGATGATTATACAAAACTGATAAAAATCATTTATGTTAATCGATCAATAATCGATCCATGATTTGTGACCATCAAATGACCTACTATTTAAGGAAATTATCTCTGATTCAGCTTACGAGCCGCAAGCAAAAAGGGTTTGGAAGTCATGGGTTTCTGAAGAACAAATGGCGCAGTTTATCTCCCGAGCGTATGAACCCCAGCATTTTCTCACGATTGAATCACCAAAACTTTACATCAATTACGACGTTTATATTACTAGCCATCATGTTTTAACAGGTTCACAATTTTGTTTCTCAATGTGAAATATGCAAGACCACGAAAATTTTTTACACTTTACTCCGTGTCTCAATGATCGATCACTAGAAAACGTTTAGATTAAGTCAACAATTGTTGACGAGACCAAAGGCTATGTTGGTCGTATTAGACCACTTTAAGAAATTCCCCGTTCTATTCCAGCTTAAGAAGAGTAAATTAGTTTTACGATAGGTCAGTTTTTTATCTTTTGAGTGCAACAAAAATCGTTAACCGTGGCTAAGCCGTTCTCGCTATTTGAGATCTAAATTACTTGAATATTAATTTCTAGAAATTTTTCGAACCACCTTAATCTAAAAAAAAACAATTTAAGCTTTTTCTACAAAACAGATATTTTTTTATTTTATCTTTACTAAAATTGTTTGCCAATCATAAAATGGATCAAAAATGAAGGATTTTAGCGTCGGTCGTCCAGATCACGAATTTCATCCAACCAAAACTTGTTTGTTTTATTGAGGCAGAAGCAACTTCCACAGTTGATCAAAACCCTGTGCTCGTCCAGCTGGAATGCCTTGTTACGTCAGCCACATAAGGCAGTTGACATCTCTAAGAAAAATTAGCGATCAGTTGCAACAAATTTAAATACAGATGGAATGCTAACCTATAACTACACTTTTGCTACTCCGTTATAATACCCCACAAAATAGTTGGCCTGTGCAACGTAAAACAGTTAACTTAATTTTTCACCGTCAAACCGTTGCCATTCAAAAACCATTCTTGTTGCTGTTCATAAATGAAACATTTTAAAGATCGTCCAAACTAGCTTGTTAATAAAATCAGGTTTTTTCTTGAGTAGGGTTGCCAAAGAGTTTTTTGAATCTATTTAGAACAAACAAACCCCAAAATGTTTGTTCAATATTTGAGTAAAGTTTTCATTCTGCAAAGCAAGCTCGAGTGCAAAAGACATCGTCATAAGCTTAATATAAAACTTAATGAATTCCATCGCGTTTTCTTGCTTTAACGCATGAGGATTGTCAGCTTCAGTTCGTCAATTTTGATAATGGTAAGTGGGAGCTCCTTTGATTTGAAGGGAATTTCCAATGTCGAAATTCGCTTCAAATCAAAGTAGCTCCCACTTACTATTATCAAAATTGACGAACTGAAGCTGACAATCCTCATGCGTTAAAGCAAGAAAACGCGATGGAATTCATCAAGTTTTATATTGAGCTTATGACGATGTCTATTGCACTCAAGCTTGCTTTGCAGAATGAAAACTTTACTCAAATATTGATCAAACATTTTGAGATAGGAAACTATGACAGGAAACTAGCTCTTTGTAGTTCACAGCTAATAAACTGCAGTAACAGTAAAGAATAATTTCTTAATCAACCACAACACTTTTTCGTTTTTCACTTATGATGCGACTTCATTGCATTTTTATTAACATTTTTATTAACAATCATCGGTACACCTGATTTTTGTTTGAGCTACTCAAAGCATCAATGTTATAATAGTTTTTGTTTATATATTTGCATTCTATTTACAACGTTTCAAATTTTTTTTATTTTCCTTGTTTTTAATAAAAACGCTAACGTTTAAATTTTTCTCTTTTAATTATAATAATGAAACAGAGAAAGAAATGAGTTGTTGCAATACATGAACATTTCCAGTTCTTATTGATTGTATTCTTAATTGATGAAAAGGGTGGTCATATTTTCTGTGCGTGTTTTACGTGTTAATAAACCAACAAGAAGATGTTTGTGTGGTAAATGGAATAACCAGTGGCTTCATAATTGTTTTGTTTTGTAAATGTATTGAGAATAACAATATGAATAACGAGCATTTGTTTTATGCAATCAACTCTTCCTTCTTTCTTGTTTAGAGTAATTAAAAACTGTATAAGCAAAAACATTTTTTAATATGAGTTGAGTTGTAAATTAAATTTAAAATCAAAATATTCTTAAATTTAATGTTAAAAAAATTTATGAAAGGAAAAAAAAGAAAATTATGATGTTGTGTTTGTCAAATAATGTATATATACCTAAAAGTAGTTTTATCATGAAATGAAGTTCTAAAAATAAAAAAAAAATGTATTTTTTACTGTGTTATAATTAATGTAAATAAATGTGATTTTTTTAAAGGAATAAAAGAAAAGTATGTATATAGAAAAAAAATATTTTTACTGTGGATATGATTATTGTTCACAAATATGATTTTTAAGTAATAAAAGACAGGTTTATAAGTAAAAATAATCTTAATAAGGTTTCGTGTCCTATGTTTGGTTAGAATACTTGCATAAAAAAAATTGAATGAATAAAAAAATTAATAATAATAATGATATAAGAAAAGAAAAAGAAAGTTTTTGGTACTTAATCACGTTATCGCATATTTGTTTTCCTGTCCGCCGTGCTTGTGAATGAATAATGCGCAGAAGCATATTTTGAATATACAGGAAATCTTCACGATTCCAGATGCTTGTATAACGTGTCAAAAACTAGTGCTTTTTATGAAAAACGTAAAAGCACTGCAAGAAATCGATTATGATGTTTGGTACTGTAAATGAAGTAATACAGGAGGTGAAAAATAACTGGACCTTTTATCGGAGCATCAAAACACCAATCAACAATTAAGTTAAGTTTATTTTTTATATTTTATTTTCAAATTCGATTTTATTTTGAGTTGTTTTAGACCACATTGGTCTCGTAAAATAAATTAAATTATTCTTGTGTTATGTTATAGATTTTCCTTGTTAGAGTCCGCGTTTTAGTTCGTCCCTTCCTGTTTCATTATAAAAATTTAAAAGAGTCCCTTGGATAATAGATACCGTAAAAATCTATGATTATTTCTAAAATAATAGTCGATTGCGACAAATGTTTGGACTGATGTGCACATTTTTATAAATTAGTATCTTGAGAACAAAACCATAACGGTGCAAGAAAAAAAATCATTATTTTTTTCAATGCGTCAGATTATAAAATTTCGAACGCATATAAAACGACTGATATTGGATGAGTCATTTGCTTGCACTTTGATTTCGATGTCACCCTGGGTTTGAGTTTCTAAAATCTTTCGGTTCACGCTGTTCTTACACTGTTAATTAATCATTTTAAAATGTTTATAAAGAAATACGTTTTTTTGTATCACTTATGTATCACTTTGTATCACTGTACGACGAGTATGGTCCGTCCAAAATTTCTACGTTTTGGGTTGTCCAGAAAACGATTTACATGAGCTAAAATGTTAAACTATAAAGTAAGTGAATCTTAACAGAATGCATAATGGGTCTGAAAATAAGACATCTGATATAAGTTAATTTTTTTAGCACTAGAGCTACTTGATCAACGAATGTCAACTTTCAATTAATTGTATCTTCTAGAGTTATTTTTGCAAAGTAAAGTCCAAGTAGACTGACCTTTGCACCAAGTGAAGTTGGCGCTCAACATAAACTGTTTGCGATATTTTCATGAAGATATTGAAGCATATGTGACTTTAAACAAATACATTTAGAGCTTGTGAAGCTTTCAACTGGAAATAAATAAATCAAAGCGATTCGAAACATCCAAACTGTTAGAGTAAGTAAGCTAAACAGTTAACAGCAGCTTCATTGTAAATATAATTGAGCAAAAAGTTGTCTAAAGTTTATTAACTTACCTCTTCCACCTGTTTAAAAACTCGTATTAAGTTTTTCCCCGCTAGTTTTCCTATGTCTTCTTCTGTCCATTTTTCAGAAACTAATAATTCAGCAAAAAGATATGGATATTTTGAGACGTCTTCGAGTCCTTTAGGAACTCTGTGAAATAATATTTAGAAAGTTATATAATAATAGAAACAGTATGTCCTACATTTAAACTTACAAATTTACACCATCGTATCCAGCACCAATCCCTACATGATCGATACCGGCAACATCTCGGATATGATTTATATGAGCTGAAAAGATTGTTTTCATGTATTATATGCTGAAAGGAAGCTTTAAGTCTTCATGTGATCAAAATTAGATGAAATAAAATGAGAATATTTCCAAAATATGCCGGGGTTCCTAGACTCGTTGTTCAATTTGGATATCTCATTTTTGTCCATTTTGCACGATTTTTAACGATTTGTTTCAAAACTTGTAGAATGATTCGATTTGGTTTCAGTATGCAAACACTATTCTGGTTTTGGTCGCACTTCTACTTTTCCTTAAATTTTTGAAAAAGCGTTAACATTTGTAAAAACTGTTCTTTAATTTTCTGGGATTCTATTGAAAATGGAACTTAAAAGCTTCACAAAGTCAGTCATCTCCATGTCTACGCGCCTCTGTACTACACGAGATTCTCACACCTATTATCGCACGTCGTGTACAACATGATTAATCTCCATGATGCGCAAACGAACGACCTTGGTGTGGGATGGGGTAACGAAACAGGACTAGCAAATGGAATCGATCAGTGGTATCATGTGACCCATACCACGGATCTGTCAGGCTAGGTCTCATTGAAAAAACCCAGCCATTTGTATACTAGGCAGGCTTGAACCGTATTTTGCTTTGCCAAGTAATCAAGGCTCTAATTGGATGACTCTTTTTCTATAGACCAGCCTTGAGGGCTGGAAAACCGTCTGAGGTGGGTACTTCAAATACCTTTACGAAGGAAATATCTCCAAAGGACTAAAAGAAAAACTCTTTGGAACGGAAAAAGAAGTCCTCAACAGTCAGAGTAGAAATATGAAGCAGAAGAGAGTTCTCTATGCCGCTACATAATGCAGCGAAGAAACCCAAGTGAGCCACCCATCAAGAGAGATAACGGTAACATCTCACGTCAAGCACAGGCTATACGGGTGCAATTAAGGCCACTAAGGTAGCTATTCTGGCTAAAGACTATCTCCAGGCAATCCTAAGCACGGAGGTGAAAAATTATGTGCTAGTGCTAGCATCTTTTTTACACCTGATTACGTTGTGGTAGTATGTGACGACTGGCATACGGTAAATGACTTGTGTTGTTTGACCTAAAGTGCGAGTCGGTACATATTTGTTAATATTGTGATCCCTCAAAAAGGGATCATCATTCTCTATTTTTTTTTTTTTTTTTTTTTAATAAAATGTGTTGTGTAATAGGGTTTAGAATATGTGTCACAACAACACATAAATACCTTTTAAGACCTAGGTCTAGACCTGGGTCCCACAACAACTGGCGTTCTGAGGTGTAGATTAACACTTTTTTTAAACATCTGTGGGTTGAAGCCACCTGAGACTAAGTGTTCCGGCAAACTATTCCATTTGTACGCAGTTCGGACAAAGAAGTCTCTCTGCGATCTGCCAGTATGACAGCGCGGGATCTTTACCGTTTCACTGGTTGCGGCAGCCGATTGCCGAGTGGAACGGGGGTAAGAATAAGTTTGAGGCATGATGCCGCTGATTTCATCTGAGCACTGCTGATGACGATATTTGTAAAAAACAACGAGGTCAGCAACAGTGCGACGATGTTGTAGGGAATCAAGTTGTGATGTCAAAGTTCGATCACCTACAATTCGTATAGCTCGCTTTTGAACAGAGTCCAAGAGGGCCAAGATGGAAACAGAGGCAGCACCCCAAACTTGACAGCAGTACTCCATACAGGGACGAATATAGGACTTATAAACATGGAGCAATTGGTATGGAGTGAAAAATTTGTGCTGGACAGGCTAACGAGAGAACCCCGCATGGTTATTTGGAAGTCGAGATGAGGCCACATGCAACCCTCTAACTCTATGAATCAACGACAGGGTAAAACCTGCCTTATCGGGAGTTGGTTTTCCTTAACAACTGATATGGCCAAGTTCTTGTCCATGTGCCTAGGATGGTGAAGTTAGTGTAGGTGGATCAGAGTACCTCATATACCACTTTCACCAAAAGATGTGGTCCCAACCGTAATAACATCCAGTGTAGTGCAAGAAACGCTTGTAGTAGGATTTGACTATACTTTTGCAGTAAATTGTAGTAGCATCGAGGCTGTCACATAGGAGTGGGTTGAGGTTATTAATGGATGAAGGAAAAAATACGCCCCTCTCCGACAAAATCTAGGGCATGGGGCAATGCCATGCCATAACACATATCAGCTCATTGGCCAGAATGTGCATTAAAAACAGCTAAGGGCCACGCTGATACAGTAACCCAAGCTTCACAAAAAAGAGTTAGAAGAGAAAACAAGTAGAATAAAACCCATCCTCATGGGGAGTTTCATAACTGAATCTGCACTGGAGACAAATTTTCTTGGAGTAGTTGACGATAGTTTACTCCTGTGAAGCAACCAAATGAAAGCAGTGGTGAGCAAAGCCATATGAGTTAAATTCATTCTATCTAAATACAAATTAAAAAAATGATCCAGCATTTTTTCTTTAAAACTCCCTCTTCAACCAAATCCTTAGATCCAAAATTAATAACCAATAATCATTTTAAATTAAAATTTACAAGCTTGACAAATTCCAAAAAAAATGAAAATGATTTAATTTTCCTATTCATCACAACTCATCTTCTATAATTTAAACAAACTTTGATCTTTTATCACAGTTGGTGCTCCAAAAAAGACGACAGCAAAGAAAAATCTTTAATATTTCGATTTAATTTATTTATTGAATTTTCACAAAATTCACAAAAAATAAAAATATAAAAAAAATGTAAAATCATTCCCTTTTCATCAAAAGTCGGCAAAATGAATTAAGAAAAAGGATTGCAAAAACGGAAAACCCAAAATGTGGAAATCAATCAAAAAAATATGTAACAAAAAAAAAAGAATAACAAAATGCGACAAATCGAAATCAATTTGGTCCAGATGGTGATTGTATTATAAATTTATTTAAAAAGGAAAAAAAAGAAGATTAAGACTAAAGAAGATTAAGAAAATGTTAAGAAAAAATTTAATCCATCTGTTTCAAGTCGTAAAAGTATTAGGTTTTATAAGAATTAATTATTTTTCTCGTACCTACAACATCACGGAGTGTAGCTGTTTCCCCACAACTAACAAAATGTGGATAAAATGCAACCATCACAAGTCCACCATTAACAGCCTGAAACAGAGTTTTATAAAATTATAACATGAAAAAAAAAACTACGTTAAATACTTACAATCCTTTTTAATACATGATCTGGTACATTTCGAGAACTATTACAAATAGCATGTGCGGATGAATGTGAAAAAATTACAGGTGCCTTAGAGGTTGCCAGAGCATCAAGCATTGTTGGAACTGAAACATGTGATAAATCGACTATCATACCTAAACGATTCATTTCAGTTACAACTAATGTTCCAAAATGTGACAAACCACCTATATGTGGTACACGACCAGGCTCATCTACTTTACAACAATCCGCCCATGGAGTATTACATGTATGTGTTAACGTTAGGTATCGTGCACCAAGTTGATAAAACATTCGAAGGACACCTAAACTTGTTCCAATCGCATGTCCTCCTTCAACTCCAATTAAACTCGCTAATTTTCCACTTTTATGGCTATCTTCGATTCCTGTTTAAACATTATTGATATTACTTCCAAAATATTTATGAAAATAGTCTAATTAAATTACCTTTTGCTGTCGTAACCAATGACATATGTTGAGGATATAAGTTTACTAATCTTCGTATTAAATCTATTTGTTCCAATGTTAGTTGTACTGCATCTAAATGCTGTGACGAACAAGGTGCATAAGCTGACCAAAACTGAAATTTAAAAAGGTCAGTTATAAAATTTTCTTTAAAAAAAAAAGGTTTTCCCACAACAACAAATGTTATTATAATTAGCTCAATCAATTTATCCAATTTGGTTTATTATAAATTTTCTCTGATTCCCTATTGTATTGTATTTTTTTTTTTTTTTTAGATTTTCCATTGAATGAAAATTTTATTTTAGTTTTTTTTCTTTCTAAGTTAATTTGAAGTTTTTCTTATTGTGATTACATCTATTGTTATTACATTTGTTTTTTTTTTTTTTTTGAAAGAAATATATATTCCGGAATTTCCAAGAAATTTTTTTAGTTTAAAGAAAATAAATACGAAAATAAAGTTTGAATTTCCAATTTTCTCATTTACGATATCAATTTTTTATGGTATTGTGGTGATGAAAAATCGATCAAAAACATATCATGAACATTGAACTGAGTTAAATTAATAAACTTTTTAGTTGCTATTAAGAAAATTAAAGAAAATTTCTATTTATAATATTTTCTTTATTTTAATTTTATAAATTCTACTATAATTGAAAACATCATTTTTATGTACATAATGAACCACAGTAGGAAAAGTAAATTTTATGGAATTTTCTTTTTTGCTTGTAAAAACTATATATAAAACCGGATGAACAGGAAAACAAGAAAATGGAAAGTTTAACGAGTAATAAAAAAAGCAGATTTGAATTATTAAGTGAAAGTTTCTTTTTGCTGACGATTTAATATTTGATTGCATTTTCTTTACTTTTAAGGAATTGATTTTTCTATTTAAAGCTAAAAATCAAATATTTATTAAAGTTTAACTGGCTGGAATTTTGTCGTGGAGCTGTGAGCTTTATTGATTAACAATGTCTAACAGACCAACACAGCGTTGAAGGTTTTACAGAAATGCTTGGGATGGACAAATTGGTATGAAATCAAATTAATCAAAGATATTGCTATCAATGTTTAAACCACAAACTGGTTTATTTCTCTATTCCATTGATAAACTTCCTTAATTTATTTCGGATCCGATCTGTAAGTGAAAAAAGCTGGTTTCGGTTTCTGATTTTATAATATTTTCCTACAATTTCAGAAACTCATAATTTGATTTGCTAGACTGCTAGAGAATGAACTATTTTTATTTACAATAATTATAACTGGTTTTGAAAATTCACTGTTATTTTTACTTCACTTTGTATTGTCACTGTAGTTTACTTTGTACCCGCAACGAATGTTTCTACACTGTTAAACATTTTATAAAATATAATTTTCAAAGATGGTGTTGATGCCGTAAGTCAAGCATTTTTAAATTTTTTTTCGCAATATGCAAGTTCCAATATTACCCTAAAACTTGCATTGATTTGCTACGAATCTATTCACCCCAAAAAAGTTCATTTGTTAAAACACTGTCTTATTCATGAACCAACGCGTTTAATGTGATTCTTGAATCAACAAATTTAAAAAACTTATCCGATACACACGATTTATCGCTTTTTTCGGAATTTTTTTCTCTGAATGCAGTCCTGAATGGTATATCTTTATAAACTATTGGTTTATGAACTTTTCCATAGACTTTTTTCCTGAAAAAAAATTTGTGCCGCTAATTAAAAAAAAAATTTCTACCGTTAAAATAGTTTAAATTTAAGAAATTAAAAAAAAATCCCTATTTATTTGCATGTATTTGCATAACAAACGAATTACTAAAAAATTATATCTCTTTGTATTGTTATTATTGAAAGTCAAACAGTATCAAATGTAGAGCAAAATTAATATAATTTTGAGTTCGATTGAATAGAAAAAGGCAAAAAAAAGTTTAAATTGATTTTTGGTGTATCTATAGTATAAATTAAATTTAAAAAAAAATATTGAGAAAAGAAATAGCAGTCAAGTTATGTTATGATGTTCGTGCCGAAAGTTGTTTGATTATCAAGTATGATTCAGTTGTTAATATAAATATGTCTTTGTGCTAAGCACAAACATATAGCGTTTGAACGAACATATAATCTTATACAAGAATGTTTGAATACTATAATTCTGGGCTATTGTTTTGCAAAATATAATGATGCTTGGTAGTCACATCTGATAGACAATGGTCATTCTCCAGCGCAAAACACTTTTCCATCTGTTATGCAGCAACTTTGGGCTTATACAATTCTTGTATGATAAATTCAATATTTTACATATAAATTCGATTACTAAGCATAACGTACGTAACCATTTGGGCCATTTCAATGTTGAATTATTTAAATTTTTTTATTACATTTTCTATCTAACGTATGTAAACATTCAGACGATTCAATATTTTAATGTTATGCAGATATTATTTGTTTTATATTCATGGCAGGTTTTAATTAAGCTTTGTTATATTTTCTCTTTTGAAATGTTTCTCTGTGTTGAACTAAAAATCTGGAATTGCTTCGTTTTTTTTTCATTCGTGTACATGTAGATTTGCAACAACAATTGAGATTAAATCTATCTCTATATATTAAAATAATTCACCTCACAGGTGGTTTCATATTTGTTTTGATTGTCGTTTTTGATGCGACGATTGGAAATTTTTGGGGAGACCCAATGTATACGTTTTTTTATGGATATAATAGTATTGATTGTTTTAAGAGAATAATGTAACGACAAAACAATTGAGAATTGCTTATCTATTCTTTTTCTCTCGTTTATTTTAGACTAAAATATAAATATCGCCAATTTAAGGTATGAAGAGAAAAAAATTAGTTTTATGTTGATTTTTTCACCATTTATTTTTTGATAAATTTTTTTACGGGAATTTTATATGTGAATTATTAAATTATATCTGCATTAAGTTTTTTTATTTATTTTTTATTTCATGTATCAATTCATATTAATTTACCAAATAATTCCGAATTTTTTCTGTCCGCTGGAGGGACTTCAAAAATTTTTTTTCCAAAAATAGGTATAGTCAATAGACAGGTCCGAAAGGAGGATATGTTTGATAACTGTACCAGGAGTGTGTAAAAAAAAACATCAAGTTTGTCAAAAATAGCATTTTTTCATATATTTTGCATAAAAACATTCATTTTAAGTGATAATGATTTGGAACAAATAATGTGGAGAAACATTGATGGTCGTGATTGGTATGTGAGACCAAAAAACTAGATTATTGCATTGTCAGTTTGTCAAAAAAATGCTGTCAAGTGTGTCAAAGATTTTTCTTTATTATTTAACCCAATTTTTTGGAAAAAAATAAAATTAATTATTTGTATGACGTGAAGTTTTATTATTATAATTGAGAACTGTGGCATTATTTTAAGTTTGTTAGAAAATTGTTGTTAAGTGTGTCCAAAAAAAATGACGTTATTCATTTTTTTAGCCAATTTTTTGGAAAAAATATTTAGTTGTTGGTATGACGTAAATGTAATTGAATATGAAAGTGGACATAGATATTTTTGAATTTGTTATAGCTTTTGAAATGTTTTTGGAATTTTGAAAAAAGTTTGTATTTTTGATATTGTAATAATTTTTGCAATATTGATAGAATTTTGGCAAAAGTTTTAATTTTGGAACATTCTTATTATAACCTTGTTTTGCCGGGTATAAAATTTTTTATTTTATTATTTTGTTTTTCCTTAAATTAATTTATATATTTCGGGCTAGGCCCATTTTCAGGATTATTAATAATAATAATAAAAAATTATATCACAATCAGAAAAAATAAATTTTTGACATAAATTATATAAACAAAATTTGATATACAATTTAACATGAGTTACTATGTGGAAAAGTTTTTGGACTCATCAAAGACAGGCGCGTCACAAAGTGTAAAATATTTAGTAATTATCAAAATGAAATCGGCGAGGGTCCAGAGAATACAAAAATGGTAGGGTCCAGCGTCAGTGATCCAAATAACGAATTTTAGCTTTTACCGAACGGTTGGTGTACGATGACGTTCATACCGTGTGAAAGCGATGTGTTTGTTAGTAGACTTCTTGATCAAGTCACATATTTCAAAAATTCAATAACTTCGTCGTATTATTAACAACATTAATCTATTTGAGGGATGTAGATTTTTCTGATGTAGTCAGTTGTTTTGTTGCGAACGAATGTTCTTTTGACAAGGCGATTAGATGTTTGGTGTAAAAATAAATGTAAAAAATATTGAATTCAACTGTTAACCCGAAGTATGCCTACACAGTTAAAAAAAAGTTGAATATGTAATGCAAATTGCTACACATATAGGTCCTACGGAAGTTTCCATTACAAAACAATACAAAGCTTGCTATATAAAGTTAAACTAATGCTCTTTGCATCAATATTTAACAAAGTACTTGGAGTAAAATAAAAAAGCTTGTTGTTTAAAATTGTCTGTTATTTGCATTAAATAAATTACACGCAACATTTTTGTTAGTATGATATTTTAATGCAAATTACATCATAAATTATGATTCATAATTTCGAGTTACTTTGATTATTACGCACCTCCTAAATTAATCAAATTAAAATAAAAAAATTACAACGGAAAAAATTAAAACATACATACCACCTTAATCACTATTATTATAGACTTTCAGCTGAGAAGCATAACTAAAACATACATGCAACGATTTTGGCTATATATTTCTAAAAGGGATAATACTCTAGTGAATTTTGAAATTTCATTAATGTATTAAATTGTAGCAAGGTGCATTAAAACTTCTAGCTGTTCTATAGAAATAAATAATGATGCAAGAGTTGTTTTAAATTTTATAGAAATGCATTGGAATTAGGTTTAATGCAACATTTACTTTACAATTCAATAATAACCTGCAACGCATAGTTCCTATTGCAAGACTTGCTTTAAATATTGCAGTTACTTTTTCAACTGTGTAATTTTAACAATTTACTCCCTTTTTTGATAAGTAAATTTCGTTGAAGAAGTTTAAGTTTGTATCAGAACATATCGCACTGCGCCCATCTGATATAAATGTTTGTCTTATTTTACATGTCAGAAGCAGCGATTGGTGGGTTTTGCTCTTGCAAATCTGAAGATCTTTGTAGATAATGCATCATCATTAAAGATATTTCGTAAAACATCTGCGGGTGGTATTTTATTCAACTACATTTTGCATGCCGTTCTTTTCGGATTACATCTATTGTATAATTTTTATTGCAGGGCCATTTGAATACATTTTAATGCAACCACAGTTGACTATTTCACCAGAAATGATGATCCCGACCCGGTTGCAAGCGGATGATATATGGTGCCAGTAGCGTTTCGGTATTGTACAAATAATTTCTGGTAATCTATTTACCACAAATATTGTTCATTTTATAAGATGTGAAGAAAACAAGACTAGTATATGCATTATGCACGTTGAATTAGTCCAGTGGAATATTTCATGGCCTCTCAACTGCAATTCGTTTTCAACCGTGCTAATTAAGATTTCTAGGATATAATCAGCATTTAATTCAAGTCTCAGCAGTGATATTGGCTTGATAGGCACTACTTTTGTTTCGGCGGTGACTAAATCGACTTGTTCGTCTTCTTTACGATATGTTGCTGCTGCGTCGGTGGTTTCAAATGCGTCGCTGAACCTGAGATTTTTAAACCACAGTTCCTGAAACATAACCTTGGCAACAATTGTACATGGATTAAGATCACAATGAATCTGAATTTTGTTTGGTTGTAAATTTTTCGTTTGGCAGATGTGACAACTTGTATGGGCGTAGTGAAAACACTACTAAATGTTTTGAAGTACTGTGGACAGTTTCTTTTAATGTCAAAGCCCGACAAACATTTTGTAACCAACAGTACCTCTACGGTCCCAATGTCACCGCCTAAAATAAAAGTTTTATCTGTAAATATGACGAAGACGAACTACAAACAGAAAACGAAATAAAAACAGGTTAAATAACACCATTTTCTAAAAAAACATATTCATCTTTGCTTAAATTCTCATTTGGAAACAACGAAAATTATCGAAATACGACCGAGTTTGTCCCGACATTAAAAATGGTAGTGAAAACTGAAATCCTCACTTAAATTATATTTTAAAACTCGAACACAGTTTTATGTATTGTAATGAGGCAGTTAGCAAACGTTACTCCTTGGCGAAACATGTTTTAGTAATATTTAATTGTTTCTTGTTTTTATTTCGCAAAAATTGTTTTATTTTACATATTAATATTTATTTTAAAATAATAATAAACAATAATATAAATATCTAAATTAATTTCGGTTTAATTCAACCATTTTTAAGAGAATTAAAATAATAAGAATATGTTAAAATAACAACAATATGTTAGAATTAATACGTCAAATTACCAAAAACGTGTCCATCAAATTACCAAAAACCACCGAAATGTAACCGACACAAATACGATCAATACCTGAAATATGACCATAATTGTGCCCGTCGAATAACTAAAAATTGCCAAAAATGTAACCGACAAAAACATCTAATACCTGAAATATAATCGTAATTGTGTCTGTCAAATTACCAACAGAAACCTAAATGTAACCGACACAAATACCATCTAGTAACTGAAATATAACCGTAATTCTACCCGGCAAATTACTAAAATCAACTAAAAAGTAACTGCAATAGTAACCGTACGAATACTGAAATGCTACCGACTCCGTCCTCGTTCGGTTACTGTTACTGCCTATTGTCTGACCAAAATACGGTAACAAATCAGTTACGTTACCACTTGTGCCCGATAACAGTCACCGGTAACATTTCAGTCTTTTTACGGTTACAAATAGCGAAATTGTTTGTCGGGGGAGTTATTTCAATGGGTAAAACAAAGAGAAAAATAGAATGACACAATTTGGCCGCTATATAAATTTTTTTTTCTCTGAAAAACCGTAGTTCTACAACGAAGTGTTTGGACAGCAAACGATTGAGAAAGCTCTTAAGTTTTAATTCGTTGATGGTAGTGCGCGCACGATACAATAATATTGTTAATTTTTCTAAAGGAGAATTCATTTAAGTTGTATTTATAAAAGGTTAATTAATTCAGCAACATTTCTTCGGTGCTGGAGGGAATTAAGCTGATCAGTGAGTTTATCTTTAATGTTACGTCTATATCAAATAATATCACAGATACGCCAATATGATGATTGGAAGTAGTATTGGGATATAAACCTTACCGACCAGATACAATCCAATCAAATTATGTGCTTAAATCAGAACTTCATTTTTGTAACAGTTCTGCACAGATTGTAAATTACTAAAAATGTGATCTGTCCCAATTTATAAATAAACTTCTTTTTCGATTCATCTATCTCACCTGATGTTGTATCGTGTGGTGTAGTAGTGATATCAGTTCCAGTTGAGTTCATACTAACTACTAGCGGAATAGTTGTCATCTTTGACACAATATATACATAAGGCCTCCTTGCAGTACTGTGTTATATACCTATGATAGCTGATTTACTGTAGATATAAATTTTGCTTCATAATGGGAAGTAAAAGTCTCTTGTGGTAAATCCATCAGATTTTTTTTAAAGCAGCTATAGCTCCATAAATTTCATGTTTCTGATTTTTCATTTCAGATTTCCATGATTTTAAACCGGTTGATGACTGCAGTTGCAGTGGTATAAAGTGTTTGTAGTTGGTTGGCGTTACCAGCTGTTACACTACGATACTCAATGAACAAATTCGGTTGACGTTCTTCCATTTAAAAAAAATTGATCGTTGACCGTCTGCCACGCTGTATGGTAGTACGCTTCTGTGACGCTTTAGTTTTTCATTATCATCTCTACATATATTTTCGAGGGGGATCTTTGGGGTGGTTTTGTGTCCAGCTACATTCTTCTTTTACTTTCCAGATTTAATAGCTTGGTTATGGTGCATAGTTATGTAATGTAATATAACTCACTCAGGACTATAATTCTAGATTTCAGAAAGCGGTCGATATTCAGACCAAAAAGCATCTAGGTACATGATTTTGATTCGACCTAACTAATGTAAGGTTGACTTCTTTCCTCGCCACGATTGCATTTAGCTTTTTCATTATATTACTCGGTCGGTGTGTATCCGCTTCAATTACCGTACGACAACCGTGGTGTAGTGAAGTTGAGTTGATAAAGTTGATTTATTGATTTTTGTTGAATATCCGGCTCAAAGGACCAACAAGTTAAAATTAAAATACTAATACAAGGAGAAGCAAGTCAACAATAGTATTTTTGGATGAACCATAACTTGTTTACTAACATTTCTTACAATTTAACTTCAAGTTCCAGATACGACGATAAGTTCGCTATTGGAGCTGAACAATTCAATTTTCAACAAGCTATCTCCAGATCTAATTGAACAAGAGATTAGCTATTTTGAAACAATGTTGTTGCACAAGCAACAGTTGGTTGACGAATATAATCGTAACATAAGAAAAAATCATCAATCAATACAATTGCTGCACCAAAATAAACCGGGTTTGAGTGATTACTGCTGTTGTTGTTAATCGCTCATATTGTGAGGTTTATTGAATTACTTCGGTCCGAAAGACCTAAGTATTACATTCATGAGCTAAAAGTGATATTCTTACCCCAACTTTTTTTGGCATTTCTCGACGTTTTAGGACCACCTGATTCTAAAAAAGCAAAAAAAAAATATATGTCTGTCTGCCGGCGGTCACAACCGACGAAATCTAGAAATCGGGTGAACGGATTTGAAAAATTTTGAATTTTAAAAAGAGGTACACTCAATGGTAAGAGCCGAAAGAATGATGTGTTCGATAACTGTACTGGAAGTTTGTCAAAAAAATCGTCAAGTGTGTCAAAACAAGGAAATATGCATATTTTTTGCTTAAAAAACGTTCATTTCAAGTGATTACTAGTAGGAACAAAGAATGTGGAGAAACCTGTTTGGTCAGGATTGGTATGTGAGATCAATAACTATTGCGTTATAAGTTTGTCAAAAAAATGTTGTCAAGTGTGTCAAAAGAAAGATTTTTATTTATTTTTTTACCCAAGTTTTTGGAAAAAAATTAAATTAAACTTTTGTTTTAGATGAAATTTTATTATTATTATAGAGAATTATTGCATTATAAGTTTGTCAAAAAAATAATTTCAAGTGTATCAAAAAATGATTTCATTTATTATTTTAGCCAATTTTTTAGAAAAAAAGACGTAGCTATTTTTATGACGTAAATGTAATTGAACATGAATTGGGACATGTAAATTTTTGAATTTGTTATAGTTTTTGAAACATTTTTGGAATTTTGAAAAACAAGTTTTTTTGATTTTGTAATAAATTTTGCAATATTTTTAGAATTTTGGAAAAAGTTTTAATTATTGATTTTGTAAGAATTTTTAGAATATTTTTAGAATTTTGAAAAGGTTCAATTATTGATTTTGTTATTATTTTTGCAATATTTTTAAATTTTTCATTTTATTATAATTTTTGGAATTTTGAAAAAACTTTCAATTTTTGATATTGCTATAATTTTTGCAATATTTTTAGAATTTTGGAAAAAATTTGAAATTTTTGATTTTAGGAATATTATTAGAATTTAGAAAAAAATTAAATATTTTTGAAATCTGCTAATTAAATTTAAAATTAAATTGGATACCAAACCTTTGATACCTTTCATTTGATGCCAAACACGGCATCATTTAATTAATTTTTTTTTAGTTCATGACATTATGTCCTCTAGGGGGTGCGCTGTTTAATTTATTAAGTCATCAATAAGCCTTTAACCCGATTTACTGAAAATTAGACCAATCGACTACAATCAATCCACTCAACAATTCACTCGATTATGAATCGACTTGCAGTACTTAGACGACCCTTTAATAGCTATGGTAGCTCGCATACGTTATCGTGTACACAATTATACAACAGTATTTACTATTGCAATAAATAAAACGGTCACGATCATCCAATAAGAGTGTTAGCCATTATGAAATTATTCCCAATTATCGGGTGCAACCAAGCAAAGTCGCTATTTAAAGGTAACAACATATATATTTTTCAAATGTGCTAATTAAGTCCTTTCATTTGACACCCAAGACGGTATTATTAAATTAATTTTTTTTTTAAGTCATGACCTTATGTCCTCTAGGCATCACCATATTCAATTTATTGTATCATCACTAAACATATAACCAGTTTAAGATCAAATCGCTTCATACGATACCTCATTTATCAAATTGTGATTAGTAGTTTAGAAGTTATGAGGGAGCAGATGAACAGACATACATACATCGACCAACCACATAACCCACCGTAGTCGGGTGATTATAAGGACACTTTGATATCTGCGGTAGTTTGCTTACGTTATCGTGTACACAACGATACAACAGTACAGTGGCGTCATTTCACCAAAATCTTGGGGGGGCGAGAATTTAAATGACATAAAAAGATTTTTTTCGTAAAACAAAACATACACAATTATACACACATATATTTAAAAGCATTTAAATGCATGGACTAAGAAATACAAATAAAATGATTTTGAGCTACCTCGGTTACTCTGTTAGATCTTTGTCTTTTGTTGTTGTTTCATTGAAGCGAATGTCGCAAAGTTCTGCAAAATCCCTTCATTTGTTAAAAATAGTTTTAAATTTAGTATCATCTCTGCATTGTTTAAGCATCAAGAAAGTAGTTTTAATTAAAGCGTTTGTTCTAGAAATTATTATATCTTTGCTTTGTCACTGTTCAGAGAGTGGATTTGTAAACGACAGCAGATCGTGCAGCATAAAAAAAAGGGTGGTTTTTCTATACGATCCCAGGCATCCCGGGATTTAAAATTTATGAGTCACGTCGCCCCAGGATCCATAAAACACCACGGAATTGCAATCCCTACGTGACTCCTCTTATGTCGAATCGTTTTTTTGTTTGTTTGTTTGTTTTCCTTTATTTGTCTCAGAGAGAAAGAGTTATGTCTACCCTAAACTGACCAGAGCCAAATCGTTAAAATTTGGGACAAAATGCAAACATTTTTCCAAATACTAGCTAATTAGAATTTCTATTGCGAGAAAGTGGGACGGTGAAAACGTGCTAACTAGATTGTGCACAAATTTACTATTTAATGCTTTCCTTTACTATTTGTTTACTATTTAATTCTACAAAAAATTCTTTTATTTTAATTGGACATTTTTCAACCGTTAGAAAACGTGCTTATAATGGTTCATACATTTTCAAAATTCTTTCTAGTGCTGGCATTACCGCCAGTCAGCGAGTTTCACTGTATGTATCCAATAAGTTGGTTATGTTTGACATTACTTTTGCCGCAGAACTCCTTCAACTTAAACCAGTAAAGACTGTAAAATATCCAAATTTTTTTAACCCTGCCATTTAAATCAGCAGCACTTCTTATTGCATTATTTAGAATACGGGCTGCGAATCCAATACCCAATACATTCTGATTCAAATTTGCGTTTAGCTTGCTTTTAAATTTTCACCCCTTGACGTGACACCACTAAAATTGGTGTTCGTGTTATCAGCGCAAATTGCAACTAGTTTTTTGTCAATGTTAAATAACAACAAGAAAACAAAATAACAACAAAACTTGTTTAAGCTACTGGAGCTGGCGGCTTATAGCAACGCTTTTTTATGTTTATCTGTATCTATATGTCTTTTAATATCATAATGTCCACTGTTAATTTGCAAATTCACTCCGACTGGTAATACAATAAACTTTTGCGTCGTTATATTTTGATTTTTTTTATAAATGGATAGTCCAATTCAATACCGTATAAGAATTTACGTAAACGTTTTCTATCCGTCTTGATTTGCAGGAGAACTCTTCAAATATAATTTTAAAAATTAGTATAAATTTACCTTTTATAGTAGCTTAAAACTTTTGTTACACAAGTAAAGACTGCAAAACAATTGAAACAATTTATTTTAATTTTACTAAATAATTAATATCTTTTCTGTATTCTGTAAGTATAAGAGGTATATACTATATAGTATACCTCACGTTCTATCTTTTGCAAATCTATACCATTTATTAAATTTTTATGCTGTTTACTTTGTTTGTTCTTTATTGAGAAAAAAAATTAGAAATTAGAAAGTAATAATTTTACTTTTGAGCTACCTAGTTAAAGTGTGTTTAAACAGAGTTTGAAACGCTACTTATATCACTCCTTTATTTGTTCTTTCAGAGTGCGTAGCTTAAAAAAAATATAGCACTCCCACACAGAGGAGTGAAAATAGTGAAATATCATTCTTGCTACTAAATTGAAAAAAATATTTTCTTTCAAATACTCAAAATTTTTATTTTTGCTTCAAATTTGATGCTTTCCAACGTAAAATGCTTCGAATGATTCGTTCAATTATTCATGTATTGTTAGAAAAATGAATATAAAGGATGAATAATTTTGTTCTTTTGCAAATCGAATAAAAGAACAGGAAAATGTAATCTGCTCCAAAGGAGTAAAATCGAAAAAACAAAAATTTTACTTTTTCGAATAAAGTAAAATTGTAAACTCTGGTTTGAAAATTTAAATGTTTATGAATTTATACGGAAAACTGCGTCTTTCGAAGTAAAATATTTTGTATTTTATTTTTCATAACATACTTTCGATCTCTCGTATATACACCGGGGAGATGTTTCTATAAACAAAGAAACCTTTTCGCTGAGGTAGATGTGTTAGACATCAATAGATATTTGCAAAATAAAATGTAAGTTATTGAAGTGAAAAAAACTGAGTTTAGTATTTCTATGAAAATTATAGTTAAAACACTATTTAGTAAAAAAAATATTGCACTGGTTTGTTCTCTCAATATAGTTGAATCAACATATACATAACATCATACAAACTGCAATAAAAAACTGTGAAGTCATTGCTTTGACTAAGATATTGCGCAAACTGTACGTAAATAGATATAAGGTTTTTTGATTATTTCGATAATGCGGGCAAATGTGGTGGAAATATTTGTTTCGTGGGACGCTTCGTGAGACAAATTTCTCCGTAGGACAACGCAACGAAATGTGTGACATTTCCACGCAGCGTGGGACGTCTGGGCAGTTTACTACCCATAAACGTGCGTAAATTTTTCATTTGATTCGAAATTGTACAATTATTGCGTGCTTCTTTTAAATCTATAAGAAAAACCTACCATAAAAAAAAATAGTTTCTCCCACCCTGTATAAAAAATGAACAAAGATTGACGTTTAGGATACATTTTAGATTTTATTATAACCAACCAAACATATAATTTTTGCTATTTTATGAATTAAAAATTATAGTCCATATAGCGAAATGAATTTGTCAGCAAGTTTTCATAACATATTTTGAAAATATTTACATAACTTAATTTGTTCGTGTCGTTAGAAAATATTGCTTGTCCATTATAAAACATTCACTATTATAAAATCACTGGAAATAACACAAAAAATTTAAATTACTCCCGTAATTATTTTCATTCATTTTATAAAAATTAGCAGAATTATCAAGAAAACTTTAGATATGTTATAGGATTTTACATTTAGAATTGTTTTTAATTTATTGTTTTTAAAAAAGTTGTAAAGTTTGTACAATATGATATAGATAAAAAACAGGGCCAAACAGTCAGGGTTCTCAAAATAAGTGGGGCATGGAGGGATCAGTTTTTATTGTTTAAAATTTTTATTTTATTTTTGATCTACTGGTGTGACAAACCCGCGAAATCCAGTCCCTGCTATCGACATACGAGTTAACGTGAGATATCACATATCACTGGCAATAGCAGTGAGATATCACTAGCCAAGGTGACGTTTTAGGGGTGGTGGCGGATGAACTGTATTCAGTCAATGGTAGCACTCTGAATCTTAGCTGTGAAATAATCCTTGATGATGAGACGCTATTGCTTCCTTGAAGAAACGAGCCTTCATATAACTATGTGTGGGCTTTAATCATTAAGAAAGATGGTGCGTCAAAGGATCAAGGAATAGGCAGCCGGCTGGATTATTGGCAACTACATTTTTGTTTTGTTTCAGCAAATTTTTGCCAAAATTTGCTATTTACTTTTTAATCTACTTTTATTTTCTTTATTCTATCATAAAATATTGGCCTATGTCATATTTTGTCAGTGATAGGATTTTTTGTTTAGTTATCCATTCTTTAACAAAAAATATAAAAAAATAAAACAAAGGAAGATTTACGTCCATCAACACCTTCGAACGTATGTTGTTGTGGGACCTTGGTCTTAAAAGGTTTTTAAGTGTTATTGTGACACATATTGTAATTCCTACTACACAACACATTTTATTAAAAAAAAAATAATTAGGTTGTGTTCTCCTGCCTGTACTTACTTTTAAGTTTATATAAATTACCAATGGCCAATAACAATTGCAATACTGCACTATGAATTCTCGAGGAACCCTATACTAATGAAATATTTTGTTTCCTCTGGCTCAGACACGAATATCATCGAACAAAACACAATCGTTCTTCTAAAAGCGGTAATGTCGCGCACCTTATAGTACGATAGAATTCTGTCAAAATACGCACCCACGGCGTTTTTGGAAGAACGATCGTGTTTTGTTTATAAAACTGATTTTATCAGAAGATTAGAAGAATTCGACCGCCTTTCATATCGGCGGCGCTCTAGTCCTTGATACAAAGAACGATAACGGTTTGAATATTGCGATGAACTGTACTTTAGTCGGGCCAAAATAATATGTAACGTAATAATTATATTATCAGATATATTTCAATTAATAGTATGCGATAAAATTGGTATATTAGTTAAGTAAATCTTCTAGAAATTAGACGAATTTACAAAATAACCGTGCATTGAAATTTTTATAGTGTATAATTAGAGATGTTAAAATACGGTATTTTATTTTTTTTTGTATAATACAGCGTATTATACATTGTATAATACAAAATAAAATACCGTACATTCTGTACAAAAGTGCAATAGCCGACATACAGTGTTAGTGGTATAACAACAAAAAATTACTTCCATCACCATTTTCTATCACAACTAATTCATTTTCTTCTAAATAACTGCCCCGACATTTGGATTTCTTATCGTTATCTTTATTTATATTTTTTAAACCAATGCTAATAAGATCTATTTATTCATCTGATTCTGCTTGGTTTCAATATTAACCACAGTCATTCGTGCCGAGCTATTGTATTTATGTTTTTTTAAATTAAAGACTTATTATTTCCCATCGGTAAACTGTTGAAGATTTAAATTATGATTTTTCACATAAACAAGTTTATGCCTCGTTGATTTGAAAGACAAATACTTCTGCAGTATGAGTTAGACCGCAGATTGAAAAAGATTTTTCTGTTACAGTGGAATATGCGGAACGATGCAAGATTCCGAAGAGCCACAAACTCTTTGCCACTATGTTAAACAATCAATATAGCTACCATCGGCTTCAGAATGTGAGTTTTGAGATTTGGGTGTTTTAGTTAATCAATTTGAATGTATAGAAAGAGGAAAGAGGACTACTCAAAGATGTAAAATTGAATGACAGTCTATGAGTCCATAGCTCATAATGAGTTAAACGAAATGAGTTCATGGCTCATAATTTTGATTTGCTGCATAAAAAAATTCCCTATAACGGTTAATAGTAATGGTGTAGCATTCGATGTTTGAAATTTATGTTCTGTTGATATTACAACAATTTTGTTGCCATAGAAATTTGCGAATCACTAAGAATGCGTTTCTAACTGTTAGTAACAAGGGGCAATGACTCATTAATTTCTTCTGTGTCGTTCATATATTCAAGAACCAGTAGTATATATTTTTGCAGTTATAGATTCTTCAAGTAATCCACGCGAAATCTCAATAAAATGGCAGATTACTGATTCGCGCCACCACAATAGAAAAAAATTTTATAATAAAATACCTTGTATTTTACTACGTTTTGGACAATACGGTATTTTACGTATAATACCGCGTATTATACAATAGTATTAAACACTTTTACATCACTATGTATAATTCTACCACGATTGGATGGTTTTATTAAATCGATGTATTGAATTATTGATAGTATCAGATCCTTGGGGGGGCCAATGCCCCCCCCCCCCCCCCCCAGCCCTACCCAATTGACGCCCCTGCAACAGTATTACTCCGGTCTGAAAAACCTACCCAAGCAACAAAATAAGTCGAAAATTGGTAACATTGTATTTAAAATTCGACTTAAAGGTTATAAAACCTTAATAATTAGATGTAAAATTACATCGAATCGACATCGAATCGACCAATGTGGGGAAAAATTCGACGTCGATTCGACGTAATTTTAGGGGTAAAATATTCTATTTAGGTATTTTTCTTCCTACTTTTTCTCCCTATTTAAGTAAATTTCTCCCTAATTTAGGAAGATTCCACGTCAAATCGACGTCGATTTAGGTTGATTTGAACCTATTTTCAACCTAATTAGTTGTAAGTTACTTACTAGGTAATATTATAAGCAATTTTATCTTCTCTTTAACCAATTATAAAATAATATGTATTTGGGAAAAACATGTCAAATTCGAAAAAGATGAAAAAAAGTAATTTTCACTTAATATATAATTTATAATAAATTTTAATTTTATATTTCGCAATAAAATGGTTTAAAAATGAATTTTTATAACGAAAAAAATGTTATTGATAAACTTTAGGCTTGTACTTCTAAAAATATTAATGGGCTTCAAAAAAAATAAATAATACAAAAATATATTTTTTTCATTCCTTTGAAAATAATTTTCTTTTACCAAAAATCTCACTTACATAACAATATGGCGGAGTAATACTTTAAACAAAAATAAGTTTGAATATGGTGGACTAAGCAAAATCTACTTTAAAGTAAATTTCACATAATTTTTCGACTTTAAAGAAAATTTTTCTTAATTTTAAGTCGACAATAACCTAAATTAGGTCGCAATCTTTTATTTAAGAAATTTCTACTTAAACTGGTAACATTCCACCAAATTGGTTGCATTTGAATTTCTACGCGTTCTATTTTAGTGAATTTCTACCTATTGGTACACCAGCATTGTTTTGTATAAAAATTTAAGTATTGTTGCTGCTAATTGCACAAGTATAATGGCATATTCAATTAAACTTTTTTATGAAGATTTAATTTTCCATTGTCTATTGAATTTCTTTCTAAAACCCAATATGTGTTTCATTATAGAATAATAAATATAACCCAAATATATATGAAAATCTCATAATTATTTAATCTTTAGTCGATAATTTTATTAAGGGTAAAAATAATGAATGAAATTAAATTTACAAAAATTGCATCAAACAAAATTGTACATCATCCTACAAAAAAATGTTTTTCCCAATATTTGTAATTACAGCAATAAGATATTACGTATAATTTTTTTTGTTAAATTACATCCTTTAAATAGGTAACTTATTTCTTATTTAAGTAAATTTTTACTAAATTCGGCAATGAGGTCGACAATAAAATAGTATTTTTGGTATAATCGACTTATAGATTAGTTTTTAAGTTATTTCCTACCAAATATTTGATTATAAATTACCTTACATGGCTTAAGCTTACTATGAAGTGGAGAATGAGGTAAAATTAGGTGTAATTTTCCTTGTTTTTTAACTTAGAAAAAATGTTATTTGAGGTTGAAAATAGGTGAAAAATGTGGTAAAACTCTCCTCATTTTGCGACTAAATTACGTGTTCAAAATAAAATTGACTTTGAGGTTGATTTTAGGTAAAAATTAGGTATAGGTGTGTGCTGGTTTTAACTTAAATTCTACTATTATTTTGATATAATTTTTTGGGGCGAAAAATACGTATAAGCAACCTAATTAACTACCTATAAGTAAAATTTATTTGAAAGTCAAGAAAACTGGTTGAATCGACGTAATTTTGACATAATTAGGTAAATTTAGACCAAACTGTAGTTGAAAATCACCTATTGTGTTGCTTGGGTAAGTATTACATTCATGAGCTAAAAGTGAAATGTTGGCATTTCTCGACGTTTTAGGACCTACTGATTCTAAAAAATCAGAAAAAAAATGTATTTCTGTCACAACCGACGAAACCTAGAAAACGGCTGAAGGGATTTGAAAAATTTTGAATTTTAAAAATAGGTACACTCAATGGTAAGAGCTGAAAGGACGATGTGCTCGATGACTGTACCGCAAGTTTGTCAAAAAAATCGTCAAGTGTGTCAAAACAAGGATATATACATATTTTTTGCGTAAAAAACGTTCATTTTAAGTGATAAGGAGGAGAAACAAAGAATGTGGAGAAATTTGGATGTTCGGAATTGGTACGTGAGATCAAAAACTAGATTATTGCATTATAAGTTTCTCAAAAAAATGTTGTCAACTGTGTCAAAAACAAGATTTTTATTTATTTTTTTACCCAATTTTTTGGAAAAAATAAAATTAATTATTTGTTTGAAATGAAGTTTTATTATTATTATAGAGAATTATGGCATTATAAGTTTGTCAAAAAAATAATGTCAAGTGTATCAAAAAATGATTTAATTTTTTATTTTAGCCAATTTTTTGGAAAAAAAAATGTTGCTGTTTTTATGACGTAAACGTAATATAAAATAAAATTAGACATGGAAATTTTTGAATTTGTTACAGTTTTTGAAATATTTTTAGAATTTTGAAAAAGTTTTAATTATTGATTTTGTAAGAATTTTTGTAATATTTTTAGAATTTTGAAAAATTTTAAATTTTTGATCTTATTATAATTTTTGGAATTTTGAAAAAATTTCAACTTTTGATTTTGTATTAATTTTTTGAAATATTTTTAGAATTTTGGAAAAAGTTTGAATATTTTAGAATTTTTGGAATATTATTGGAATTTAGAAAAAGTTTAAATATTTGATTCTATTCTAATTTTTGGAATATTTTTGGAATTATGAAAAAAGTTTGATTTTATTTAATTTTTACAATATTTTTGGAATTTTGAAAGAAATATGAACTTGTGATTTTGTAATATTTTCTCGAAACGCTAAATGGAGAGGTTTTGAGGAGTTTGCTGAGTGTATCATCTTTTTACTAAATTATGTTAATTTATGTATACTGTCCTGTCTTGTATTCTCTTGCGTTCCCCTTGTATTAACAAAAAAATATATGCAAACCAAAGAAAATACCAAGCTTTAGACCATTAATTGCTTATTGTTTTTACTTTCTTTTGCCTATATTTCGAAGTTTTTGTGACTTCCTCTTCAGTGCACTATTACAGGATGTGAGAATGAACCATAAAAATTTTATTCATAAATGTTAAAATTAAAGTAATATTAACTTACATAGATATTAAGCAAAATTTCAGTAGTTTAGCATTTGAGATTTTTTACATATAAACAACTCCATTAAGTTACGTTTTTTTTTTTTCGATAAAAATGTAAAACAAATATAAAATTGTATGCAAACAAATATTTAAATAAATTATATGAACACATTAAAAAATTAAAAATTTGAATTAAATAATTAAATTAAAAAATTTTACGGACAAATAAATTAGATTAAAAAATGTTTTCTTATTTACTAAAAATTATTATCCAAAAGTACGTATCAAAATATTTTATTTTAATTGGTCGATGAACTAAATAAAATTACAAAAACAAGACCTTATTAATCCCGCCGTTTTTTCTTATTTTTCTGTACATATCGAATCCATTATCAGCTGTTTTATGGATATATATGTTCCTATAATTGTTATTTGTTTTATGTCAAAAATATATTATTATGACTAAACAAACTGGTACGTCATTTTGATTTTCAGAAGTCTTGTTTTTATGTATTGTTGATGGTTTTGTTATTCTTATTAATTTAACTGCTATTTTGGTTATTGTTTCTTCTGTTTTAAGTGACTTAAGATATGAGTGAAGGCAGGATTTAGTATCTCAAAATCCGACTAGAGATTTACTGTGTTTTGTTTGTGTTGGTGAATAAAAATTGACTCCAGTGTTAATCGTTTTTCCTAATGTTTTTCCTTCTTAATATTTTGATGTCATCATAATTGAACGTGTGTCCTGTTTGTTTGCTGTGGTGGAAGGCAGCAGTATTGTTAGTTCTTATTTTGTTTGTTGTGACATTATTGATATGTTGTTTTAGTCGACTACCTAGTTTATGTCCCCACAAAAAAGAAAAAACGGCAGGATTAATAAGGTCTTGTTTTTGCAATTTTATTTAGTTCATAGACCAATTAAAATAAAATATTTTGATACGTACTTTTGGATAATAATTTTTAGTAAATAAAAAAACATTTTTCAATCTAATTTAACTGTTTATAAAATTTTTTAATTTAATTATATAATTCAATTTTTTAATTTTTTAATGTGTTCATACAATTTATTTAAATGTTTGTTTGCATACAATTTTATATTTGTTTTACTTTTTTATCGAAAAAAAAAACGTAACTTAATGGAGTTGTTTATATGTAAAACATCTCAAATGCTAAACTACTGAAATTTTGCTTAATATCTATGTAAGTTAATATTACTTTAATTTTAACATTTATGAATAAAATTTTTATGGTTCATTCTCACATCCTGTAATAGTGCACTGAAGAGGAAGTCACAAAAACTTCGAAATATAGGCAAAAGAAAGTAAAAACAATAAGCAATTAATGGTCTAAAGCTTGGTATTTTCTTTGGTTTTCATTTATTATTATATTTAATACAAGGGGAACGCAAGAAAATACAAGAGAGTATACATATATATATTATAGACCAGTTTTATGGTACATATTTAAAAAAAAAAAATTTATAACATAAACAACACACATAGATGTTAATTTATGATCTGTAATAATTTTCCGACAACGTATTGATGTTTCGTGTTAGTTTTGTTATTAATTTCTAAACAGATATAAAAAATACCTGTACTTTAACAAAGAGTTATGTTTGATATAAATCGCTGCCTATAACTAAAACCATGTCCTCATAAAAGTTTTTTGCCGAAAACTATATCAAAATCCTTAACCCAGACCGAAGTCTTGATATCTCAGAGCTGTGAGATTTCAGCCCCTCCATATTTTATTAATTGGAAAAACTACAACCCAAACATCGATCAGTAATCACCTAATTAATTTTGAGTTATTCATTGAACTCATTGTTCTATTAGAGATAGAACGAACAATAAAAGTTGTAGTATAAGGTCTGATAGACCGTGCAAGTCTACTCGTTTTTCTTGCATGCAAAACACATTCACCCGCAGCTAGCTCAGGCTGGCGTGAATTCAGGTGACCTCTACATACAATAAAATGAAAAATTTTTACCAAAAACATCGCGTGCATTAAACCACCACCCAGTTTCGGTAGGAGGTTTTTACTGTGGGTACAAATTGAACTGATATCTTCTCAATTGTAATAATTGAAATGACAGAAAAAACGGAGGAAAATGACAGTTTCAAATCTATGTGGGCATTAGAAATTAATTTTCAGTTTTATTTATTTTTTTTTTTACAACAATTCCACCTCTATACAATCAATTACAGTTAGGCCGCATATGAGGTTAACTTTAAATTATCATAATTTAAATTATACATTATAGTGATTTATACCTTAGCTTATATAACTTTCATTATTCTCTTTAATATAGAGTTTAAATAAGCAATTCTTTTATATGATTTTCTCAAAAATGTTACCATATAATTTTTAATTTGATAAACATAATTCTTTCACGAATTAACACTATTTAATTTAAAATCAAAGTTGTTTTTCTGTTCTAAAATATTAATTCCATTTATCTCCGGACAATATAACTCACGTCTAATTATTGGACCAAAAAGAAATTTTCAAAATTTTTTTATACAAGAAAGTCAAATAAACCAACAATTACTGTCCAATTTTAAAAATTCTCAAATTAACTCATATTCAAACAAAATTAAAAGGTTCCTCCGAACTCTAAATCAAAACTAACTGACTAATCTTCTATACAAAAAAACTAACATTCAATGGCACGAGCCAAAAAGAAAATTCCACGGTCAGCATAAATTTTCTTTAACATTTAAATTATTTCTTTTGTAATATTTTTTTTCTCGTTTCATGCTTTTTAGTTTGGAAAAATTAATAAATGGAAATTTTAATAAAAAATTAAAGTATTTAATACCGGAAAAGGGTCAGATGTACTTAGGAATGTTTTACATAATTGTGTTGTGTTTTCACAAACAGGTAAGTAGAAATGTCGTTGAAAGTAAATACATATATTTTTGAAAAATACCATAGCTTATTACTATAGCTAAAGAAGATGGAAAAATGAAGTACACCTGATAAGGAATATCTTGCCCATTATACAGAGTTTACATCGCCAGTATCTGATCGGTAAAATTACATTTTAATCTAGGAATATCCACTTCGTAACAACTTTCACTTCCTAAACAAACCAGCGAAAAATTATATAATACAAAATTTTTTAAAATGTGTAGTTTGAGAACAGGGTGGCTCAGAAAATATCAAGAAATTCTAATTGAGGGTAAACTAGAAATACAACTTTAAAAGATGGCACTAATACCATAGGTCAGGCATTCTTGTAATTTTTTGTTTGCAATATAAAAGTTCTAATCTTCTCCTAAAACACGCCAAAATTTAAAAAAGAATTTGTTTTGATTCTAAAGATTTTGATTTTGAAAGATGTTTATCGCAAATCAAAAATTTTAGATTTACAACTAAAATTGTTGACCTTGTTGAAGAACAGCAAAATTTTGATATATTTTAGGCTAAAGCACTTGCATATTGAAAAAAAAATCAACAAATGATTAACCTACGGCATCTGCGTCATTTAAAAAAATTTTATTTCATAGTATTCAGTGTATGCAAAAAGTTTACTATATGTGTTTATATAGGGCGATAGGACAGTCAATTACCATTTCAACAGACATAAAACCATTTTAAAAAACCAAAAATTGTTAGGACCACCCTGTTCTCAAGCTAAACACTTTTAAAAGTTTGTATTTTATATTTATTAATGTATAATTGTATGCCAAGTATGAAGTGGATAGGTCCACCAGTCGGACAGATAACTAATTTTGTTTAAGCTTAAAATTGTTTGACCGGAGTTGCACATCTTAAAAATAAAATATCTGTGGAACAAAAATAAACAATATCTTTAAATTTTGGCTGGTTTAAAGGTTAGTTGGGAACTTTCGTACTGAGGAACACAAATAAACAAAAAAAATTAATTGCCTGACATTTTAAACAACATAAATAAATCAGTAAATTACCTTTACAGCACACATACAACAATTGGTGGGCTGCTCGCTTTCAACTTTATTTCCAAGTACAGAAAAGATTTCCACATAGAAAAGTTTTGTGTTACCCTTAGCCCCAGATTTATCTAAATATTTTTATCGATGCTACTTTTATTTTTTTATTTCATGGCATAACACTTTTCATTACCAAAATTATCATCAATCAAAGTTTTAAGCTCTTAGGCAAATCCAAGCCTAACCTAAATTAATTCATATATGCAAATCCTATTATCCAAAATACAAATCAAACAAAGTCTAAAAGTTACAATTTTATATTTTGTCATACTTTGAAATTAAGTAAACACATCGTTCATGTTGAAATTAAAAAAAAAATTAAAGCTATTTTTAAATTTACCTTAGATATTGTATTTACTATGAGTAAACTACAGAAAAAAGCTTCACCATACGATATGAGTAAATCTTTTAAATATGCTTAAAATGTTGTTCGTCGTACATTAAACTTCATAAATTACAACAAATATTGCGCATGTCAAAAGTTTATCAAATATTACAAGTTTTAAATATTCCAAGAACAGCCAACAACATGAAAGGATTGAGTTGAATAAAACGTTTGCTTTTCATTTTCTTCACGTATCTTATGTGTGTTTATTTAAACTTAGGTCTTATGGGAAAAAAATAAGAAAATGATTGGAAATTGAATGTACCTACTTGTTCTCTGTGTGTACATTTTTTGAATTATAATCATTTTTTTTTATATTTTGGTTAATTTTCGTTTCCACTCTCTTATACGCTGACAAAATATGCTTTTGTGTTTAGTAAGTCTCTGGATAATTTGTAGAATAAAAACTGGAAGTTATTTTTTTGAGATTTTATTTTACTGGATTTTATGTGTACTGAGAATTTCTACAATTTTGTGATTGAATTTTGTTATGGGTTAAATTCAGGTTGTGAAGAATTACTTGAATTTTATGAACTTTGAGTCAATGGTTTTGAATTTTTGATTAAAGAATGTCAAGATTTTTTGTTAATAAATAAATTAAGTGCATTCATCAGTGTTCAACGGTAAAATTTTTATCTAGGTGGTAAATATCTTATATATTAATATAGTATTGTAATAATTCATCAAAATATTTGCAACATCTATAGAATTTATAAAATGAAAATTGAATTTGAACCACAGTCTGAAAATTTCTTGTCAGCTCATTTGCTTTATTTCGACAACCAACATATAAATAAGCCCTAGTATATTTTAGAGTCTTCATTATCAGTGATTTTGCCGTTAAAGTTAAACGAACATTTATTTTCGTCTGCAAGACCTAAGTGTTACAATTTCAAGACAATTTTCAGTTTTCTTTTTTGGAATTTCTTAAAGGGGGTTGACTATTACAGGACAAGACGAGAGGAGGAGGCCTGCAGACTATATTCGTCCTGAAAAGTACGGGAATGCATGTTGGTGAGTAAAGTATTGAACTCAAACCCAGAGATAAAAATTATCATCCTCTATCGACTGAGCTGATGTGCTCATGATGTGTGCGTGGACTTACGCATTCTGCCATCCACCCGCGGAACAAAAAAAAGACCATAAATTATAGTAAAACAACCTAAATTCAAAAAAAAAACATACGGTATTGGAAGAGTGAATTGGTGTAAGCGAAGGATTTCCGGCTCATCGCTTCTTGGCAGGTTGACAACCAGAACACCCTGTGTGAACAAATAGGTTTGTGTAGTTGTAGATAGAAGGTTCGTTTGACCCAAATGACAAATGATTTATATACTTGTTAGTTCCACTGGTCTGTGCTCTTCCTACACTCCAACAGGTACCACTTAAACGAATAGATTTTTCAAAGACTATGGCAATTTAGTAAATTGAACGTAATACGTGGTTGCCCTGATTATATTGAGATCTCGATATCAGTTCCCTGATTTTGATCCCTCTCGCAGTAGTCAAGAGTACCATTCAACTACGGTATGTGGTATCATATACCCCGTTCGGCGTTTGTCTCAAGAACATTTACTACCTTTGCAGTTTTTAAATTATAAAAACTCTTAAAAACTTAAAACACAAATGTTGTCAGTGAGTCAAGGACTTAGATAGGTGTGAGATCTATTATTATAAATTTGTTTATCCATTTGACGTTTATAAAAATAACTTTATCATCCCAAACCTTATAACAATAGGTTTAGTTTAGATGTTTTACAACCATAACTGTGTGCATTATTGACTTTAACAGAATAAAATAAAACAGCTCTGAATTTTATTCTATTGCGCAAATCAGTGCAACAAAATAAAATATATATTTGATTTGATGAACTCTGAAATAATTTTTTTGATTCATTTTATAAATATTTTGGTTGTATTTTCTTAAAAAATTTATAAATTCAAACTAAAGCGCATGATCGTCCATCGGAAAAAGAAAAAGGCAAAGAATACTATGATTTCATTTAAGTAAAATTTCCAATGTGAAAAATTAATTTTTTATATGATTGTTTTTGGTTTCTTAATTGAAAAAAATCTGATGTGTTTCATTTAAGGTAATTTCATTTTCAAAATACTTAAAAATCATTTTGGTATAGAAATTGAATAAAATTTATTTGACTGTTTGCAATCAATGGTACAAAAAATTAAAATTAAATTAATTCTGTTTGTTTTATTTTTTATCTATGAATTTTAAAAATACAAAATTCAATCTAAAGTAAGACATGTTACGCTGTCGTAAGGATAAAACGTTGTATTGGTTTCGTGTTTAATGGATTTTATTCTCTCGCAAATTTGTAAACATTTCAAACATCAAAAAATTTAGTATATCATTAAATACTTATACAATAGATAACTTTTATTTGCCTACTCTATCATAGACTACGTAGTTTTATTTTTTTTTATTAGATAAAACTAAAATTTTCTGTTGCGTGTTATTTTGTTTTGTTACCTTTTAATATTGATCTATGCGTTTTGTATTATTTAGAGGATCTATTTCTCCAAGAGTGTATTTGGCAGAATGAAATTTTTTATAATATCGTATTCCATAATCGTTACGTTCCTCATCATCTAAATCTTTTTCTTTTTTCGATGGAGGATCATGCGCTTTAGTTTGAATTCCTACTAGTCCTACTAGGTGATGCTAGCTCTTGAATCTTGATGATTCGATTAGCGACAAACGTTGCGTATTTATATGCTTCGGATTTAATTCTGACTATTGTTACTTTAGAGTCAGTCCAAAAATATAAACCTTCAAAAGATATTTGCATGACGGATAACGCTTTGTTAACCCTTTCAGCTAGAATCACTGCTGCACATAGTTCAAGCAAAGGAATTGTTTCCTTCTTTATAGGGGCCACTCGAAATTTACCACATATTAAGTTAATTTTGTATTGATTAGATCTAATTTCAATTGACTCGCATCTATTATGGTAGACGCGCCAGTCGACAGATCATCAACGAAGAAGTCGTTTTCTAAAACATTCGCTGCTAACTGAAACCTGGTATGTTCATCATGGGATAGTTATTTTAAAGTTCGTGATGACAAAAACAAACACATGCGGTAGCGTAGGTCACAGTGCTATGATTGAATGCTTGGATATGATTAGATGATTGATCGCACCACAAAACTTGTTAAAGATCTTGTTGATCGTCATGGATATGAGTTTGACAATGTTATTATCTGCTTAATGCCATTAAAGAGGGAATTTTGAATCATCAATACTTCAAGGATTCTATCATTCTAACATGCACCTGACCAATAATTTATTCGTCGTACTTTAGCAAAGGTTTTGTTAATTCCCAGGTGACTCCTATTTGTTCCTCCATGATATACACCCAAAAAAAAATTCAATGTTTTAAATCGACAGAGGTACATCGATTTAACAAAGTAAAAAATTGCATATAAAACTGAAGAAATTGCCGTTAAATTAACAAAAATAAGAAAATGCTGCATTCGAAAGCTACTTTTGATTTAGAATTTTAAATCAATATATAAAATACTTGAATTGAATACATTTTTGTTGGCTTTAATAATCATATCAAAAGTACTGCAGTTAATTCTACAAAAGAGTAGTATGCTTGATATTCTAGATGTTTATAACAACAGCATTGACTGTCGAAATAACATTAAGTTTATTCATTTGACAGTTAAGTTTTGTGCATTTGTATTAAAAGTAGTGATACAATCGATTTAACTAAATAAAACGTCGGAGCCAAAACAATGTCATTTTATTCGAATTTACCTGCAATTTTGTCGGATCTAGCACGATTATTTTTTTGGGTGTACCTTTAATTTTTAAGATATTCTTATTTTAAGAACCAATATCGTCACTTTTTAGCTGTACGATCACGATTTGCCAAATTTATTTTCAAGCATCCATCTTGAATACAGAGGCTGTCCGATTGTGCCCAGTAGGCCTTCAACGTTTAACTGTTATCGGTAATTTAACCCACTGTTGTGGTAAGAATTTCCATTGCCCATTCTTTACTACTTTAGTCATCCAAAGTTCGACAGGCATCACTTCCCGAACATGTTATGAGCAAGATATTTTGTGTCAGTCGTACTTGCATTTCTCGTTCTCTTTACCTATAGAAATATACTATAGAGTTATTTGAAATTTTCAAGAATTTATCAACCCACTTGTTTGCAAAAAACACAAATATTTAAAATATTTCGAAGTAAATCTAACACTGCCTGAAAGACCATCTCATATTCTTTTCATTTTATATATATTTTTGTCTTTTCATGGAAAATTATAAAACATTTAAGTTTTTTTTGTTAATTGTTTTTGTATTGTTTTGTTAATATCCTTATATTTGACAAAAATTGAGTTGGAGTTTGGAAAGTTTGACGAAAAGTTTGGTCGGCACAAAGGTGGGTCAAAAGGTGGATTTGATTCACGAGAAAAGACCAACTGGTAGACCGTTACGGTAGACCTTTACCTCTTACTTCCAGATGGCGCCCAACGTGTGCGCATGGTTCAAACTCTAAATCCAAAGTTTTCGTCACACTTTCCAAACCCCAACGAACCCAATTTCTATTAAAAAAAAACAATTAGCAAAAAATAACTTAAATTATTTTAGTTTCCCATAAAAAGACAAAAATATATGAAAAATAAAAAGGATATGGTCGATCTTCCCAGAAGTGTCAGATGTACTTCCCAATATTTTAAATAATTGTTTTTATTAATACAAACAAGTAAAATTTCTTGAAAGTTTCGAATAACTAATTCTTTAGTATAGTACTATAGGTAAAGAGAACGGGAAATGGAGTCTGAATTTAATAATGTTTTCTTCATTCTCCGCTCGACTACAGTGCTTGCATTCTACCTGGTCTGGTCTTCTTGACAATGTATAAATGTTTTTATGTGCACTTCTTCGATGATAAATGCCAAAACCTTAAGCTTATAAGCGTTCAATCCTTAGCGCTACCTCAATGCTCCATGATCAGTTCTGAAATAATGTTTTTAAAAGTACAATCATTTCTTTCTGGCTTGGACGGTTTTTTCGACTAATGAAATATTACTTTCTCTTGCACATCAGTTTCTTGAGGTAACACTCCAGTATTGCTGGCACCAGTTTCTAATGTTTAAAATCAAAGTCATTTTGTTTTTCGAACGATTCAAATGCTGTATATTTCCTCGTTAGTGTAATGTAGACTGTAAGCAACATTTGCAAATCCTCGTTCAAAACGTCGGTAGTAATTACACAAGCCCAGAAAGTTCATGTAAGTTCATGGATCTTGACAATTCTGTTACTACTGTGATCTTTTCCGCAACTGTGTGTATACTATTTGTTATCACTTTGTGTCCAAAGTATTTAACTTCCTCTCTAAACTGTGTATATTGCTTTTGACTCAATTTAAGTTTAGAGGGAAAGCTATACCGCAAGTGTTTGCTTGGCGAAATGATGTCATTACCGGAACAACTTCTAAAATTCCATTAGATAAAGGTTTTGATAACCGCTCTGTTTTGGAAATGTAGTTCTAATTTCCGTCAGTTCTAATTTTCTTTGGAAATCTTTATGTATCAAATTTCGGCACTGTAGTATTTTGAAATTTTGTTAATCTTATTAATTTCAAAAAATTGAATAATTTTTTAAAGATTGATAATTTTATAATTTTAATTTTTTTTGGAAATTTAATTTTTGATAATTTGAAAATTTTGAATTTTGTCAAATCCATCTAATCGCCGTTTTTTCCCGATCCTCTTCCTGAACCTCTACCACTTTTCAGATCAAATGTTCAGAAAAATTTGAGACTAGATGTGTTAAGAGTATCATTAACTCGGTAATGGATAGCTATCTTTCCTTGTAATTGCATTAACATTTCGGTAGTCGATGCAAAATCTCATAGTTCCATCCTTTATTACAACTTAAACGACGGGTGAACTCCATGTGCTATCTGATTGTTCTATAACACTTGCTTTTTTAATATCCGTTACCTTTCTATCAGCTTCCTTCCGTTTGATAATGGTTATCTTCTTGGTGCATGGTGAATAGACATCTTTGCGCCCGTGTTAATTTTGTGTTTCACCATATTAGTTCTTCCGTTGTTTGCTGATGCGTGATCATTCTATTTTTTTTTTTTTTTTTCATATTTGCTCTGGGTTTCGCTTCTTCTTCCGTTGCTCTGGGTTTTCGATATTCTTCTGTTGGTTATAATTTTCATTTTAAATCTGTGCAGATGTGTGTGCAAGGGGATTCAGTTTCTAGTGTGGCGATACAGTTCTTGTCATCAATTTCGGTTGTGGGAGTCATCTTACGCACCGTTAAATTGACTCGTTTTAAGTAAAATGCTTTAACACTATTTTTTTCTGTCTCACTTGAGCCTCGTCTTCAGATGATTTGCGTCTAATAGGTCATGTTGCTAATTCCACAGCTCAAAATTTCGAAAATATGTTATGCAATTTTTTTTAATTTAACATTTAATAAAACACTATTACATTCTCTTTTGTTACGAAACCATTAACTATAAAATATTTACCAGCATAAATGCTGAAGTTTATTACTTACCTTCATTATTGAAACATTAAGGTTCAATCGTTTTTAGGTAGATTTCATATAAAAATCTACCTATTGCAATGGGCTTCATCTCGGAATTTCGGAAAAATTTTGATGCCAAACGACTATTTGTGATAAGCGGAGATGGAAAAACAAAAAAAAAAAAAAATTATATATATATATATATATATATATATAACGATATGAGGTATAACGGAATTTAGCGGCACTCTCACGGTCGCATTTTTTGACCAACACCAAAATAATTTTCTGTGTATGTTACGGCAAATAATGTCTTGGACAAGTTCGTGAACTGGCCATATCCGGGTACCGGTTAAGCGGCTAGAGCCTAAAAAGTCGAATAATCTAGGGCGCTATAACTTCCGTTTGAATAATAATATTTTAATAAAATTTAAAAATATTGAATATTTGAACCTTTTTTTATCATTTTTATCCAGATGACCACTTTGGCGTTTCAGGTTCCTCAAAAATCAGCTGTTTTAAAAATTTACTAAACTTTGCTGCCCTTGATCTAGCTGAAATGGCCAAGCTCATAGTTGAAAACTTTTTTTCACGTACTTAAAATATAAATCTTTTCAAAATTTTCAAAAATAATAGTTTAAGTCTAACGGTTGAGACCCTACGGTTGTTGAAATAAAAACAAACGCAAAAGGCAATGCTTTCATCATGTTTCAGTTTATGTTATTTAAATTCATTTTAGCTTTTAAACATATTTTTCAGCTATAGCCTCAAAAAATTTCAGCTTTCTAACCCAAAAGGTTCCATTTTTATAAGCATTATAATGCAACCCTTACAAGAAAAATATCAACCCATTTAATACCATAGAAAATTATCAAAATCTCTTTTGTTTTTATTTTTTTTACTAAGTAACCGTTTGAAAAAAGATTAAATAAGAACAAAAAAACACAACAACAAAAGATGATTTTGAAATAAAATTGTTTGATAATGTTATAAATTATGTGTGATGGTATAATTGTAGTTGTGACGTAGTTCATTTGATCTTTGGTGGATTTAATATGTTATTAAAAGTAGTTTAAACCAACTTAAATAAAACTGTTCCGAAATTGTGTTGATGGCGTTAGTTCGGATAATGTATTTAATTTGGTTCGATAATTTTTTTGAATTATTCTGTTTCTACTTATATTTTTTATTTAAACTAATCTGACTTATCTAATTTTATTTGGACACAAAACCGTCTGACCCCGAAATCTACCTATTTCTAGCGGATATACCTGCCGCTGGGATTTTTTTTTGCTTTAAACGAATATAAACACATGAAACATCACAGAAGAAGCATATAATTACCGGCGACTTTAACAGCAAACCTGCTTGGGGAGAGCTTAAGACCGATAGAAGAGGAGACATTGTCGCCGAATGCATGTCAGCTAACTTCATTAAACTGCTTAATAGAGGCCACGTGCCAACTTTTAAACGGGGAAATACCAATTCTATCATCGACTTGACGATTGAAATTGTCGACGATTGAAAAGTCATAGATTGAAAAGTAAAAGATGCAGCAACGCTGAGCGATCTTATGTATTTAGAATTTCATGTAAACGATGAGATTCAGAAACTAACGCATGTATAACAGGATCAGAGGAATTCAGGCTGAAATTCAAAAATGCTGGATAAGAACAAGTTGGTAAACTACTTAAGAGAAGCCAAAATCATCACGAAAATGGGATATGTTCATTAAGACACGTTTGAAGCCGCTTACAAGACAGTTACAAAAAAACTAGGTAGGAAACAAAATATCCTAAAGTTGAACAACTCGCAGTGGATTAATGAAATTATTGGGGCTTTATTTCCAAAAAATCTAATTACCACATACACAGTTCCTTCACGGCGAAGAAATATGACTAGCAGTGAAATAGTAACAATGTTCACAGAACAAGAGCTTAGCGAAATTGCAAAGAGCTTAAAAAACAACAAAGCTCCGGGTTTAGATTAGGGGGACAAACGAAGTCCTGAGCCACGTCATTAAACACTGTCCTTAAAGCCTTATCCAATTGTTTAACAGATGTTTAAGACAATGCGCTTTTGTGAAAGAGTGGCAAACTCAGAAGCTGGTGTTGATAAGGAAAGGGCAGAAACCTGTTGACCAAACATCATTCTACAAGCCCATATGATTGCTTGACACCATGGGGATAGTTTTGGAAGGTCTAATTCTCCGAAGACTGGAGAACCATATCCTGGAACAAGGTGGCCCCGGTTGGAACCAGTTCGGTTTCAAGAAAGAACGAGCAACTTTCCATGTATCTCCAACAGGAGGTAAAAGAATCTATTAAAGCAGCAAAACAGAGAAAAGATAAAGGAAAAGGATTCACCACGCTGGTCTCAATCAAAATGTCTTCAACTCGATTAAATGAAAAGACATAATTGAAGCTTTGGTAACCAGAAATATGCCACAGTATCTTGTAAAAATAGTCGAAGGACCAAATTATTCCTTAGTGAAAGATTCGTAGTTTTCGAGGGTTAAGATTGTAAAATAGAGCAGAGGATGTAATGTGGTGTTCCAACAGGTTCCAAACTGGGTTTTTTTCTATAGAACATGGTATATGACAGCCTTGTAAACATGATTTTACCAGCAGATTCAAAGCTGGTAGGTTTTGCTGATGAAATTATCGCTGTTTGCTCATCTGAACACTACAGATCCATGTGACAGACTATCTGAAGAGGGTTTAAAGATGGCTGGACCAAAAGAGTCTGCAAATAGCAATCTACAAAACAGAAGCTGTGCTAGTAATGGAAAGGAGAAATTTGATCGGACCAACATTATAACTGGGTAGCGAGATCATCCCCTGAAAGAACCAAATGACCTACCTAGGACTATAGACAATAAAATTAGTTTCAAGGCTCAGACTACCAAGTAAGCAGAAAAGTGTTCAGGATTGAATAGTAATCTATCAAGATTAATGCCAAACGTTAGTGAGTCATCGCTGGCAAAAAGAAGAATCCTGACAGAAGCTACAACATTGACAAATGCTGTACGCTATACCGATATGGGCCAAATGCCTGAAAATAAATAGTATGGAAGTTATGCATCTTCGGTTCATAGATGTTCTGCTCTGAGAATGACACCAGCAAACAGAACTGTTTCTGACACTGCAATTCTCGTGTTAGATGGAACACCACCATTTGACATACTCGCAACCACAGAGAACCAAAATTTTTGCGAAACCGCACGAAGAGTTAATATGCCAAAGTCAAACCAACGCAGCAGCAAGGAGCTTAGTTCTCTATAAATGTTAGTAGCGTTATATCACACGACAAATCCCACACGAAAGAATATCACGTCAAAAATCTCACAGTCAAAAAATCACACTACACGAAAATATCACATCACGAAAATATCACATCTCGAAAATATCACATCCTAAAATCACACGCGAAAAAATACCGCATCCTAAAATCACACGCGAAAAAACTTTTTCGACATAAGTTTCGCAAAATATGCAAAGGGGTCTTTGTTTTTTTTTGCCGAAAAAAATGAGTAGTCACAAATCTTGGGAAGTAACGTTTAAACTGAAAGGAGGGTCTCAAACATTCACCGTGCGGAAGTTTGAGCTTAATCGAGCGGCTTAGGAATGGTACCAATTTTCGTGCGGGATCACAAATCGTGTGGGATGTTTTCGTGTGATAATTTATTGGGACACCGGTAGCTTGACAGGTCGGTGGACGTCTAATCCCAAAAAAAGGATATGGCTGACGAGGAAACACAGAGAAATGGACTTCTACACAACACAAGCGCTGGCGAGTCGTTGGTGTTTCACATCGTATTTGCATAGAATCAAAATACGTAAAAATTAACTGCGACCAATGCCAGAAGGAAGAGAACGATGCCTTCCACACCCTTTTGGTGTGCAAAATGTAGGAAAGTGCAAGGTGGGCGGTGAAAAGTGCTCTCCGAGTAAAGATAACACATTGTTAATAAAATGATGGAAACAGAGGAGAACTGATATGTAGTTGGGCACTCTAACATGTTAGTTAATGATTCACATGTAAAGTCTTACCTCCTCTACCAAAAAAACGAACCAAAACTACCGTTCGGAGGTAAACAAATATAACATAAAAATAACAGTATTTGTGACAGTTCCTCTATCGTCTATTTTGTCTAGTGTTAATACCGATCCGTTTTTTTCTATTGATTATATATATTTTTATGTTTCTTTGACAAACACAATATTCAAGAAGTAACTGTATATTTTTGGTGCAACCGGTTTTGTATATATAAAATGATTTAACAATCACCTTTTTATTTTTATAGAAATAATTTTTGTATTCATATTCAGCAGTTACCTATTTATTTTTGGTGTAATAACTTGCAGTGATTTAGTATTTGGTGCAACGATTTTTGTATTTATTATTCAACAATCATCTGTTTAGCTTGGTTTTTGTGTTCATATTCCTGTTTAGTTTTGGTTACTAGTTTTTGTGTTCATATTCAACAGACACCTGTTTATTTATGATGCCACAATTTTTGTATTTGTATGGTTATTCAACAGTCACAACAGTGCAACAGTAATTAATTTAAATGTGATTTACAACCATCACCTTTCTTTGGGCAACAATTATTGGGACCACCAAACAGGATTTTTGTGATTTTCAGACGACATAAGCCACAACGGAGGGTTTATCTGTATAATCCACAGTAATTTTTATTTAATTTAATTTTTCTTGACTTTCCGTATTTAGTTATGGCGTGCATCTAGCATTTGAAAAAGCATGCATCCAGCCGCCTGTAACAATTTGGATTAATATATTTTAAAACTGTGTCTGTAGCCCATAATACTTTTGTTGTACTGGTGCCCTACGACAAGACGTGGTAGAGCCACTCCTTATACAAATTATTTACAGTACATAAAAGGATAAGAGACAAAATTAATTTTGGCTGATATCGTCTACCTTCCGATTTGGAAGAAAATTTTACTATAGCTCCTCGCATTTTAGAATGATTTAATGTTAGAACATGTTAATTCAATTTTCCTAGACGGAAGATATTTGTAAACCAATAAAACCCAAACACTAAATTTTATTGTTTTTTCCATTTCCACAATAAATTCTTACAATTAATTGCCAATGAAAACGTTTCCATTAAAATTTAACCACCTAATAAATAACACCTAAACTATTCGTTTATGTGCCTGTTTTACATATTTTATTGATAAATAAAAACAACTCATTTCTTTACTCATCACCACAACACTTCTTCAGAATTTTTATTACGATTAACAGAAAACAAAACGATTTAACGTTTTATTCGTGCAATTAAACTTGAATAAATACAATTTTTATGACTCAATTTTATCGTCTAATTTTTACGTCATTGCAATTCTCTAAGAGTAGAAATTCTGATTTCATCCATATTTGTTTCTATAATATATATAACAAATTTTGTTGAAGGATTTTGTCAATAATGCAACTACAATATTTATTAAAGTCAACAACATATTCCCTCAGGACAAAAAAATCTAATCCAGATTATCTTTTTGTATATGTTGAGAAAATTCAATATATGAGTATGTCAAAGGGAAAAAGCATGAAACGAGCTTTTTGCTGGATTGCAATATTTTTGTTTTAAAAACATTTATTAAAAACATTTTTTTTATACAACATAGATACTGTACTTATTTGTTTACTAATAAGCTGGACCGATTTTATATTTCTAAAATTTAATTTCAATTTTATCTCGGATTATTTCTAGCTTTCAGTTTAAAAATTTGAATTCTATACATTTGGATGTCATATTGCATGAATAGAAACAGTTGGTTGGTTAAATATGCATAAATGTTTTTTATGCAAATCGAATCAAGTTTAACTGAAGCACATGAAAAATATATTCAAAATTGATTGCAAGATTAAAAAATGTTGTTGTTTGAATGGATTAGGGAATATCTGGATAATCAAATTAGAAAAAAAAGTCATTAAATTTGATTTTCTGATAATTTAATTGTTGACGAACGAAAATTTAATAGGTTTAAAAAAGGATACAAATCCCTTAGCATACTCGAGAGCCTGACCATACTCAAAAATCAATTTATTCATCTAACCCAAAACCCATAAAATTATTCATTCAAATTTTCAGTTAATTTTATTTGCCATCTATCTAGACCAAATTCAAAGACCAAAAAAAAAATAACAAAAAAAATTATTATGTATTTTACGTACCCAAAGGACTAATTTCAAGTCAAGCATGAATGGAAAATGAACATAGAATATACAAACGAAAAAAAACAAAACCAAAATCTTTTAATGGAAATATGATAAATTCTTCTATTGGGATTAGTAGTTATTTTCTTCAATAAAACCGAGCTAAACCAAACAACACTCAACTCAATAAGAACACATGGAACGAAAAGAAATAATATTACGAATATTTCATTTTTGTCCTTTTTTTGGTTATATATTATCGTTCTGTGTTTGGTTGTATCTTTCCACTGTAGTTTTATCAAATTATGGTAAGCAGCCTTTGTTTTTTGTTCTTCGCGATGGAGAATAATTTATTGGATTCATTTTGGTAATTCATTTAGAGCTATAAAATTTGATACGAAGATAAATTTGACTGGTTATTGTACAAAAAAAATCAACGTTATGAATCTGTTCTGTATAAATAAATATTGTAGAGGTTATTGTGTTATAGTTATTTACGACACTAAAAATTTCATTTCAATATATTTATTGTCAAGTGATTTATTGACTTGAATATTTTATTTGAAAGCAATAATTTTGTATTTGGAATGGGCAAAGAGAATTTTTAGTGTTCCGTAAAAAATTTGAATATATATTTAACTTACTTGTGCTGATACCATTCCTTCTTTTAACCTTCTTAGGTCTGTATGACTCCAGGCACTCGTCGACCATGGAAGAATATCTCGTAAATCTTCGCCAAAACGAAATTCTCGTAATTGATTTTTTAAGAATTTTCTTATATTCCATGGTAAATCGTTGTGTCTGTAATTAAAAAAAATACAAGTTATAGAATGTCAATTTGGAACAGTGTCACATAAAGTGGGTTGGTGAATAAAATTGTCGAGAAATAAGAAATTCATTTACAACATGTGCTAAAATATTGAGAAGAAGAGAAGAATTTTGATGCTTTTCAATAAAACTGCCGCCGGCCGCTCAATCATCCTTTGATGAAAAGTGCCAAATTTCTCAAAATTTTGTTCTAGCTTATTCTTTGGCACTAAATTCTCAAGAGACAGCCCATCTTAACCACATTTTTATAAATTTCCCATCTTTCTTGAAAGATTGGTTGATCGGAGACCCTTATTCCCTAAGAACAATTTCGAATCTATCACATCAAGTCTCAAGATGCTGAGTATGAGTAAAGTCTAAGTATTACTACGCCAGACCTTTCACAGCTTACCTAAAGTGTTTCAAATGTTGCTATAGAACCACCTTTCGTATTCAAAACGTACTAAGAAGGGTTGACTTCAAGGACACAAAAGCTTACCAATTGCTCAGAGACATGATCCAAGAAGCAAAAAACTCTTTTTCTCGGGACACCCTCAAGCTTTTATGGTAAGAAAAACTTCCTGTTACAGTGCACACGGCACTAGCTGTGGTCAATCTCAACTTGACTATAACATAAAAACTGGCTGATCGATTATTCACCGCTCGCGTAAATTTTTCCATTGTGACCATAGCCTTTCCAATTACCTCTTACTCTGATGAAATATCTTCATTGAATGCCAATTTCAATGACTTCTTGTCCTCATTCCTCAATACTTTAAAAAAAAATCGGAGTAGATCTAAATACCGAAACTATAATCGAGATTGCACTCCAAATTACTTGTTATTGCTATCCCAAATATCTGCAGAATACCAGACGCTGTGACCCAAACTGCAAGAGTTTTAAGACACACTGTCAGATTTTTCTCTTTTCTCACTCTTACACAAAAATATTAGTGAACTATAAGTGGTGGCATGTAACAAAAGCCAGTCTGATCACCGCTGTATCGTTTTTTTAATTCTAAGAAGTCTTTTTAAGTCGATACTGTGCTGAAAAGGAAAGTTTTCCAGGCATTGTCTTAGAAAAACTTTCAAAAATATCTGATTTCACACTATTTACAGCGAACGTCAGAATAGCAAAAACTTGTTCTTTGGATTCAAATATTGGTCTCAGGCGAGCGCTTTTTCAGGATTTTATCAGCGCTGACTTTACTATATGCATACTTGGTGCTGATTTTTTAACAAGTTTTGCATTTTATTTGATATTAAAAATCAACAATTGTAGAATATCAACTTCTCCAATCCCCATGTTAACTATACTTAATCACAAATCAAATAGTTATCCACATTATCAAGTTTTTTTAAAAATTGTACTTTCGCAAATGACCTTCCTCAACAGATCAAACACAACCTTAAATACGTTATCAAAACCCGTGTTCCTCCTATTGTTTGCAAACTAACCATAGCCAATGCAAAATTCGACATGTCAGCTCAATGCATTTGCCGACCTTCAAAAAGTCCATGGTCCTCTCCACCTCGTCAAAAAAAGAACGACAAGTGGAGACCTTGCCGTGATTACCGTGCCCTTAGTAACTTCATGTAATAACCAATATCCAGTCATTGAATGGTTTAGATAACAATTGTTTGTGTACAAAACACACAACCAAGTTTTTTTGTTTACATTGCAAAACAAACGAATACACATTCAAAATATTCAATACACCACTGTGTTTGCTTATTTTTATGAATCTGTTTCTAAATTAAGACCAAACGCAACATGACAAACAGAGATTCTTAGAAAAAACAAACAGAACAAACAAATATTTCAAAAAATGTTAAAAGAGATGATGATATTTCTTTGTTAAAATAAGATAGTGTTAAAACATAGCTTTTTTTGTGTAAAAATTAAATAAATAATGGTGATTTATAACTAAATAAATCGAAAATAAAATTTTTTTAAAAAAATATTTGCTTCATTTAAAAATAACTTTTGGTATCCGAAGTGGAAAATAACTATGTTTATAGTTTTTGTCTATTGAAGACACCATTATTTGGAGAAGAAAATAAAAATATTTGTAGAAACCGAAATCTGGTTCTACATAATAATTTGGCACCGAAACAGGGACCGGTGCCATTTTTTTTCTTTTTCTAAAATTAACTAATCATCTCGTTCAAACATTTGGTCGATATTAAGTAGCAAGATTTTCCAGTTTTTATTTCTCTTTATTTATACTCTTCATCGCACAAAAATTTATAATTTCCCCATATCTCTTATTATAATGCAAGTCAACCATTTCCATATATCATCTCACCAAACAACTTCTCTACAATTACATAAATTTGAACAAATGTATTACAACTACTTGTAATACTATGACTAAGCCTTACAAAGAAAAAAAGTTCATCATTTATGTAGACAGAAATTTGTACTATTAATTGACATTGTGTGGTGACCCGACAATGCAATTAGCTAATAAAATGTTAAAATATTATTTGCTGATTTGTAGTACACATAAATGCTTGGATTTTTGTTTTAAAGAACGGAACCGATGCAAATCAGCAAATCATTAGTGGATTTTTTTAAATCTGAATATTCATATTTTTATAGTAAAATTTGAAATACTTTGTCGTTACAGTCTCTCCTGTTACTCCTGACAAATATCTTATTCCAAATATTCAGGAATTTCACAAAAACTTCATGAATAAAACTTCTTTCCCACCATTGATCTCATTCGTGTCGAGACTATCAACAAATCCTTATTGATGAATACGAAACTGGAAAAACTGCACCGTTTGAACTTCTCAAATTCGTTCGAACGACATTCGAATTGTGCAATACCGCAAAATAATTCGAACGCTTTATGGATGCGTTACTAGAGATCACGATTTCTGTTTTATCTACATATTTATCTTCCCTTTTGCTTTTAAAACTTTTGAGGAACACCTGACACATTACACACCTCAGAAAGGTTTTTGAGAGTATATATGACGCATATTTCATTATCAACGTTGATAAAGGCCACTTTGCGGCGGGAATTAAGTCAAGTTCAGAACGTGTCAATGCGATCTACAATTACGATCAACAAAAAGCGTTAAGCAGCTCCGTCATATTCTATATACGATTAATTTTTACCATCGCTTTATAACTCACACTAACGGCAACCAAGCCACCCTTAATGATTTTCTCAAAGGATTCAAAAAGATTGACAAACGAATTATGCAATGGTCAGGAGACAATATCCTTTCGAACTATTCGAACGGCAACACGTTGTGGCGACAACTCTTGCCCATTTGTTACACACTGCCTACCTTGCTTTGATAGTCAAAACTTCGGACAAGGTACTTGGCGCTGTAGTTCAACAAAAACTAAATAAAAGAAATATGATGCTTGTGATCGCGAACTTTTAGCAGCCTACTCTAATATTAAACATTTTCATTATTTCCTTGGAGTAGGACTATCACTCTTTTTATCGATCATAAGCCTTTTATCTATATTTTGTGGTGAAATCCTACCAAAACAAGTCCTCGCCAATTCAGGAATTTAGATTTTATCATTCAATTCACGAATGATATTCATCACCTCTCTGCGTTTGAAAACAAAGTTGCAGATTCTAACTAATCATTCATTCCAAAACTTAATAGAAAAGATCCATTAAATTTTAGACAAACCACTTTTACAACAATTTTATTATTTTTTTTTTTTTAATAAAATGTGATGTGTAGTAGGCATTACAATATGTGTCACAACAACACATAAAAACCTTTTAAGACAAAGGTCCCACAACAACATGCGTTCTAAGGATGTTAATAGACGCAAATCTGTTTTTTTTTTGTTTGTTTTTAATATTTTTTTGTTAAATAATGGATAACTAAACCATAAATCCTATCACATGTAAAATATGACATAGGCCAATATTTCGTGATAGGATAGGGAAAAAAAAATAAAATAAGAGATAAAAAGCAAATTTGTTTTAAAAATTTGCAGAAACAAAACTATAATTGGTTTGCCAATAGTCCAGCCAATGGCATAATCCTTGATTATGGAACGCAGTATATTTTTCAATGATTAAAGCTCAGATATATAGTTATATGAAGGCTCGTTTCCTCGAGCAACCTACAGCGTTCCAGCATCAAGGAATATTCATTAGCTATGATTGAGAGTGCTACCGTTGACTGAATACAGCCCATCTACCAGCACCCCTAAGATATCACCTTGGCTAGTGATATCTCACTGCTATTGCCAGTGGTATGTGATATCTCACGTTAACTCATATGCCAATAGCAGGGACTGGAGTACGCGGGGTTGTCACACATACGATATATCTTCTGGTAACTCTCTCCTTTATATAACAAAGTAATTTCTTCAGTAAAACATCTTCAGTAAAACATTTCTTCAGTCTCACGATAAACATTATTTGAAAGCCATCTGTTCTATTCTGAGCCATCCCTATCTCGGATATTACTGTAGAAATGGTAGCTACAAGTTTTTTGCAAATGGATTGCTAGTTTTAGAGTACCTCTAGTAGCTGAAACAACAGCTCGATTACCTTCATCCTATTAATGCAACAAGGCTATCTTGTAATAAAGTTTTCGTTTTCAAAGCTCTTGAAATTTTCTTCGCATGTAAAAAAAAATTCGTTAATGATCGTAAAGGTTAACACATGCATGTCTTCATCGACAAATTAACACCTTATTTTAGGTCAGAATTTGAAAATATCTCGTTTTAATGTTCACCACATTCTAGCACAACTCTCAGTCATGCAGATGAAACTTTGTCTTCTGTAGACAACGTTTAATCTGACATTACAAGTATGGGTAATTCTTTTACAAACCGTACACCTTTCTGACCGACACATTTTTTATTTGGCTTAAATTTTTTTATGGGTTTTATGTCGAAAAAAAAAGATATACGTGTTCGAGGATGTTTTTTTATTTTTTTGGAAAATATAGCGGTTCTTAATTTCGAGAATTTCGTGATTTTTTGATTGACGAGTTATTTTCAAATATTGATAACTTCGGTTTTATTAAAAATAGAAACCTTTTGTTTGTTTTATTTTAAAGTAAAAAAACGGCAGCTTACAAAAAAAATTAAAATTAATAGAAGTTATTAACAATTTGCTATTGTTACAAACAAATAAAATGTTCAAATTGATCTTTAGTCATTGCCCCACCCACGGAATGAATTTTTAATATGACGATCGTATTCTACGTTTCATTTCCTATAAAAAAATATTTTTAATTAATGGAGAAATAATTTTTACTGTAAGAAATAAATTTATTTATCGAGCGCGGGACGACAAAAAATTACATATATGGGTCATTCTTTTACATACCGAACAGCTGAAAATCAATTTTAGTCATTATCTAAGAAAAATAAAGAGTGTTTAGTATGATCATCGTATTCTACGCTCAATTTTCAATAAGAAACATATATTTAATTAAAGGAGAAATGAGTTTTACCTTTACAAAAAAGTTAATTTTTCCAGCGCCAGACGATAGAAATTTATAAAATTTTTTACCGTCTCGCGCTCGATAAATTAATTTTTTCTCCGATAGACAGCAAATATAAATTTTGCAGACTTATTTCAGTCAGAAAAGTGGCACTTTTCCTGCCTAGGCAGCAAAGCAAGTACTTTGCTGCCTAGACAGCAAAATAATTAGACTTCATAGAAATAAACAGATATTGCGATTGAAAAAGAATTTTTTTAATCGATTTTTTTTTCATTTTTAAAATTTTGCTTTATTTTTAAAGTAATAATTATTAAATTACATATCATTGTAATTAATCGGAGAAAAAATTATATGTTCAACTCGGCAGCAAGGTAGATTGACTGCCTTGGCTGAATTCCTAGCCTCGCCCGCTCGGCTATGAACTATCAGCCGCGGCAGTCAATCTACTACTTTGCTGCCTAGTTAAACAAATAAAATAACTATATTCTTAACAGTAAAACTCATTTCCCCCTTAATGAACTATACGTATCTGATTGAAAATTGGACGTAGAATACGATGATCATACTAAACACTCTTTATATTTGTTAGATAATTAAAAATTTATTTTAACATTTTATTTGTTTATAACAATAGGAATTTGTTAATAATTTTTATAATAGTTTTTTTTAAATTCTATCTCTAAAAATAAAATAGAAAAAAGTGTCTATCTTAACCAGAACCGAAGTTATGAATCTTTGAAAATAAATATTCAGGCCAAAACTCACAAAATTCTCGAAATTTAGATGCGCTCTATTTCCTTTAAAAAATAAAAACAGAAAAAATCCTCGAACAAGTGTATCGTTTTGTTTATATATAGAACTCGTAAAAAAATTTTCAGCTTATTCAAAAATGTCTTAGTCACATTATGTTCTAATCTGTTCGGTATGTAAACGGATAACCCATATATGGAATTTTTTTTTATCCCGCGCTCGATAAATTTATTTAATTCTAACAGTAAACATCATTTATCCATTAATAAAAAAAATTTTTTTATAGGAAATGTAACCTAGAATACGATCGTCATACTAAAAACTCATTTCGTGGGTGGGGCAATGACTAAAGATCAATTTGAACATTTTATTTGTTTGTAACAATAGCAAATTGTTAAAAACTTTTATTAATTTTAATTTTTTTTTTTAAAACCATCTTTTATCTTTAAAATAAAATAAATTAGAGGTTTCTATCTTTAATAAAACTGAAGTTATGAATATTTGAAAATAACTCGTCAAGCAAAAAATCACGATATTCTCAAAATTTAGAACATCGGTTCTATTTTCCAAAAAAAGTCCTCGAACACGTTTATCTTTTTTTTTCGAAATAAAACCTATTAAAAAAATTTTCGCCAAATAAAAATGTGTCGGTCAGATTTTGTCCAAATCTGTTCGGTTTGTAAAATAATTACCCATATACATCGTTCACAACTACAAACAACGTTTACATAAAAGCCTTTTGCCAAAAACTGTATAAAAACCCTTAAGTAACATAGACTGAAGACTTGATATCCGAAAGTCTTGAGATTTCAGTTCCTTCATTTTATTATATAAAAATTTATATTTGGATTTATTAGTACCAGTGCGTAGCGTCGTTGATACGTTAGAAGACATCGTGAGTCAATTAAGCTTGCGAATACAATCGGACTTCAAAAATTCAGTGATATCACCAATGGCATTAAAGTGAACATCGTTGCTGAGATTGTTTCAGCCACACAACTAAGTTCTAAGCGGCACAGCCAAGTAAAAACCCATAAGGTTGGTAGTAGAACACCAAGTAAAAACCCATAAAGTTGGTAGTAGAACAAGGATTCGAGGTTTTAAACTTTTCTGAAGGCTATTACTAAAATAACGGTTATTTGCCGATAATACAAACGTTAAAAGAGGAAGAGTAACCTTGACCGCCCATCCTAAGGCACACAGTTGATAATTATCTTGTAATGGCGTTTACTCATGTCGCAGAATCCGAGCGGGAACTCAAAATATCCAAATTCAATTCAAGAATTGTAAGGAACACCAAGAAAAACCGTCTGGCACATTTTTATTATATAAACTATTTTTAATTTGCTGGTTTTTATTATTAATCAATTTATTCCAATAAAATAACAACTTATTAATGATAAAAAATAAATGTATGACTTATTTCCGCTTCAGATGATCCAACAATACATTTTTGATTGCAATCCGTATGATTATGAAGAACAAACTGTGAAGTTAATACGTATGGACAAGCCTTGTCGGAAAAGAAAAAGAAAAAATGGCACAAGAAGTCAACCTAGTGATTGAGATGTCAGCTAGATCTCGGTTTAGTTTTAGAGAAAGGTTAATCATTTTTGCGCTTTAAATCAATTTTTTTTTTCAAATTTTGCTTTGATAACATTAGAGGTTTTCTAGTCGAGGAAATGAAGGCCTTAACCTCGGCATTTTTTGCACTAAGATGGATCGGAATGTGGTTTTTGCATTCGCTTCTAAAAATTATTTGTAAAAAATCTATCTTCTTTGTACCTTATATAAACAGGAAATTGCATTTCTCTCTCTCTCTGGCGTTTACATCCCATGAAGGGATTTTGCCGTCTGTGCCACCAGCTTCCAATCATCTCGTTCCATGACCAGTTGACCCCAGTTTCGACATCCTATATCACGAAGGTCTTGGATGATGTCATCACGCCAGCGTTGTCTAGGTCTTCCTCTTCGACGAACACCAGCTGGTTGTTGTTGGGACGCTTTTTTTATCATTCTTTCCAATGGAGCCCTTTCTACATGACCAAACCATCTAATCCGGTTGGATTTAATGAATCCGATTACATCGCAGCCTCCAAGAAGCTGTCTGATTTCATGATTCATTCGGATTCTATACTGATTTTCAGCAACTTTACATGGACCATAAATTGTTCGTATGACTTTCCTCTCGAATGTTGATAGAATTCTACAATCGGAGGAAGTCAGTGTCCAGCTTTCACTTCCAAATGTAAGCACAGGTCGTATCAATGCTTTGTAAAGTGTGAGTTTACACGACCGCGAAAGATGTTTTGATCGCAGAAGTTTTGAGTATGCGTAGAAAACTCTGTATGCGGCAGAGACACGGGCTTTGATATCTGCCTGCATGTCATTTGACGATGTTATTACAGACCCGAGGTATTTGAAGTTTTCCACGCGTTATACTTCATAGTCGCCAGTATCCAGATTTCCGGGAGGTATGTTCTTAGATGTTGTTAACACTTTAGTTTTGCTGGTGTTGATGCATAATCCAAGCCGTTTAGCATTTCTTTCAAGCTGAGAGAGACTATCCTTAATATCGCTTGTTCTACGTCCAAGAAGCACAATATCATCTGCGTAGCCAAGAACTTGACTAGATTTGTTATATATGCAGTTTTGTGTCTCAATTCGGCTTTTTCTTATCGCGTACTCCAGCGCCAAATTAAATAGTACGGGCGCGAGTGCATCACCTTGTCGAACACCTGATGTTATATCGAAAGGATCAGAAACTGACCCTTCGATTACTATTCTACAATTTGATCCCGATGTTGTGAGTTTGCACAGAGAAACAAGTTTCTCTGGGATACCAAGGTATATGAGTGCGGACCAGAGGTTGTCGCGGATGATACTATCATATGCTTGCCTGAAATCAACGTAGAGCTGGTGAATGCTGATGTTGTACTCCCAACATTTTTCCAGAATCATTCTTAATGTAAAACATTGATCTGTGGTTGAGCGGTTGGGACGAAAACCACACTGATAGTCACCGATGATAGATTCGGTGAACGGGATGAGTCGAGCAAATACAACATTAGCTAGTATTTTATATGCAGTGTTCAACAGTGCGATGCCACGATAATTTTCACACTTTAAACGGTCACCTTTCTTATGTAGCGGTACAATGAGAGCTGTTTTCCATTCATCAGGTAGTTCTTCTTGGTCCCAGATTGCAAGAATCAGATCGTATATACGTGAGACCAGAGCTGCTCCTCCATTTTTCAGAAGTTCTGCGGGAATTCCATCGAAACCTGGTGATTTGCCATTTTTCAGTTTTTTAATGGCAGCTTCCACTTCTTCTATTGCTGGGTAAGGGACAAAAATCTCTTCAGTTGATGGAGCAATTGCTCGAATAGGATGAACTTCGTTCGTCCTATTGAGTAGGTCTTGAAAGTGGGATCGCCACACTGCCAGCACATCACGTTCACTTGTTGTAAGTTCATTATTTACATTTTTGATGGCTGTAGATCTTGGGTGGAAATCTTTGGTCAGATTTTGTGCATTGGCAAAGCACTCTTTTGAATTTCCGTTAGCCGCATGTTGGTTGATGTTTTCGATGCAGCTCTTCATGTGTTCGCGTTTCTTTTTACGTAGAAGTTTTGCTGAGGCTTTCCTGGCGCATAGATAATCAGCTTGGGAGCTTCGGGTGTTCTTTGTTAACCATTTTTCTCGCAGTTTTTGTTTATTTTCAACGGATTGGCGGCACTCGTCGTCAAACCATTCGTTGTGTGATTTCGGTGGTCGTTTTCCGATTGTAGTTTGTGCTGCGGCTATAATGGTTGCTTGAAGCGTTTGCCATTCTTCTTGTATGTTTAATGGCATCTCAGAAGAGATGTTATGCTCTTCTATGTTTTGTGTTATTATTTCCTGATATCTATTCAGCGTTTCCGGATGTTTAAATGCTTCGACATTCCAGCGCACGGTCTTTTTTGCTTGTCTGTTAAATGTGGATGACAACTTGCACTTGTACTTAAAGATGACAAGCATATGATCGGTGTCCATATCAGCACCTCTGTATGATCGAACATCAGTTATACTTGTAGAGTGTCTCTTAGAGATCATGACGTGATCGATTTGATTTTCTGTTCTTCCGTCATTTGATTTCCACGTTGCCTTGTGAATTCTCTTGTGAGGGAAGAAAGTGCTGGAAATTACTAGATCATACATCATAGCCAGCTCGGCTGCGCGAAAACCGTTATTGTTGCTGGTATGATGCAAGCTGTTAGGGCCGATATGTGTTTTAAGTTCTGCAATCCTACCGATTTGAGCATTAAAGTCACCTACCACGATTTTTATATCGTGCCGCGAGATGTTATTGATAACTTCCTCGAGTTCTAGGAAGAACAGGTCTTTAATATCATCTGCTTTATCTTCAGTAGGTGCATGAACTTTGACGATCGTTACATTGAATTTTTGCGTGCGGATTATCAGTGTGCATAACCGCATATTAATTGGGCAGAAGTCGATAACATTCTGATTCACGCGACGGTGTATAAGAAAGCCAACTCCAAATTCTCCTCCGTTTTGATGACCGCAATAATACAGAGTGTATCCTTTCGCTGTTTCATGGATTTCACTGTCTGGCCATCTTAGTTCTTGTAATGCCACTATATCCAGTGTGTAGCTCTCGACTTGTTGGGTGAGTTTTAGGAGATCTCCTGGTCTTCTAAGGCTTAGCACGTTCCAGGTTCCTATTTTTAAATCGTAGTCCGGGTACAGTTTCCGAGGTCGTTCCAATAATGAATCCGAGATATTCCGAGGCCTGTGTACAGAATTCATGACAATAATTTTTTTTACGGAAATGGGGTGTTAGCCCTTCGCCCAACCCAAATTTTCGTGAATGGGTTCGTTCTGCATCTTAAGGTCACCAGAAACAACCTTTTTACACGTTTATATAGCGAGCCGCTTGATCCAAGACAGACGCCCACTGAAAGCCGCACCTAACATGGAGAACAGACGCTTTCTACACATTTATATAGCGAGCCGCTTGATCCAAGACAGACGCCCGCTCCAAGCCGCCCCTAACATGGAGAACAGACGCTTGAGTTGCATTGGTTTTATGGCGCCAATGACTCGCCATGGTGCAGAATCATTGAGTATAAGCAGTATTTACTCTGCCCCTCTCAACTACACCAATCTAATTCTGTTAGCGTTACCCAGGTAGCACGGCGTGGACGTAGAATTTCGGATTTTCGCTACCCGGAAATTGCATTGCTGTAGTCAAAAAGCATTCAAAAAATGCATTTTTAAGTGGTGTTAAGAAAATTAAATAACTTTGTTAATAAGACTCAGAATTGGCTCAAACCGGGTTCCGGGGGATTTTCGAGGGCGCTGATTATTTTTTTTTTAATAAAATGTGTTGTGTAGTAGGAATTACAATATGTGTCACAATAACACATAAAAACCTTTTAAGACCAAGGTCAACATTCAACATTCAGAGGTGTTGATGGACGTAAATCTTTCTTTTTTTGTTTTTTATATTTTTCGTTAAAGAATTGATAACCAAACAAAAAATCCTATCACCGACAAAATATGACACACGCCATTGTTTTATGATAGAATAGAGAAAATAAAAGTAAATTAAACAGTAAATAGCAAATTTTTACAAAAGTTTGCTGAAACGAAACCAAAATGTAGTTGCCAATAATCCAGCCGGTTGCATATTCTTTGACCCTGTGATGCACCGTCTTTCTTGAAGATTAAAGCCCATACATAGTTATATGAAGGCTCGTTTCTTCAAGGAAGCAATCGCCTCTCATCATCAAGGATTATTTCACAGCTAAGATTGAGCGTGCTACCGTTGACTGAATACAGTTCATCCGCCACCCCCCCTAAGATGTCACCTTGGCTAGTGATATCTCAATGCTATTGCCTGTGGTATGTGATATCTCACGTTAAGTCGTATTTCAATAGCAGGGACTGGAGTACGCGGGGTTGCCACCCACGTAGATGAAAAATAAAAAAAAATTTCAAAACAATAAAAACTGATCCCTCCCTGATCCCTGATGCGGGATCAGATGTTCAGAGATGTTCAAATTGACCCATAGCTGACCTGGAGCTCAGGATCACTGATGAACGTCATCTGCATGGGACTCTCCCAAAATTCCGGACACCTGATGCGCCGGAACCTGGACGTGAAGATCGCAGAAAACAAATCGAAAATTGTGTTGTGGGCGTTTTTTGGGACGCTGAATCCAAATTTCACGTTGAAAACGACCCCTCGAACACCTGGTGTACCGGAACCTGGACGCGTACGTCATCTCCGAGGGTTTTCCAGACACGATCGCTAAAGGCAAACCAAAAACCGTTATGGGGGTTTTTTGGGGCGCGGATTCCAAATTTCACATCAAAAACGTCCCCGCGAAAACCTGGTGCACTGAAACCTGGGCCTGAACGTCATATCCAGGTGTCACATTTGCAAAAACTGAAATGAAATTCACATCAAGGGTTTTAAGCTGCCCTCCTGCTCTGAAAGAAACCCCCATAACGATTTCGGTTTGTCTTTAGCTATCGTGTCTGGAAAACCCTTGGAGATGACGTCCGTGTCCAGGTTCCGGTGCACCAGGTGTTCGGGGGGTCATTTTCGACGTGAAATTTGGATTCAGAACCCCCAAAAAACGTTCCCACATTGATTTTCGATTCGTTTTTTGCTATCTTGTCTGGAAAACTCGTCCAGGTGTCCGGAGGGTGTTCACCGATGCCATATTTGAATTCAACAACCGAAAAAAATCCTAAATTTATATTCTTCCCCGCGTGAATTTCAGGAGAGTCCTACGTCCCACAAAAGATGACGTTCACCAGCGATCCTGAGCAACAGGTCTTCTTTTGGTCAATTTGAACATCGTAATCGTGATCAACGAGCTAATTCTGAGTTTTATTAACAAAAATATTTATTTTTCTTAAGGCGGCCTATGAAAATACATTTTTTGAATGCAATTTTGACTGCAGCAATGCAATTTGCGGTTTGTAGAAGAAACAAAGTAGAAAATTTTTTACAAATAATTTTTGGAAATTAATGCAAAATGCTGCTTTCCAATCCGTCTTAGTGCAAACAGTTCCGAGATTTTGGCTGTTTTCTTCATTCCCTCAATATTGTTTCAATTGACGAGTTTAAGTAAAAATTTAAGTCAAAACTGTCATGTGAAAAATTTTCAAGAAAAAAAATCGTAAAGTTTTAGAACTATGTGAAAATTGTGGCATACATTTCGAAAAATTGATTTTAAACTTTAAAACCCCAAAATATGGGAGAAAACTAAACTCAAATTTTTTTAAATATTTTTATCGTATTCAACAGTAAAATGCTAACGAAGTAATGCTTTTTTTAAAAAAAAATTTTATGCGCATAAATTGGCTACAAAATGAATACGTTTGAATGAATACAATCTTCAAATTTTAAAGAAAAAATAATTTTTGTTTGCTCCCGTTCACGTGGAATGTCCATCAAATGTCAATGTCAAACAAAAGCTAGCGCCGAGGCTCGAGTAAACGAAGAATCTCACTTATCGACATAATGTAATGAGGACTGTGAATTCCTGATAGTGAAATGATTGTCAGGAACTTTAAAGGAATTGCGTGCCTTTAGATTTTTAATTTCCGACTAGCTTCAATCTATGAATTCGAATATGTTTTTCCTTCACCCAGTAAAAATGCCGAACTGCACCCAAAAGTTTCACAAAACGACGGATTCAAATGAGTAGAGAATAGGCATTCCGACAACGCCAAAAGTCGAAGGCACCAAGACCATAACACACACCGATTCAATTATGTTTACTACATTTAAAAACTAAAAAGTTTCACTCACACCATTATTTGCCATAGATCCAACGTAATTTGGCCAATTATAATGACTAAATTAGACTAGCAACGACAATGGTCCTGACGATTGATAAATATAAAAAAATAATACAACACAAAATCAAAAATTGCGCCAATAGTCCTGATTTTATTAAATCTGAACAAGATTAACATCTTTTACATCTACAAATGTTTTTCGTTTATCTACAAAATTGTAATTTTTTCTGTTTTACTCTCTTAATACACCAAACACATTAGAAATTAGTGAGGGGTAACCTCAGATAAACTAGCGATCCGTTCAGACCAGATCGTTCATTCGCACTGACCGATTTAAAAACATCGGTCTTCGTTCAATCGGTCACTTGCCAAAATATTAAATATTTCAGTCAAAAATAATAATAGAAATGCCTCGTTAATAGGTCAAGAACCACATCCTAATTAACAAGCAACAATCCCCATAAATCTAAGACCAATTCGTCTAAAAAGTTGCGAAAGGTATTCAAAACTTAGACGATGAGTAGCGAAATAAAGAAGAAAGCCTCTTCCGTTTAAAAAAAATATTGCCCATATACTAATGTAATTTATTTAAAAAGATTAGTAAATCATTACTTAAAAATCTATACAGGGTTTCTACTATAGTACAGCTACTATTTTAAGCCACCCTGCATTTGTTTGTTTTCTACCGTTTGTCTTAAAAGATTCTCCGTTATAACATATTGAAATCTCATTTTAATGAGCCATACAGTCTAATATCTCATCCTCTAATTAACATTCAATAAAAAAAATCCTCATCCGTTCTATATATCGATTTAAGGAAAAAACATTATTAAAATAGTACATTATGATGCTAGGACGTAAAGCTAAAGATTTTGGACGGGTGTGGAGTTTGCAAATCGAGGCGTTTGAATTGCACCCACATTAAGTCCAAAATAGCTTACGTCCGTGCATCATATACTATTTTTTATTCGCCGCAAGCAAAATATTTTAAGAAAAGTTGTTTATTCTAAATTAAAATTATAAATTTCCATAAATTTAAAAATAAAAATATGTGAAAAAAGTAACCTTTGACAAAATATTTATTGTTTTTTCCAAATTATTGTGTAGCTATGACAACAAATGATAACAACTATTTTAATTGGATAATGAAATTTTGAATTTGAGGGTTGCTTTGATAAAAATTTTTATTTTTCATAGAATTTAAACAACTACAAATGCTGTTTACTTTTTTGGACGTAGCTATGACAACAAAATAAATAGTTGAAAAGTGAAACTTTAAGGCCGCAAATCACAGTAAAAAAGTAACACTTCAATATGTAGGCGAATAAAAACTAAATTGCACTATTGACTATAGAATAATAAATATAATATTTAAGTCCTGACATGTAGTAAATTGTTAATTTTCAACTAAAGCTTTAGCTTAGGGGGAAACAAACAATTTTTTTACAGCAAATATTGCATACAAAATGACATTAAATCTGAAAAACTTAAATGAAATTAATTCTTTTATTAGTAATTATCCACTTACAAAAATTAAAAATAATAATAAAAACAATTTAAATACATATAAATATGTATATGTACAAACAAATGTTTTTTTTGTATAATCATTCATTAATAATTAATATATACAAACAATCTTCATAATCAATTTTTTTCCACTTTCATTTCACAATTATTCATAATTTGTAAAAGTTGAATGAAATCCAGTTCTTTTTTTTTCAATAGCATTTATATATTATTCAAAATGGCATTTTTTCATTCTTTATAATTATTCTTTCTTTTTCGAACGATTAATTTTGTTCATTTTTATCATTTTGTGTTTTGCTTATTTGTCGAACGAACTGAACGAGGTGAACGAGCTGAACGAGTTCAGTTTTTGTTCTTTATGATAAATTTTTCATTGCAATATTTTTGGTGAACTAATTCGTTTTATACGCAGGTCATTTCTTTTGGCGGGTGTGGTGTTTTGTTTATTAGTAAATTCGAACCTTTCAGTTTTTGTTCTTAATGATAAAATTTTCGTTAAAATATCTTTTTTTCTATTTATGATTTTAATAAATGTATAATGTATATGGTATTGTTAGTTTGGTTCTGTTTCATTGTTTATTAGTTTTGTGTTGTTGCTAGTGTTATTTTCATATAAAGGTTTGAAATTTTTTGATTTACATTGTGAGATGAAGTGCGTATATTTTTTATAATTTTTAAATGTGTATTGGTTTCTTTATGTTGTTATGAAAATCTGCACGATTAGTTAGATACATTTTTTCAGGTCACTTTTTTATGCGAAGTTGTTGAATACAATGAATAAATGTTTGAGAGAAGAAAAACAAAATCGCATATCACAATGATCGGAATCAAAATTTGATCGGAATGAAAATTTGAAGACGAAGTGATATTGGAGGTGCATTATTACTTTTTATTGAAGGTTTATTTGAGGTGTATTATTGAAATCATGTTTAAATCCAAAACTACGTTTTTAATTTAACATATGGATTTCGAAAAAGTTTGCATGATGTTAATTGTTAACTAACACTGCTGCCATTATATTATATACTAAAAGACGTCCATTGCACATAAAAAAAATGTCAATAGTGCATAAAAAGTTAGTGACCGACGAACGACGTTTCTTTCGTTACTGAACGATCGGTCGTGGTTCACTGAAGTGATCCGTTCAATTAACTTCGGTCGTTCGCAACCAACACATCACTACTAGAAATCATAAAAAACCATTATAAGCAAACAACTCATGACAATATTTATCTGAAGATGAAAAGTAAAAATGAGTTTACACTTTATTTTATTAAAGATGCATGTGACATCTATCTATCTGTGAGTTTTAATTTTAAACTAAAACAAGCTCGAACAAAACCATAATTATCAGTAAAATGCAGACTTATATTCTTCCTTCTCAGCTCTTTAACATACAAATAAACAGGAATGTTAGAGTACAATAAATTTGAAATATGTTACAAATATGAGATAAATCGAAATAACAACGAAAATGAAATATAAGACAAAATTTGTCATATAAAACTAAAATAAATGTTGATTTGTATAGATATATGAAATTTAAAACCATTCAATTTAATTTTGACAACTACACAAAACTGTAACCAATTTATCTCAATGAAATTTGATAGAAAGGATCGATGTGCTTACTGTTATAGAATCCTTTTCTATTATATATACTATATATAACACTTCCAGAGAAAAAAATCGGTTTTCAAACAAAATGTTTATTCTGTTAAATTATGCAAATATTTATGTAGTCGGATATATGTTGCCTACATAAATTTTTTGAATATGTTTTCATATTAAAGTTTTGTTTTCTTATTTTTTATCTAAAAATATAATATAATATTTGTGTATGTGATATGTTAAATAAGAAAATAGGAAAATTTTTATATCTACAAAGTAAAAACAAAATATAAATAAGATTTTAAAGTGAATTTTTTTTGGATATGGTGATTTACATATTGTGGGCAAAATGTTATGGGTGAAAGTGAAAACAATGAAATAAAATATAACAAAAAAATGGTATTAAATGATTTTATTATATTGGGTTGTGAAAAGAAGATAAGAAAATCGATTGATAAACTCGTTTATCATTTTGGGGTGAGTTTGTTTGTGTTATGATTTTAAAACCCGTTATAGCGGTTCGCCTGGCTAAACAATACTCATTGGAAAAGAAAATCACTTACAAAACCATAATCACAACTGAAGTGTTAGTATATTATCCAAATATTTTATTCATTATGAAAAAAAAAGAAAATACGTAACAAGTTTTTTCCTTTTAAAAATTGTTTTAAGATGGAATCATAGATTCTCAAACAAAAAAGAACACAAATATGTATAAAGATAACAAACCTACATTTTTTTCTTTACTTTCAACACGATAAACTTTTATATCAGAAGATTAGTTGTCTGATGAGCTGAGAAGAGAATGTAACAAACAAAAAACAAACTCTAATTACATAATTTACATTGAAAGCTTTCGTATAGGTAGTGGAATGATTTTTCAAATTATATATTTTAAGGAAAATTTTTATTCTATTTTAATAACATGAAAGGTATCGTTACTAGCTCTTTTCAAAGTTTTTACGAGATTTTTTTTGTAAAGAATTTTTTATTGCTCGTTTAAATAAAATGGTTGGTTCTAACATTGCAAAACCATTTAAATAAAAAACAAACTGCAAAAGTCATTGTTTGAAAATGATTATATCCGGCTCGAAGGACCATGTTCAATTTTATATATATTTGGTTGCACTATTAAGTTAATTCTATTTATTTATGGTTATATGTTTTTTTAAGTTCACAATATTTTCTGTGTTTACAAATAACATCGATATTTTGAAAGAAGACGGGGAAGTTGGCTAGAAACACTTTTAGAATGTAAAGGACGCTCCCGTCTTCCCGATATCTCTGGACTACTGGATTTTTGCTGACGTCTTTTTTGAGATTATTTTTGTTGATTTTGGTAGCATTAGCTTTCATACTATAGCTTTGAGCTGAAGTGCATCGAATTTAGTGTCAATTCCGTCGGCTGACTGTCCGATATAATGAATATGTCCGTGTTGCTCTTTACCCCTCAGCACTTAGCATAGCACAGTGTTTGAGGGAGAAAGTTTTGGTTTGAATTCCTGTTGCAGAGGTACCTAGTACCAACACTGGCATTGCATGGTAGTGATTGTAAGTGACTCTCAAAACGTCTCCTGACTCTATTCTCACAACAAATTGTCTGTTTAGATCAGATGTATTTAGCATGCAGTCTGAAATTAAATTTCAGTATTTTGATGAGCTCCTAGGCGCTTGCTTCTGCTACAGATCTAATGTGTAAATGCAATGAAGGAAGGAGGAAAGGGCTCACTATTGCTGATATGGGTATAGTTCTGAAAGCACTTATGGCACAAAGGCTTACAAGACTGTGCGTTTTTGTAAGCACTTTTTGGATAGGTATTTGGTTTGTTTCCAGCCAAACGAAAGCTGCTTATGACAGTATGGGCTTTATTATTTTTTAATGTGACCAATGAGTTTTTTTTGGAGCATAATCCCCAAGTTACCAAAAACCAGTTTATGCAGGCGGAAAACATTCCTTGTTTGCTTTATTCGAGATGTATTTTATGTATGAATTACAAATGAGCTTGCTGTCCAAGATCACACATTTACACTCGTTTATCGTTAAAAGTGGAAGGATCGAGATTGATTATGTTGTTAGTAAAGACTACGGCACTATTTTTTTGTGGATTGACAGACACTCCTACCTTGTTGCACCAATTGATAAACATGATGCCACAAGTGGAGTGGGTTTCATAAAAGAATACATGCCAAATGTAGTAGAACAGCACGTTCTCCATCGTTTTCAGAAGAAAAGATGTGAGACCTATTAGCCCGTATTATTTGGCTTCATTCGATTTTTGTCCTGACTTGGGTATAAATATTACTCTAGCATTTCGCCATATTAGAGGAATGCACGCTCGGCTGAAGCTTGCTGTAAGCCGACGCTCGCTATATAGGAGAATGGCTAAACGCGAGCTCCACTATGGGAAAGAGGAATTTAAATATGCACTACGGTTAGATTTCTGCAAATGAATTCTGTTAGTGAAAATTTATTGTTTGACGCAATTGTCCAACGAAAGAAATTGAACATAACAAATTGAGAATGGTAACTAATATTGTTTCTGTGATGCACAGTGAAGGCTTACAGAGCGGTACTCTATATACAGACACATAATTCAGATGGTATCATATGTTGCCACCCTTTTTGTGCAAAATCAGTAGGCCAGCTGTCAAACAGAACGGCTGTGTATTTTTTCGATCAACAATTTTTTTCAAAAAATAATAATAATAATTAAATTTCATTCATTCATTTATATTTCTTTTATATTTTTTTTATTATTACTTTTTTTATTAGTAAATAATACTAATTCTCACTATTTATCTTTTTTAATTTTAGGTAAGGAAAATAATCAATTTGGAAAAATTAATTGATGAACTGAATTTGACAAGAAAAACATCAACAAAAATTTAGATCCATAGATTCAAGAAATTCAGGAAAATAAAAATAAGATAAGCGTTTTAATATAATATTTAGTTTTTATTCATATATTAAAAAAAAAAAAAAAAAAAAAAAAAAAAAAAATTCACTGATGATATATATCTGTATACTATATATCTGAAACCGGTCTGATTTTTATATTTTATAAAAAGTTGTTAGAAAAATAAAACATTTTTATTAAATCAACAAATTTAATAATTATTAAATTAATAACCAACTTGGAGACCAATTCCATAATATATTTTTTACATTTATGTAAATTATATATTTAGCCATGTTTAACAATTTAGTGTACAATTATTGTACATAATCTGTTAAATTGGAATTGTTTATTGTAAACATAATATAATAAACAATTCAAAATATTCGTGGACGGTAAGGTACAATAATTGTTTATTGTTGACTTATGTAGAATTGTAGTTATTTTATTAGTTTCGTTGTTAGTTTTCTTGTGGTCTTGTTGACTCAATAACAGGTTTTAAGTACACTTTATGTATAGTTTCGTGTCTTTGAGTTACATCTTGAGTTACATCTTGTTTTGATGTTTCTAAAATAATATTTTGTTTACAATTTCATAATTTTAATTGTCGATTTTAACAGTGAATCTAGACTTAGATTCAGGTTGTCCAGCTGTTGAAGTAGTCAATTTCAATTTCAATTTCAATTTGAGTTTGTTTTTTTTCGCATTACTGTGGTTTTCGTATGTATGTTTTTCATTGATATTTAATTTAATTGATTAATTCTATGAAGTAAAATGGCAAAATTATCTATCAGCTATGCGAACATAAGAGGATTGAATATAAACCTTAATTCAGTCCATCTTTTTCTTGAAACTATGAAACCTGATATTTTGTTTCTAACAGAAACGATCATCAGTGCGCGTGCTGTGACCTTAGATAAAAACAGATATCTTTGTCCCAATTATGAACTTGAATCCTCTTTCTACATTAAGCATAGAGTTTGTGCTTCTATTAGGGATACTATACCATATGTGAGATTAAATAAATTTGAATTAAATGCAAAATTTCACAATATGGTGTCACTAAAAATTAGTTGCCCAAGTCAAACGCTGTTTGTCTTTGGACTTTACCGTTCACCTAATTCACCTGAGAACTCTAATTTATTTCATGACTTATCTGAGAAGATAGATAGGTTGGTTGAGTATCCTAATGCAAATTTTATAGTTCTTGGAGATTTTAATGTCCACAATAAAGAATGGCTTACACACAGCTCTAAAACTGACGAGGTTGGTAGACAGGCTGAGTTGTTTGCTCTTTATCACAATTTTACTCAAATAATAGACCTGCCAACCAGAGTTCCTGGTCAAAGTAGTAATTTACTTGATTTATTTTTGACAAACGATCCATATCTGGTTCAATTTAAAATATCAGAACTATTGGGTGGCTCAGATCATAATTTGATCTCCACACAACTAAATATACAAATTCCAAAACAATTTAAAGCGAATCCTCGCAATGTTTGGGATTACAAAACTGCGGATTGGCAAGGACTTAAAAGTTTTTTTAGATGTTTTCCTTGGAAACGCTATTGCCTTACCGGCCAAGACCCAAACATAGCTGCATCAAATTTTTCTGAAACTGTAATTGATGGTATGCACAGATTTATTCCTAATAAATAGATAATTCCGAAAACTGATCTATGGTTTTCTAGTAAATGCAAAAAAGCTATAAAAGTTAAAAAAAAGGCTTTTCGAAAGTTTAATCAAAACAAAACCGATGAAAAGCTTAGACAGTACCGTAAAGAGAGAAATTTATGTCGTAAGTTAATAGATGAAGAGAAACATCTATTTAATAGGAAAAAAGCATCTAAATTCGCAGAACATCCGACTGGTTCACGCAATTTCTATAAAGCCGCAAAGGCTGTCCAAAGCAACTTTTGTGGAAGATTTACAGATTTTTACTACCGCCTTTTGTTAATAGAGATGTCCCTATCATTGATCCTAAAGAGAAAGCTAATTTGCTTGGGCATTATTTCTCTTTAAATTCTACTTTAAAAGAACCTAATTTCCAACCTAAACCTATTTCTAAAGTTTCTAATAAAATGAGGCGGATAATTTTTTGGAAAAACATTGTTCGAAAAATGCTTTTAAAAATCAATACTAACACGGCAACAGGCCCTGATTTTATTCCTCCGATTATACTTAAAACATTTGCTCGGGAGCTAGCACCAATCCTCACTAAAATCTTCTATTTGTTATATTTGTTATATAAGAAATTTCCTGAAATTTGGAAAATGGCTAGTGTACAACCAGTTTAAAAAAAGGGCAGTAAGACTGATCCTACGAATTACAGACCCATTTTAATTTTATCGGTAGTTGTTAAAATTTTTGAGAAATATGTCAATTTTAATTTAATGAGCTTCTTAGAGTCTTCCAAATTAATTAATGAGAGACAATATGGATTTCGAAAAGGAAGAGCGACGGGAGATTTGCTGTCTTTTGTCACTCAGATCTGGAACAAGTCGCTTGAAAACTTTGGAGAAACATTCGGTGTTGCTCTTGATATTTCCAAGGCATTTGACAAAGTTTGGCATAACAACCTTATATGCAAATTGAGATCCTAGACGGTTTAGACGAGCAGCTTATATCTTGGACACAAAGCTTTATATCTGATCGAAAATTTCGGGTCAATGCTGACGGTGTATCATCGAATACTTTTTCAGCTAATGCAGGAGTTCCTCAGGGTTCCGCTTTGTCACCAACTCTTTTTCTTATCTATAATAATGATTTGTTGGACTCAACGGTTCATCCTATACATAGTTTTGCTGATGATAGCACGCTTCATGCGTCTCATGAAGCACCTAAATTATATACACCCTTAGCGCTTAGTGAGTGTAGGTCAAAATTGATAGATTCCCTTAACACTGATCTTAAAACAATTATGGATTGGGGTATTGCTAACAGTATTGAATTCAATACAAGCAAAACACAGGTTTGTCATTTTTCTAGGATAACGACACCCAATCCTTTTCCATTAACGTTTGGCCCCAAAAATCTTTTAGAGAATGAGTCTGTCAGACTTCTAGGAGTTGAGATTGAAAATAATATGAAGTAAAATTCTCATATTTTTAATCTGGCTAAGAATGCTGTTCAAAAGATAAGATTTTTGGGGCGATGTCGTAAGTTTTTCGATAGCGAACAACTTCTTTAAGTTTATAAATCTTTTATACGGCCCTGCATGGAATACTGTTCTCACATATGGGGTGGAGCTTACTTGAGTAGTCTCAACTGCCTTGATTCTGTACAGCGTAGAGCTATTAAACTCATTGGTAACCCAAGTTTTACTAACGGTCTTGATTCCTTGCAGCACAGAAGAAATGTTGCTGATTTGACTATATTTTATAAATATATTATGGATGAACGAGCTTCTGAAGAGATCAAATCAATTTTACCTATATCAGCAAACCTTTCGCGTCACACCAGACACCAGAGCAAACGTAACATCCCTTTACAGTTCAAATAATTAGATGTAGAACTGTAGCCTTCCAACGTGACTTTTTCAACAGAGTCTCTGATCTTTGGAATGCCTTACCTTCCTGGGTTTTCCCTGATGAATTTAATCCTCAAGGCTTTAAAGTTAACGTTCATAAATTTCTCAGAGAATCTTAATTTGCATTCCATTCTTATCCCTAGTTGGCATGGTATCTTCGGATATTCAGAGACGTTAATTTATACTTTATTATAATTAACACTAAACATGCCTAACTTTGAATAAAAAAAAACAATGAATTTTGGCGACACCATAAATAGAAGAATGCAACCAATCATTTCTACTGAATGAATTTATTCTATTTTTTGTTACGCCTCTCTTAATTATTTTGTTTTGCCTCCTTGAGGATAATTTTTAAGTAAATAACTCTCTCCTGTTTCGACCAGTTGAACGCGCACAATAATTGTAAATTATTAAATTTAATAAAATATCAAAATAATCAGTTGATATTCTTTAAAAATTTAAATGCTTGTCTTTTTGAGCGCGAGTTATATTAACCTGTACATTGCAAATATGACGTTTATCATTTGTCGAAAACAGAAAATTTTTTTTGTTAATAAATAAAGAGAAACCCTAGTTTGAATTGATCGATATATATATATATATATATATATATATATATATATATATATATATATATATATATATATATATATATATATATATATATATATATATATATATATATATATATATATATCTTCATTACGGTTTTCAGCAGCAGGATAAACCACGATATCAACAAAAGTTTTTTTTATAAAAATGGTTGATAAACTTCAAGTCGAGGCTTCCACAAAACCTCCAATTTCTGAAACCTACGTATAAATTTTCTAAATTAATTTTTTTTGGTTCTCTATAACAAATACTTTATTTTTATTTTGATGGGATGTTACCGTCGCAATTTATCATTTACCATAATACCATTTCTCAGTTTTAAAATATTAAGTTAGTTTAAAACAAATATAAAAACAAACAACGACTGCAAGTTTTCTTGTATTGAGTGATTTGACTTAAATAATAATTTTAATTATTTAAACCGGGTTCCATAATGCAAGAAATAGAATTTGTATTTGTTTCCTTATCAAAATTACTAAATCAGATTAAGTTCAAATAAATTGGCTTACAATATTTGCCCAATTATTTTATATTATAAAATTTAAGTATTTTTTAAATTGATCGAAGAGTCGTTAAAAATAAATTATAGGACGTAGTCGTTATAATAGAAATTAAAGAGAAGTCGTTAAGTATTTAATTTTTTTGAATCAGTTAAAATAACAGATTTGTGTGAAAATGTTATAAAAAGAATTGAATTTAGAAGTGCAAATAAGCTATTACGAAGTGAGTTTTTAATCTAACAAATATTTAATAGAGTGAAAAATCTATATAATATAGTGGACTTCTATAACATTCCTGGTAAATTAAATATTACATAGTAATCTTAGAACTAAAATAAAAAACTTGAGGTTAAATGATTGAGCCGGAGAAGCATAGAAATTTAAATAAAACACTATAAATAAAATATCAAAAAATTGAACTATCACCAAAACATAAGTGACTTTTATTTATAACCAAGAAAATGTGATTATGTTGACCTCCATCGTCTTGACCACAACACATAGGAGGAGAGGGTTCATGAGATCGTGGCAAACCGCGTCAAAGATAGAAGGTGATCACTTTTTGATATTCGTTTTGTCTATGTATAAAATATAGATGGAAGCCATAGTTGCACATTTACAATTAAAATTCGTTTTTTACATATTTACGTAAAGAAGTAGTCAACAGTTATTATTTAAGTAAAAATGTAAAGAAACATATTTACAGCGTAATATTAGAGTGTGTTACTTGTTTGTTTTTTATATGATTTCATAGATTTTTTTACATAATGACATGGCAAATTTTATCATTAAACTGATAAAGTTTGTATATTGAAATTCTTGATTTATGGATTAAATACAAAAAATTGAAGATTCTTATATCCTTAAATGACTATAACACAATCTACTTTTACCATTTGATACAAGGAACAACTTCTTACCCTTATTTCCTGTTTTGTCTGTTATAAAAAATTTATTGTTGCCATAAACTGGTAATGTGCAACACGATTTTACAAAATCATATTTCTTATATCATTATGAATTTGTTATTTAAATCTGTCTATACGTAATATTTTTTGAACATTTTTAATTAAATAATCTAAATTCTGCTGATTAGGCATATTTATACTCTTTCTTTAAGTTATTTACATTTTTTATACCTTTCATCCTCTACTTTCTTTACATTCTTTACATGCTTTACATTTTCTATTTTTTTTTTACATTTTTTGCATTTTGAACATTCTTTAAATTATTTACATTCTTTATATTCTATACGTTCTTTACTTTTTTACATTCTTTACTTTTTTTACATGCTTTACATACCTTACATTCTTTACATTCTTTAAAAGCTTCAAATGTTGTACTGTCCTTCATATGTCAATTCGTGACATATGGAGAGAAACATAACTGTGACAAATTTCAAGTTGATAGCTTTAAAAAAATATTAAATAAAAAAAAAGGTAGTTTTGAGGACTGCCGACAGAAATGAAAACTTAAAACTGTGAAAATGCTGTGTTTTAATCGTCTAAATACAACAAAATCTTTACTTAATTTACCATACTTTCACACTGTGATTATAGTCTAAGATCCGGCTGCAGGATTAGTGTGCTCATCGATTTTTTGCTAAAACCAAATTTTTATGTATATTTATAATTAGGAGAATATATATGTACCAGGTTGCCTATCAACATTTGGCCGCCAGTATTTTTAATTAAATTATTTTTAATTGATTTTTGGGAAAAAGTTTCGTTCACTTGTTTTTTAAATAAAATGTCGTCTACATCACGGCAATTTATATAAAGATTCTAAAACTTCACGGCTGCGGTTGCGCACCTGGCCGCACCTCTTCGCAGCCAGGTGTAAACAGGTTCATAACGTACATTGATTAATTCTATATCAAATTAAAGCTAATTTTTTTCTATTTATTATCATATATGGTTGCCTAATTAAATCCGGCCGCAAATAAGGGTTGCTGGCTGTTAAAGATGATAAATATTTAAGGTAGAATGGAAGAGAGTTAGCGCGTAACGTCATTTGTCAGACGAGGATAGCGATTGCCAGCTATGCGACGCTCTTAAGCCATTGCGCATACGTCGAATGTTAGTGTTCTCAACCACCGGGGAGTAATAGAGACGACTTACTAAATACTCCAAAAAAATTGTTTTCCTTTTCAAAATGACAAATTTAAAAATTGCAACAAAAAATGGTAGAATCCTAGTTTATCCCCCAAATAAATTTGCGTTTTTTTTTCAGATAAATAGAAAGATTAGGTCCTCTGCATCCTAATTATGAAAAAAAAAATTTGCGGAAATGAGGGGGTCAAATGTTATAAATATTCAAACTTTCAATTTTACCTTGGTCCCCCCTTTGTTGTTTTTTTAGTCTTTTTTTTTCTTTTTTTCCTTATTTATATTTATTATTTATTTATATTTTATCACACACTAAAATATTAAAATTAAAAAAAATACCTTGGTCCCTCCTTTGAGTTTTTAGAAGTAACTTGATTTGATTTTTAATTTTTTTTTACTCTGCGACCTTGCACAACTTCGATCAAAAATAGCACCTGCGAAGAGGTGCGGCCAGGTGCGCAACCGCAACCGTGAATTTTTAGAATCTTTATATAAATTGCCGTGATGTAGACGACATTTTATTTAAAAAACAAGTGAACGAAATTTTTTCCCAAAAATCAATTAAAAATAATTTAATTAAAAATACTTGCGGCCAAATGTTGATAGGCAACCTGGTAGATATATATTCTCCTAGTTATAAATATACATAAAAATTTGGTTTTAGCAAAAAATCGATGAGCGTACTAATCCTGCAGCCGGATCTCGTACTATTAACAGAGAAAAACATCAAATTCAATAAAAAAGAAAAAAACCAAAATATAAATCAAGAGAACGAGAGTAAAATTATATATAATATATTATCATTAATTTAAACAAAACTTAGGTTATTCGTACTATCAATTGCGTTTTCTTTATTAAAAAGTATAAAAAAAACACACAAATCAAATATGACACACAATTTTTTTTATTTTACTTAAAACTATTACAAAATCTTTATTTACTATACTTCACTTACTTAAATTCAATAAAAAAGAATAAATTATAAATCAAGAAAATAAGAATAAGAACTAAGAAAATAACAAATGATTACAATTTATTTCTCTCTTTTAATGTTTATACCATATTTAATATTTATTTAGTGTGACGATAACTCGAACATATAAATTTTTCCCAAACAAAATCGCACAAGGCGCCTACAGAAGTTTTCACTTAAAAAATGGTATAGCAATCATCAACAGAAAATAGGAAAAATGAAAAAAGAAAACGTCAACAAAAAGTATAAGAAACAGACTATTTCTTTTGAAAAATGAAGAAAATACTGAGAAGTCGTAAAAATCCCTCGAATTTATGCTAAATTTTACTTCGCAACGACGTCACACTGTGCTAAAAGACAACAGCAATAATCTTAAAAAACTACACCATCGATACATTTTATTGCCGTTAATTGTCCGCAGTCTTAAACTGTGTTTACATCAATCTTTTGTGATGAAAACGTCAACTCAAATTGAAAGAGAAATACATATTTACTCAAATAGTAGTTTTTATCTACCGTATTTTATTTCACAAGAATGAAATAATGGAAAATAATGATGGAAAAACTAATATTTTATTATGTTTACTGGCACTGCTTGCCAAAGAAATAACTAATTTTCTTGTCCATATCGAAATGATAATATTGAACGAAACGGAAAAAACTGCATTATCGTTTAATCTAAAATTTGTTAAAAGACATTTTTTGATTTATATGAAATCATGAATAAAAAAACAATAATTTTAATGATATTTAATAAAAATAAAAAAAAATGTACCACTCCAGGAATTAAACTCGCGAGTTCTTCCTATATAGAACCTCAATCGAACGCGATATCCATATTGCAATTTAAAACGTCGCAACCGAATAAAGGTTTTTAGGGTTCCGTTTTTTATACGGAACACTATTGGTGAGAGTACAACGTGTTTTTCACATTATTTCGATTATCTCGTGAACCATTAATCCGATGAACTTAAAATTTCAGGTGCTTATAAAACTAACTTATCCACACAAGATGGTGAGTTAAAAAATAAATAAAGTTGTGTTCGTTTGTTTAAAAGAGGTACGATGTAAAGCCTTTGAAAACATACATTTTTTTATCGAGACGAGTAAAATTTAAAATTATTAAAAATATATTTTGGAATTTTACACCTCAACATTTTTTGTATAATTTTGAAAAATGACATTTTCTGGATGTTTTATTGCCCCGATTAACTCCGACCCTACTTCATCGAAAATCTTGAAATATATTTGGAATGATAGAAAATTGAGTAGGTTTTTAATGAAAAATATAGAAAAGTGGCAGGTACTCATAACTATATTTATTAAAGGGGTGGGAATGTTAAGGGGTAAAAACATCATTTAAAACCAGGTCATGTGGGGTGTCATTCAAAAGAGCACTTGATTTTAGAAATACTGCCATTTTTTTAGAATTTTGCAATGCATAGTTGTTGAATTATTATCAATAAAGTGAAACAAAAAGTTGGTCTCCTGAAACTCTGAACGAAAAAAACAGCGAACTCTCAAATAATTATATTTTTGTGTTTTTAAGGGATTGGGATGGGGAAGGGTGAAAAAAAACTTTTTTGACCCAAGCGAGTGAGGGTATCATTTGAAAGAGCTCTTTCTTTCAGAAACCTTGCAATTTTTTTTAGAATTTTGCGGTACATAGTTTTTCAGTTATTCTAAAAAATGTGCGAATTCCAGACCTTTCTTCGTTTCGACGATTTGATTCCTACCGCCCTACGTTTCGACACTGATTGATAGAAAAAATTGAAAAAATTCATAGAAACAGAAAATTTGCTATATTTTGAACAAAAATTATAGCGAACTCTCAAATAATTATATTTCTGTGTGTTTAGGGGATGGGTGTAAGGAGGGTAAAAAAAAACTTTTTTTGACCCAAAGGAGGTGGGGTATCATTTGAAAGAGCACAAAATCTACAAATTATTGCAATTTTTTGTAGAATTTTGCGGTACACAGTTTTGGAGTTATTCTAAAAAATGTGCAAATTCCAGACCGGTCCCCCCCCCTACGTTTCGACACTGATTGACAGAAAAAATTGAAAAAATTCATAGAGACAGGAAGTTTGATATATTTTGAACGAAAGTTATAGCAAACCCACAAATAATTATATTTCTGTGTGTTTAGGGGATGGGTGTAAGGAGAGTAAAAAAACTTTTTTTGACCCAAGCGAATGGGGTATCATTTGAAACAGCATCAAATTTCAGAAACAATGCAATTTTTGTAGAATTTTGCGGTACACAGTTTTTGTCCATAGTTTGTCCACAGTTTCAGTCCAGACCGTTCCCCCCCCCCCTCCTACGTTTCGACACTAATAGACAGAAAAAATTGAAAAAAATGCATAGAGACAGGAAGTTTGCTATATTTTGAACGAAAATTATAGCGAGCTCTCAAATAATTATATTTCTGTGTGTTTAGGGGATGGGTGTGGGGAGGGTAAAAAAACTTTTTTGAAACCAAACGAGTGGGGTGTTGAAAAAAGAACACTTAATTTAAGAAACATTGCAACATTTTTTAGAGTTCTGCGATGCACAGTTTTTTAGTTATTGATAAAAAAAGTGCTATTTTAAGTGTATGTTTACCACCCTATATTTCGACGCTGATTTAAAGAACAAATATTCCCAATTTAGACCATTAAAATACTGGTTAAATCTTTCTTTAGCTAACATAAACAGCTATGGATAAGATTTAACCACAAGTAACATTTTTGTTCAATGTAGATGTGATTGACATTTACTATTGACATTTACGGATAAACATTTATTCTGTTATGCGTATATAGTCTGGCGATATAAAGACTTTAAAACATAACATTATGTCATTTATTTTTGATATTGTGTTCTTTTACAATCACGGAACCCTTGGCGAGCGAATTTTATTCGCACTTGTCCGACTTTTATATATTAAATGTATTTATTTAGCGTGACGATAATTTGAATATATAAATTTATCTCCATACAAAACTGCACAACGCGCCAAAAGAAGCTTTTCACCAGAAACTTTGGTTCATCAACACTTAAAAATGGATGTTGTTGTGTGACCTTGGTCTTAAAAGCTATTAATGTGTTGTTGTGACACATGTTGTAATGTGTACTACGAATTTGATTTTACTTAAAATAAAATAAAATTTGGAATAAAATTTGGACAACGATTTTTCTCGAATTAACCGCATATACGAAACCACAAAAAATGTTGGAAATTAGTGATTGTATTATATTATACATATAGAGTATGCATAGTTCTTGCACCCCTTTTATGATTGAAAAGTGGAAAATTTTTTGAATCTGTAATCAGAATACAAGCATTAAATCTTTTCCATATCATTACAAACGTTCGGTCGATATTGCACCCAAGTAATGAAAGTAAAAAAAGAATTATGTTCAGGAAAATCATGAACAAGTAATGGTTATTTCATAGATTTTTTTTAATGACTCGCAATCTGATGGGGAATCGAGTCTTAAACTTTTAAATTTAAAATCTATGGAATGATAAGTAAACTTGGTTAGACATTTGCAACTGTTTGACAAAGTCATTGATCAAGGAAAAACAAGGGCAGCAGTATTGATATAAAACAGTGTCGGTATTGTTCGCCAAAAAAACTATGTAACTTTTTGACGGTTTAATATGAGTACCGTTAAAATTTAATTCAGAGCCTTTTTTTACTTACAAAATCATATTTTCTACTTCCTGGGGTACTAAAATACAACTGTGTTTACCCACGCCAGACTCTGAAGCGGCTTATAGAATATGTCTAAATAATCTTAACTATGATGGAAATTAAGTCCACCCTATTGATCAAGATGGGATTAATCTTCTTTCCTACCCGCAGATAAAATACCTTTTTTTAAATAACTCAATCATCAATCTTTAAAAAACAACAAAACGAAAAACGATAAAAAATATCAATATCTTCTTCAAAACATATAAATCCTCCCTCAAACATTGTTCCTTCTGTAAATGTTTCTTCATCTCCATATCCATAAAACAGAAACCTTTTTTTTCTGAAGCATAAAATAAAATGAAAGTTCGAAAATCAATAAAAATAAAATTAACAGATAAGATTTCCATTTTCATTTTTCTATTTTTGTTACATGTTTCGAGTCAAAGATGTACAAAAATGCTATAACATTTGATAGTTTTTTTGAATTGCTATAAGTGTGAATTGATTGGTTTTTATTTCGTTTTTCGAATGGGCTTAAGAGTAACGAAAATTGTTTATCAAAAGCTTTTATTTGGGGTGTAATTATTAAACCTATACTCAACATTGGGTTTGAAGTATGCTAAGGAAATCAACTGGTGGTTATCAATTATATCAAAAGAATACTTAAGCTAAAATATGCCAAACAATTTAACATCAACCCTTATACAAATCTTTAGATATTTTTCTTAATTACATACATATTTAATTAGGTTGTTCAAAAAGTTTCGCCAGTTTGATTCTTTGTACTTAAAAAGTTAAGATAAATAAGCTTTCTGGAAAAAAATTGTTTAAACTTTTATTTCGATTAATTTTTTGTTTTTACAAGTTTAAGAAACAAAAATTTTTGTTTCCAATCTTTATCTGATTATTTATTTTTCCATTTAGCCGATAGACAGTTAATCCTTTGAATTAAAAGTTTTTTCGTAATTTTTTGCTGCCGTTCTTAAAATTTATATTTACGGGTTTAACAGATAAATAATAAAGAATATTTTGAGTTATTTATTTATTTATGGTTGGTATGAAAAGAAAAGATAAAAGAAAATTTGGTAAGAAATTAAAATTTAAAAATTTATATTTATTGTTAAGGAAGTTTTTAACTGATTTATTGATATCATAAAACATTTATGACTGTTAAGTTAAGAACAGTAGGAATAACAAAGCCCAACCTATCGGCGACTCAAAATACATTTCAAATTAAGCGCAAAAATAAATTCTAAATACTGTAATACAAAAATTAAAATTTGTCACCTACGAGAAATTTAGAAACCGTTAATGACCTTCTACTGACAAAATGTCAGACCGTGTCGTGCAGTCGATTTTGCAGGAAAGCGCACAAGACAAACACTTTATTTTATTATTATAGAAAATACCAAATTAAAATATTAATTGATTAAAAAAACAGATTAAAATTTTAAATTTGGCTCCAAGATATTTTAGAAATCGCTGTGTGCTGCAGTTGTCTTATATCGTCTAATAAAACTTTTGAAGATATTACTAAAACTAAAACCTGCTTCGATCTTTGCCAAGACCGATGCAGCAGTAAATCGTACTTTGTTGGCTGTCAAGTATACCTTGAGCCTGAGGCTTTGAGTGTAATGTGCTAGGCGGGTCGCAGGTGGTTGATAGTGTAACCGCTGTTCCGAAATTATTGTTTACCAACAAAACGATCGCGTACAGGGTAGATCCAGAATATCAAATAGGGACCCCGAACCATACACTTCCTCTTAATACAGTGGTATGGCAACCGTGTTGAGGTGATCGATTGGCTGATCTTCATCACTTGCTAACGCAGTATTATGACTTGGTCAAGTAAGGCAGCCCTGCTTGACTCAACTGTCTTTCCGACCTATAAATATATGCAGTATGGTAAAATCAAACAAAAATTTCAAAAAAATGAAAACACAAAACACACAATTCAACATAACAACACCAAAACATACAAAAAACACAACAAAAACCAGAGGAATATTTTGTGGGCGGCATTACGTCCACAGTAAACTTTCCAAAATCTGGCAGCAACTCCACCTCTACTCCGGTGGCTTGTGAAAATCTTCGGGTCATGTCACACATGGCTATTGGAGATTTAAACATGTTCCTGGAAAGGTCTCAGGTCTCTCTCGATCTGGTGCAGTCGGAATTGGAGATCAGCAAATCTTCGGAGATGCAGGCTTCCGAGACCACTGTAACAGTTGGAAATAAGAGGAAGAGGAAAAAAGTTCGTGGTTCAGTGAGGAGAAAAAGAAGAAAACTAAGGTTGACTCCTCGCTGCAAACAGGCATTGCAGAGCAGGCCATTACATCTAGCGGTCCCCCTACAACAACACTTCCCTTAGACACGAGGGCTGAGACGATCGAATAAATTCGTCCACCGATCACCTCGGTCCCGCGTCACAATACGAGTCTGTATGGGTCTTAATAGGGTTACCTGTGAAGGCAGTCAAAATCCAATACAAGGAGATGACGACACGACTCACCTTAAAGTCTTGAAGTACAAAAGCGGAAAGGATTCTATTGATAATGTTTCAAAGATTCCATCAAAGTCAACGAAAACGACGGGTCCAAACAAGGTTGCATCAAGCTATGCTAGTGCAGCCAAGAGAAGGCTAGTTAGAATTGTGGAATCTAACAATGGAATTATCAGCCAGGAACAAAGCAATTTGATCCAGCCACGCCTGTTTGAAGATATACTGGAACAAACAGGAACTCTGCCAACCTTTGATGGGTGAAAGAACGACTTCTCATTGAACTGGTTGGTGGAGGAAATTCCAGGTTGAATTTCATGGGAAGGAGCAAGGCTTTCAGCAATGAAGTTGATTGATCTGTCTAAGACGCACCTGGCCAAAATCTGGATTCCAGGTCATCTGAGACGGCTTTATTGGGTGGTCTCGGACGTCAAAATGGCTTGGACAATTCCAAATGGAGGATTCGAACGTACGGGGGAAGAAATTGGCTAACGATGAAACCTTTGTCGAAGGAAACCTTCTGTACATTTTTTTCGATGAAGATAGGGAGAAAGCAATATCTAATCGGCAAGCGAAACTTTTCTTCATCGGCGTTCAGTAGATGTTATGTTTATTGGATCGCACTTGAAGACATAAGCGAATATCAATCGAAAAATTAATCTGCAAAATAGCATAAGTGGGTTACATAATCTCATGGCTTCACTTGCTAAAAAGCTGCAAAAGTATTAATAATTCAAGAGCTCTACATTTTTTAAACCAGAGTAGCCGGTCATTCTTTGAAGGGCTGGAACATTCTGTATAAAGGAGTCCTGATAAAACCAGAACCTGCATAGCATAACACCAAAGTTTTGATATGCATCTTCTGGCTGAGTTATCCTCAGGTGATTTAACGGTAGGAATGCTCAGTTATTGAACAGCTACGGAAAAAAGGCGGATACTCATTGTGTCTGCATATCTTCCGTACGACTCCATTAGTCCCCCGCCAACGCAGGACTTGGTGCGCGTGGTAGACTATTCCAAGCATAAAACCTTGATATCATAGTTGACTGTGACGCCAATTCACATCACGTAAGCTGCGAAAGCACAAATAATAACAGCAGAGGTTAGTTTCTCTTAGAGTACTTGGCTACTACTCTACTACGGAAATTCTAAATTCCAGAAGAGAGTACACTTTTGTTAATTCTTAACAGAAAAAAACCATAGACATCACTCTATGCTCCAAATTTCTTCTAGAAGACCTCAGGAGCTGGAGAGTGTTAACGGATAAATGCGTGAGCGATCACAGATATATAGACTTTCTTGTAAAGGCGATCCCAGCCGAGGATTGCGTCTACCGGAATCCAAGACAAACGGATTGGGTGTACTTCAAGGGCATTGTAGAGGAGGAGCGGGCTAGTGGAAGCAAAGTCCGGGCTATTGATCAGGCTGTTGACCAGCTCAAAAATCTGTTAGTCTGGGCTTTTGAGAGTTCGTGTCCCGAAACAAGGCAACGAAGTGCACACAAGTCAGTTTGGTGGAACAAAACCTTGACAAACTCAGACAAAAATCTAATTAACTTCTGAATGGAGCATTGAAAACTCGTGATGAAGCTGATTGAGCTCTGTACAGTGAAGCAAGAAAACTATTCAAAAGGCTTCTTCATAAATCAAAGAAGAGGTCTTATCAAAAGTACTGTGAATCCATTTAAACTATCACAGAACGTGCTGCAGAAATGAGGGCCTTGAAAAAGAATCCTTTAGCGAGACTGGATAATATTAAATTATCCAATGATAGTCACACTTCTTCAAATGAAGAAACTTATACAGCACTGTTTCAACACTAATTTACTGGCTGTATACCTGAGGAGATTTGTCAGGGGATAGCCGCGGCAAATAGGGAAAAACCAAACCGAATGGACTGGAAAATGGCAAAAGAGTTGTATCATCTGAGGCTCTGTCTTAGGCAATCGGCTCCTTTGGGCCATACAAATCTTCAGGTCCAAACAGACGGAATATGGCCCATTATGATACAATAGTGTCTGGCCATAATAGGAGATAGGCTCTTAAAGATCTTCGTGACCTGCATAGCTCTCGGCTATGTACCACAGACCTGGAGAAACGTGAGAGTTGTATTTATACCAAAACCAGGGAAAATCAACTATTGCGAAGCGAAAAACTTCAGATCAGTCTTTCCTCATACTTACTAAAGTCTCGGGATAGGTTGATCGACCGTTACATCAGAAACGTCTGTCTGAAGAAAACCCCACTTTGCAATAAGTAACTCGAATATCAAGCGGTAAATTCTACGGACACAATCATTTCAGAGGTGGTCTCTGATATTGAAGAGAATATCTCTAAAAAGGCTATCACTCATGGCGCTTTTCTTGACATAGATGGAACTTTTGGCAAAGCCACTTTTAAGTCACTCCTTAATGGAGTGGAAAGGCACGGTGTGAATAAAATACTCCTAAGGTGGATACGACGGGCACTGGAAGATCGATGTCTGTTTATTCACACGAAGGATAACACCACAATCCAGGTAAGTGTAAAGCGTGGATGTCCCCAAGTGGGACGTTCTATCACCCCTGCTTTGGAACTTGATGGAACAACTAAATAAATTCACCCTTCCTTTAATCGATAATAACACATTAACTCTCCAAGATAATGTGAAGTATCTTGGTGTTACTCTCGACAAGTGGCTCAATTGGGCTGTTCATGTTGAGACTAAATGCGCAAATGCAACTCGATTTCTGTAGTAATGCAAGAGGGCTTTCAGTGGCAAATGGGGGCTGACTCCAAAAATGGTCTACTGGCTGTATAAAGTAGTCGTCAAACCCATTGTCAGCTATGGGTCCCATGCATGCTCTCAAGAACTTTTGTTGGGAATGCGATAAAAAACTGGAGGCGGTACAAAGGCTTGATTGCTTATGTGCAATCAAGTGCTTTTAGGACAATTCCCACAGTCTGCAGATTTTATTAGCGCATATAGACAAACAGACACTTCAATTTATTATTATAGAAAAGACCAAATTAAAATTTATATCAACATTTAGGCGAAATTCCTTAATTCAGGCTCCAATATATTTTAGATGCTGTTTATGGTTTTCTACTCACGAAATCTCAAAACTCCACATGTAGTGAAATTTTTTGGAGAGCGGCCTCCAACAGACAGACACTTTATATGTTATTATATGGAAAAACATAGAATATTTATCAACATTTAGGTGAAATCATTTAAGACGAAATGTCAGAACTAGGCGAGCAGTAGATTTACAGGAGAGTGCATACAAACAGACAGACAATTTATTTTATTATTACAACAAAGACCAAATTATTAAAATATGTGTCAACATTTAGGTGAAAACCCTTTAAACAAAATGTCGCAGCTCAGCATGCAGTAGATTTTGCAGGAGGGCGCACATAGACCCTTTATTTTATTATCATAGATAAATATGTATCTCAAATTAAATTCAAGCAACCAATACATTTTTTGTCAAATAATGTCCCAAAAATATTCATATTTTGCTCTAGGACGATAATAAATATACCCATATCTGTAATAGACCAAGAGCCCGCGACGGCCTGACCTTCGTTATTTTATAAAAGCTGAAAGTTTATCTGCGCATACCCCCTACTCAGGTAGGAACGATAAGCGACATATGAAGTTTGGAACATGGTGACTTTGGCAGAGAGCAGGTGACAAAGGGGCCTCCAAAGTACTTTCACGAAATTTTGAGGCAAGGCAATTTTTTTATATACTCTTCGGGATAGTATTAGAAGTTACGTCACCCATTGGAAGACACTTACTATCGTGGTAACCTCCTGCCAGACACCCTTAAACTTTAACAAATTGATAATGTTTAAGGGTATCTGGCAGGCAGGGGGATACCATGCAAGTAAGTGTCTGGCAATAGGTGACGTGACTTCTAATACTACCCCAAAGAATTTATAAAAAAATTACCTTTTATACTTTCACGAAACTTTGAAGGCTCCTCTGTTACCTGCCACCAGTCAAAGCCACCATGATCCAAACATCATATGTCGCTAATCGTTCCTACCTCAGTAGGGGATATGCGCAGACAAACTTTCAGCTTTTATAAAATAACGAAGGTCTGGCCGTCGCGGGCTCTTAGTCCATAAGCAATAGAAAAATTGAAGTTTTAAAAAATTTATCTTAAAACTTAGATTTTTGTTTTGCATAGAAATATAAATATATATATTTAGATATAGATGTTTTTCCTAAAACAACATATAAATACTTTTGGGACTGCTAGCATGACAATCAGATTTGATATATAAATTGTAGTTTTTGGTCCGGTCGGTGGGAGCAAAACGATTTTTTTGTATAATTTTAAGTGATTTTCTTACTTCGAATGACGGAAGTTGTTGTATATTTAGGTTGAAAATAGTTTTATGTTATAATTAAAAAAAAACTTAAAATTTAGAATCGAAAATTTAAATATTTCACTTAAATATAGAAAATTATATTAATTTTCCACAATATGTTATTATTATGAAAAACTAAATTAAAATATTAGTATACCGACATGATTTAAGGCAAAGAAAAATATTAAAAATTTAATAATCTTTTTTTAAATTATTTAAATTAGTTATTTAATATGCCCGTTTGTTTTTTGAGTTTGTTTTCATTACTTTTGTTAAAATTAAAATTATTAAAATTTTATTATTTTATTTTATTTTATTTTATTTTATTTTATAAATTAATATTATTAAAATTTTCTTTTGCGTAGAGTTTTAGATAAAATGTATTCGTATCCGTGCCATACAAGGTCAGATCCGTTGTGAATATTGTGAATACTCGTAGCAAAATATGCATCTGTCAGAAGCAGCAAGATCTAGTTCGTTAAGGTGGTGGTTCATCAGGCCATGTTCTATCATGCACCATGTTTGGATTTTCAGAGACTTTCTCTCTTTCAAGTCGATTACTTTTAGAAAGGATACCTTCCCGCCTTCTCCATAGTTGTCAATGAACCCTTGATTTATCTAAATCACTACTATGGACCAATGAATTTTGTAGTGATACCGAGTCTACTACTACATTGCCATGTACTCCTGTGTGACCCGCACAAGTGTGACGGGACTGGTTTACGCAATTTGTTGTAGATTTTGGTAGCATTCACATAATAACCTTGAGCTGAAGCGCGTGGAATTCAGAGCCAACAGCGTGGCCTGAGTGTCAGAAATATTGTTTTCATCTTTTGCTATATTCCCTTTAGGTACACATAATAGTATACCAGCTTCACAAATCCTTATTAACAGTGTGCTTCATGATGATTCATGGTCTTCGCCTAATTTCCAGATTTTGGGAACATAGTCGCCATAGAATATTTTCTGTTGGTTTCTTAGCGATGTCTGGAAGGTTAGCAATGATCCAGAAAAGTCTAGGTAACACTGACTCTTTTGGCGTTTTTATGGCTCTAACTCCCAGATGAATATCCTTGTTACCAAATTTTCCGACCAGGGATATTTTTGTACAGCTAGGCAGCAACCAACTATTCTTTTGGTAGCAGTCTTCGAAGTAAAATTTTAAAGCTTCGATTTTGTGGCAAATTTTTTACAACCATATCCAGCAGCTGTATTTTTCACTCGCGGAGCTGCTTACCACTTATAAGGATGGCTGGGAAGTTCTCAGCAGCGATTGGCACTTTAATGCGCTTTGTGACATCACTGGAAGTGAACTTGCCACATTGCTTGCGGTTCCCCTGACGCATGTTGTAGTCCGTCACGGTTAGAAAACTCATATCATTCGATATTAGATGTAGAGGCCTGCGATGCCTCGGATCGCACTCTCATGCTAATATTGGTGTCTGTGACTTTTCGTCTATCTACAACCTTCAAAGGTAGTCCTTACGTATCCAGCTCTTAAACCAGAATAACTAGGTCAAAAAATTAGCGAAGGACTTGTATGGCTTTCTCTTCTGATAGACTTTCATTGACTATCGTCCTCTTGCGGTTTTTGTTTGCGGCAAAAAGGTTTAGAGGTTCATTGTTGGATTTAGAGACTCCTATTTCAGGTTGCTCAATCCATATGTATTGGACACGTGGATATTAACTACCTTTTGGTGAATATCCGACATGATGTTTGCGCCAAAATTTGGGATTTGCTGCAGGATTGTGAGTCACATTCGTTCTCAATCGCGGAATGGAGTCAGAATCGTCTGTCAACTGATGTTCTTTTTTGTCCGAAAGGTCTGACGTGCCAGAGTACTTTGGTTTGGTTGGCTCATAGTATAGAATTTTAACATAACTTTAGAACTTGGGGACAAAGGCTTACTACGAACACTAATTTAATGGATTTGGTTCTGTGTTTAGAAAAGTATCGCTCTCTATCTTAGTTTTTATTGTTTTATTTTTTTCCATAAAATTATTTTTTGAGTGTAAAGAATAAAAACGTACGAAAAAGCAGAGTCCTGTACTGTGGTAAGCCTAAATTTAGACTGGAGGGTGCTTGGTATCGGAGCTAATAGTTAAACACGTATTTACCTTAGATTGGGATTTGGACTTCGTCTTAATTTCGATTCGCACTTAAAACCTTTTGTTTTCTACTGAGCTTCATCTCTATGTTAAAGTGCCAGGTTCATGATAGATGAATTTGTTTCGATAGTGTTTGATCGATCTGAAGTGATTCGTTTATCAAATATAACATTAAGATAATTTAATTGATCCCGTCACATGATCGGGTTACCGTTAAATTTATTGAATTGTGGTTAGATAAATAGTGGTGAGCTCGTTTTAGCTTAACTAAATTATTTGGGTTTCATCTGGATTTGTCCTAATTTTATACCTGGTATAATACCCGTAAAACCATTTCGAAAAAAATGCACGAAATTTTCATACATTGTGCATGCTACAAAATCGCCGTGCACCAAATTGTGCATAATACATAACATGCAGATGATGTGGACCATACCGCATGTTTTACGAAGAATAAAAAATAAAACGTAACGAAATTTATTTAATTATACTAATAATAAACATAAGAATAAAAAAGAAGCAGAACGAAAAAGTATTTTTAAATCTTATAAAATGACTGATATCATTTTACTTTTTATGAGATATGAAGACTTTTGTAATAATAAATTGATGAATTTTATCTTATTTTGATCTAAAACAATGTGCAAAAGTAGTTTTTTGGGAATGTTATGAAAACAAACACAAAAAACGAACGGGCACTTATAATAATTAATTTTAGTGATATGAAAAATTATTAAACATTTGTTTGCCATATTTCATGTCGGTTTACTAATGTTTAAATTAATTATTTTTAATATTAAGAAAATTACGCAAATTAATTGATGTAAGTAAATATTTAAATTTTTTGAATTCCGATTTTTTTGCATTTGAATTGTTTCGTTAAACAAAATGACGAAAAAGGCGTTATATTTACAAATGTAATCAAACACATACATTTTCAGTTTCCAACTTTAAAATACGACTGCTACCTTTATTTGTCATAATGACAGAGCTAATGACTTAGCGGGATATAGAGCTTTCGATTTTGTAAAAATTAATCTATAACATTGATTAAACAAAGGAAAGTTAAATTTGATCAATTTTTTTTTTGGTGAATGTTTTGTCGTTTGGTCTACTTCGGCTGACAGAAATATTTGTGGTAATTTAATTATAGTTAAATGTCGTGCAAAAAGTGACTCTTCTGTTAAAATTACGTTAAAGACCAAAGGTTTTGAAACTGATGTAGTTTTCCAATCCTTCTGTTTGTCATATGATGGTACCATTCCAAATCAAGATTTTGTTAATTTGGAGAATTGCAGCAACAGGAATCTGTGGTTCAGATATGAAACGTGGAACTTTTCACGATTGGAATAGATGCCTAAGGCGTCTATATATCCAAGGGATTTATAAATTTTGAAAATGATAAACGGTTATTTGCGGTCTTCACCAGTGAAAAATCTCTAATTACATTAATTTACACTAACACTAACAAAATCCTATGGAGTATTTCTACTTAAATTTTATCTTACAGGAAATGTAATAATTTAACACAAAAAGAGACGAGCTATAATACAAAAATTATATAAATTAAAAAAATACAAAAGGTGCTTACATTATTTGTATGTTGAATGTTGTCTTCCAATATCAGTCCTGTCCAAAAATTTCCTTTCCTTTTCCATGCAATCCATCTCTCAATATATCCGGCGTTACATAGTTTCCTATTATAGTACATGCATTTCCTTTTTAATTCTAGATAAAATATCTATTTTATCCACTCGTTGCACTTTATACCGGTCAACAGATTTTGTTGCATATAAATACCATCAACATGCATATATTATTTATTTCTAATCAACAGACGTAATTTGATTCGTCGACGCTATAATTTAACCAATTTCACGGTTTCCAATAAAGGAATAGATAACTTTAATTTCGAACACTAAGCAAATTAAAAACTACTTTCACATGATAATAAAAACATTTCTTCAACTATGTAATTCTTTTTTGTGTATTTTATTTATATTCAACAATACATTCTTATAAATTTAACACAATATGATTTTTCTTATTTTATTTTCTTTTACATTAAATCGAATCCTTTTTTATACCTTTAAGGTTACGAACATTTTTATTTTAATTTTAAGTTGCAACTCAACTGAATTCAAAAATATTTTTGTATTTATAATATTTAAAATATAGTAAAAAAAGAGAGTGATTTTGTTGATTGCATGAACTCGCCCGTTTCGTTTTATTTAGCAAAGAGATAAAAGAAAACAATTCGAAATGTTTTAGAGAGGATTCAAACATATCAAAAAACTATTATGCCTTTGATGTTTTTTATAGGAAGTCCGAATATTGTGTATACTGATTGTTTGGTCGGTACAGAACTTAAATTTGTTGTAGAGTTGATGAAGATTTTCTCATAAGTACTGCCTGTTAAACTTCACGTAATTTGGCGGGCATAACAGATATTAATTGATGTATGCAGATTTTTATTGAATCATGCTGACCAAAAACTAGTCGCTGACCGGAAATTGTGATTAATGCAAATATTTGACTAGGTTTCAATGCACTTCATGTGGTTTTTGTGTCTGGAGAAAAAATTGTACAAATTAATACGTTTTCAAGGATAAGTCGATAATGAGATGCAGACTGAAATTGCTTTGCGGCACCAGATTTTGTGATTAATGCACGTAATTGGGAATGGTTCAATGCACAATGGGTTCAAAATAATCTACAACGACTCTCCATTTCTTTATCTCGTTTTATGTTTTGGGTTCTACGAAAGAAAGGGAGTTTTAGGGATACTAGTTAGGAACGATACCTTGTGGTGTTTTTTTTAACAACTTTGTGCTTCACTTAATTAAAGTTTGAAAATTACATTACATTCCGACGCAAACAAATTTTCCCCCATACAAAAAGAATAAAATTGATATTGTAATTTAATAACACAAATATTTATTATACTAAAAAATTCATTCTGAATAAAAATAACTTAATTTTTTTAATGTCAATTTTTGTAATACAAATGAAAAACTTTTTGACATATTTTCAAAAATTTTTTCCGAAAATAAAAAAACTTTCCTTCATCTTTTAATAAAAGAATATAACGTACATAAAAATATAAAAGAAAAATGTAAAATATAATGTTTTTGTTGACAAATTTATTTACATGAAAAATATTTTCTCAATTTTAATATTTGGATGAAATTGTTTGTATGTTGGGTTTATGACGATGGTTGATTATTTGTTGTATGTGAAATGAAAAATGACAGATTGAGTAATGGAATCCTGTCAATTGATTAACATAAATTTTGATTGATGAGGGTTTTAAACAATATATAAATATATACGAATAAAGATTTTTATTTGGATCATGTATTGAAATTTTATTGACTTGTTAAAATTTTTTGGATCTAAGATCTTAATATTGAATTTTAAACAATTTATTTTTATACACAGAACTTATTTTTATAATGTAATAGACACGATTTAGATTATCTGAATCATACGTTTTTAAAAGCTTACCCTGACGAATTGTCTTTCTAACTTCTTTTATAAAATCAATTACAATCTTAATCTAACAACGACATTCCAAAGTAATAAAATAATAATAAAAATTATATTCTTAAACCATAATTCAATTTTGACATAATCTCATAATAAATAACAGAATACAATTTCAAGGATCCAGGTCACATAAAAATAAAGAAAATTATAATCAACTTTTCCTATTTTTATTACAAAAAAAAAAAATAAAATAAAATAAACTTAAAACATTTCGTAACATGACATGATAAAAATGGAAATCGGAAACCTTTTCTAAGTATCTTGTAGTCATTACCATTATATCCACATTTCATTGGCTATATTGAAAACAATTTATATTCATTGAAAACGGTAAAAACTTTTATGCTTAAATCTATTTTACATTTCATTCAACATATTTTCTTTTTAAAACATAAAAATATAGAAAATTATCGAGAATATTCCAACAACAAAATTTTCAAAAGCACTACTAAACACATAATAGTGAAACTGGTAAAAGCTTTAATACGAAGAAAAAAACAAAGGATCTGAGTTTTGTTTTTTGATCTTTTTTTGTTGTTGTTTTTTTCTTAAAGAACATTTACACGCGTTTGAAGTATATTATGTAAATTGGAGAGAATGAAAAGTGTTTATACATGAATAGAAATAAATTTGTATGTATATTTGATACAAACTTCTTGGTTATGTTCCATAATGACTAACCCTTACAAATCGATGATAAAATCATGATTTCTGAAGTTGACGAATGAAAAAAGGATCAGAAAATAAGCAAAACTTTGTAAGATTGAAATTAAATAAAACAGAAAAAGGATTTAGAGGAAAAAATTGTTTTTAAGATTTTTGTTTTGTTATAAATTTTTCATATTATAAGAAATAATATTAAAACCAATATAATACAATTTTAATTAAAATCCTGCAGCAAATGTTGTAACAAACGAACGGATTAACAGTTCGGTTTAATTTCAAAATAATTGGTAACAATTTTTCTCGTACAAAATTATTGCGACTTACATGGGATTATTATTTATTGTGTTACGTAAATGCTACGAATTAGTAATTACGATTTCTCTTAAATGACTATCTGATCTGGTAGAAAAAGGATATGATAAAAAGGATGACTTGACGACGATCAAAGTTTGGACTTTATGTTTTTTTTTGCCTTTTTCACTTCTTTTAAATATTCGTCCCATACATCATTTGTATTTTGTTTTAGCTCATCATTAATATCCGGTCTGTTGCAACAAATCTAAATTATATCACTGTTGTTTAAGTTGTGTCAGATCTAAGGAATGTAAATTTTGAACAAAGTAGTCTGTTTACTTTATTTACTGATGACACATTTTACAATCAGTGGGTTTTGTATGTTGTTGGATTTATGATTTCCTATTTTGTTGGAGGTTTGAATTACGCACATGTTTTGAATCACCCTTTTGGCTTAAGTTTGTAACGGTGGTAAAATTGAAACCTAAAGATTCATGTCAAATTATGAAAGCCGTACGTCAAGCTGGTCTTTTGCGGTTGTTACAGTTGTGATAGATAAGTTGGCGTTCATATTTCCTTGCAACAAAAAATAAACATTCGAAAAATAAAAAAAATATCGAAGAGAATTTTTTCGTATTGTATCATTTTTTGCCTTTGGTTCATTTGTAGCAGACTGGCCTTAGGGATGCCATTTTTTCGTGGAAAAAACTATCAACTTAGCTCAAAATTATATAATTTTTCGAAAAAATAAATTCATTAGGTCTTTGTAACAACCTCTAGATTTTGGACCGAGGGTTACCAGTTAGTGCTCCTTAATTGTGGTTAGTGCTTCTCAATGATAGTCGTGCAACTTTAGCTTATAAAGAACGACTAAAGTAACATCGAAATATGCGTTGTAGAATTTTTGAATCAATGGATGAATGGATCACTATTGGGATGAAATATACTAGATCTGCTATGCTATAAAGAGAATTGTGGCGATGACGAAAACGCCCTAAAGAAAGCAGTTCTGTGGTTTTTGTCTCACTGGACAATGGTGTTCAACCATATTCGGAAATAACTCTTTTGAGAAAAATGTGTGTTTGTCTTCTTGACACTGGAGACTACATTAGTATTTTAGGTGGTAAGCAAGTAGTTTTAACATCACACTTAAAAAAAATAAGATATTTGGCAAGAGGACAAACATTTGATGGAACCAACCATGAAGTTTTTGGCCAGCTAGTTACCGATGTTTTCCTTTGCCGAATATCTAAACCTCTCACACGTGTAAAATACCATCGCTTACAAAGTATTTATATTTTTGAGTGGTTTTTTTTAATCTTCTTTCATGCCAGCAAATTCAATCATGACAAGCCTTTCCTGTGAATATAAAGAGCAGTTGCAAGGCTTTTATTAAAATTCCGTCTTTACATTACCCCATATCGCCAGCAATTGAAAAGCTAATAGGTGATGAACTAGATTAGAAGCTAGAAATTGGGATTATAGAGTAAAGCAAAAACTCTTGAAGTTCTCTAGTTGTATTAATTCGAAAGCCAGAAAAAGGATGAAAATGTTCGGACTCGATAAAATTGATTACCGTTACAAAGAGAGATGCATATCCGTTGCCACAAATTGATAAGAAGTTGAGCCGACTTGCTAAAGGTCTAGCAAATTCATCTGGAATTGCAGAAGCGGAAAAACGACTCTCACGGTGTCACCAAAAACAAACAGTCATCACATTAATCATATCTTCGTTCCGTAATATCAGACAACTAAAGATCCTTTCATAAATAATATCTGACCATATACAACGTTTCGCTGTATACAGAAATTCATCTCTTAATTTATTACTTCATAATTTATATCTTTTATTAGAACTCCATTAACAGATTCTATATATCGGTGTATGATCGATTGTTGTTTTATTTTATTTTTTTAATGAGATGCAAATTTTTTTTTGTTGAACAGATAACGAAATAACAGAACAGATAACGAATTAGTATAGATATTGCCATCATTAATGGGGTACTTCATTTAGTGATGTTTGAACTAGAATATGTTCGCAATATTAATAATTGATTGAATTTTGAAGGACCTTATTGTTTTAATTTGATGGTGTGAGACGGTTTGTTTCAAATATTTTTTTTTTGCCTGTTTCATTTGTTTTTTATACGGCAGATTTTCAATGGATGGGATGTTTTTTGTTTAACTGAACAAAAAATCACAAGCGAAAGAGATAAACAGAAAGCCTTTAAAAAAACGCCAAGTCGTTGTGTTAAACCACGTTGATGCAAATAGTTAGTTAAATTTTAACTTTGACATTGTGATATCAGTTAGTTTAATTTGAATTGTTTTTTTTTGTCGTATGTACACAAACATGAAAAATTCAGTCGTATGTACACTAACATGAAAATCGTTTGTTAAAACTTTTTAGGATAAATTGTCGGCAATCCTGTTGCTACAAAACGGGCTAGCTGATTGTTTTTCTTGTACAAGATAATTTGACGTACTACATTCAACATTTAAGTTAAGTTTCTTTGCTTGTTTTTCCTATCATTATTATTCTTATTTTATCTAATTGATATACATATTTTCTGAAATTTTGGTCATGAAATGATGAATTTAACTAAATGGAATTGGAAATTTTCCTGTGCCAGAGGCCATGTGTTAAATTTTTTTGTATAATTGTAATCCCTGATATGAACACAAACCTGTACATAACACAGGAAGGCCATCTAATTATTGCAATGCTTCCCAATCAATGAACAAATTTATGAATTAAACATCCTAACAAAAACATCTTGCAAACTTATAAGACAGGAGTTTTCGTCTCTCTGGATAATTATAGTAAAACGTTAGGAATAAACCATTTAATTTGCGGTGGAAAGTTATTTTCATATATTATTGTTAATTAAAAAATTTGTGGTTGGATCTGTGCAATAAACTTGTGAGATAATTGCTTAGTAAAATTAATGGTCATTCGAGCCGGATTTGATGTGCAATTGATTTTTAGTCGTAGGAAAGTATAAAATCCACTTTGCGTACATTTTATTTTTAACCGAAACTTTTTAGTTTGAACATTTTGACCACATAGTGACCAGATAAGTGGAATGCTTATCGTTTTATGATGTGGATATGAAAATTATTCATGTAAATGCCAGAGCAATGCGTTTAGCATCAGCTCAATAGATGTGATAGAAAAAATTGGACAAATAATGCGTTTATCAGGATTCTTATGGATCAACCCACATTTCATCCAATTAATGCTCCTAATACTGGAAAGCTATTAGATATATCTAATAAAGTTGAAAGAATGTTAAAGACTCTTGGCAAAGATGCTGAATCCAGAGATGTGTGGATAATTTACATCTTAGAAGACAAATTGGACGTTGAAACGAGAACTTTGGGCACAGAAGATATGCGAGAAGACTTTTGTCATAAATTTAATTTATTTCAACTTCAAATAATGGTTGTTATGTTTGCAAAGCAGATCACTCTTCGATGGAATGTGAAAAGTTTAAGATGTTTTCAGTTTTGGAGTGAAACAGTGTATCAAGAGAGATAAACCTTCTTTCAATTGTTTAAAAATAAATCATCTTCGCATTTAGGTAAGTATAAAGTAATATATTAACAAAAGTGCTCAACCTGAAGTGAGACTTTTAAGATTGAATATTATACCAACACCATTGGCTAAAGTAGTGAATAACAAGGGAGTTGAACATGAACATATAGTACAGCTAGATTCTGGATCACTGTCCATATTTATTAGGACGGTTTCAAAGGTTTAGTTATATTCTTAAAAAGAATCTCACTGTCATTACTGGTATTAGAAAATCAGTAAATAAGGATTAAAAAAATATGGTTACTGTCACGGTAAAATTGTGATACAAAATGTTTGGGTGCTGAGACAACTCAAAAAACTTCTGAAGCTAAATTAGTTTGTAAATGATCATTAAAACTAGATAACGAATCTCTCGAAAATTTTTTTAGTGTACTTTTAAGTCGCCAACGAGCGATGGAATGAAAATTTCAAAGAGAATACAAATTTAAGAATTTCTACATACAGTTAGAACACTAGGAAGGAAGAATATTTCTAGCTCGGACATAAGGAGCAATGCAATTATCTGTTTGATGCATCTTCATAGATTGGGGGAAGCATGCGACCGGGCGTGCGCAGTCGAGTAATATTTTTGACAGCAACAAACAAGGAAGTTTCCATTGTGAATTATTAACGCCAAAATCTAATGTTATTCCTGTTCAAAAAGTTTCAGTAGCCAAACTATAACTTTGATCTGCACTTGTTTTAACAAAATTAGTTGAATATGTTACTAAAATCTTAAATATACCGAAACCTTGTCAAATTGGGTAGAAGTAATGCACTTTATTGGCCGTCGGATGTGCTAGTTTGTTAGCAAAAATTTGTAGGAAACAGAACTTCTCATATAATATAACTAATAAAAAGAGATGGTTGGTAGCATATTTTTACAGAAGACTCATCATATGGTATTCTTCCTTTATCTATATTAAACCATCATTCAGAGTGGAGGGAATCAATGTAGTTGTCGTTTACGCACGAACATTGTTCAAAACAAAAAATAGCTTATGGCTCTAAAGAAGAAGTGCACACAAGCTTCAGCATGAGCTTTATAACAGAATTTCTAAGCAAATTATTTTTATTGGAAATAATTAATCGATTTTCTTCTTTCAGAAATTAAACTAAAATAACAGCGAAAGAGCAGCGTTTTACAAATAAAATACATAGCTGCAAAATAAAACGTAAAAAATTCTGAAATTTGCAGAGCTAGAACCGCTCCATCTCTTTTCCAATATCTCATGGATCAAATTTTATAAAGATTAGACAAAACAAAGAGTTATTATTATGAAATTATTACGATTCTACAAAATCACTACGCAGTACAAAAAAAATATTATATTCACCTTTAATCTCCCCTACACAATATTTTAAAAGTAAAATTAACATCACATCGTTTAATCATAGCAAAAACTTTAAATAAAAAAGTAACGGGACATCCGGCGGATGTGAAAAAAAAAATAATAGTAAAGTTTATAAAACAAATTGTTTTTTAATTTTTACAAAACCACATAAACACACACAGGGCTAAGCTTCAGGCTACTGTGTGGGTCACAGAGGATAGTGAACGGCCAACATACAGATTTGTTATGTGTAGGTGAGCTGCGAATGGGTGAAGGAGCAATAGATCAAAAATGTTAAGAGAAGAAAACTCCGAATTAAATCAACATGGAGACTATTTTAAGGTCAAACCTTATGGAGCAGGAAATAGGAATGAAGTACCGGTGACTGTAGGGAGTGAATAAGCAGATTCTTAGTCGTCAAAACCGACCGACTACAATGATACAAAGGTGGCAAACTTGGCCGATTTACCAGCTAGTCCTACAAGTGAAAAGTTGAAGAAGCCAAATGTGGCATTTAGCAAGAGTAGTAAGATGATAAGGTCACTATTACAAAGAAGCGTTAGCTTGAGCGACAGTTCATGTACATCCGCTAGATTGCAAGCCAATAATTATAAATTGGTGCCAAAATTACCTCATGTTCCAGCTATTACGAAAGCGCAAACCAAAGCTGGGATTGCCGGGATCTAGGTATGCTGAAAATGAACAACAAAATCAGCAGATCACGCTCTAAGGATACGGCAAAGTGAGTTAACCAAAATGAAATGGGATCAACTCAGTTCTACCAGGAGGAGGTACCAGGGTATAGAAGATGTGGTTAGTTGTAAAATTCAATAGCCCAAAAAATAATTATAAACACACGCTCTATAAACCAAACGTTTAGGAATCTTATTCATGAAATTAAAAATTTACACAAATCTGTGAATGAACTTTCTGTTGTCCAAAGCGTCAAACCACATGTGAACAAAGTGTGTCAGACTTCCCCGTCTTTGAAAGAAAGCGTCGATAAAACATCGAAAAGACACCGAAGTGAAATAACGAGGACATGAGAGTTCAATTACCCTCGCTAAAAAAAGTAAAATGGTCAACAGAATGTTGAAAGAACCTAAGTCAAGATCAGAGCAGAGCGTGATCTAACCGAAATAACATCAGATAGAGCCTATGAACCAAAACTTACTCCCTGCGTTGTAAAAGGCAGAAAAAATTCGTCCTGTTGAGCGCCTATGCGAAACGAATCACGCAAACATAGGAAAAGAGTACTACGGTCGTATGCTATGATAATGCCAGGGAAAAAAAGTTATGCGCAAATGCTTAAAGGCGAGCTACTTCTTGAGCATAAAAAAGGTGAACATAATCAAAAGTTTAAAGAGCTCGCATGCGTTAGGTCGGTGTGTCAAAAAATTCTTATAGAGTGTCGTGACATAGACGAAATAACAACCAGGGAAGATATTTGCATTGCAATTCAGACCTAATTTTCTATAATTTGGCCTATTCAAATCAATGCAATCAAATCTTTGAGAACAAAATGCGACGGGACTCAGATGGCAATGATCCGTCTCCCCTGAACAATCAGCTCATGCATTCCTTACGTCTGGATAAGTCTAAATCGAATAAAATGGAATCGAATGAAATCGAATCGAATCTACCAAACACGTTGTTTCAGATGTCTTGATTATTGTCGTGTAGGCACTGCAAAACTTGATACGGATTAAACGGGGATATGTTTTAGATGTGGGGGAAACGGATATAAATCGAAAGATTACAAAGAACCTCCAAGGAGCTATTTGCCTTTCGGGAACCACAGGGTATAATGGGCATTCTACAGGAGGCAATATATGTTCTGTTTACCAAAAAGCGCTAGAGCTGACTTCTGCTCTTAATGGTTAAGTGTAGGTTAAATGAGGTGGATCTCATTTTTTCCACATGTGAACAGCTTGCAGTCTCTGTATGTGAGGATTTAGCGGGCTGCACTAGTATTTATCATAAACCATTACAAATTGAATTAAATTTTATTGACTGTGTTGATAATAGTGATAAATCATTTTCGTATTTTGATTTTTCTAAGGGTGATTATAGTTCTTTTAATTTGTTCTTGAGTTCCGTTGATTGGTTTTCTTTATTTAACGGTCTTAATGTAAATAATTGTGTGCGTAAATTTGATGAAATTTTAAAAAGCGGGATAAATAAATTTGTTCCTGTTTTTCATAGTATTGAGTCATATCGTGAACCATGGTTTAATAAAAAGCTAATTAATTTAAGAAATCGCCGTGATAAAGCTCAAAAATTTTACAAAAACAACCAAACCACTTCTGCTTACTATACTTTTTGCGTTCGTCGTAATGAATTTAAAATTTTGAATAATTTCTTGTATAGATCATATTTGTTGCAGATAGAATCAGAAATTTCTATAAATCCTAAGAAATTTTGGTCGTTTATCGACTCAAAGCGAAAAACTAATGGCTATCCTAAGACCATGAACTTAAATGATGTGTATGCTTCGAACCCTGAAGATATCTGTAATTTATTTGCGTCATATTTTAAAACAGTATATTGCTCTGAAGATGGCGAATCAAACTCTCCATTAACTTGCTCCTTATCTAGTAGTCCTTATAACCAGTTGAAATTTTCCATGGAAGAAATCATTGCGGGATTGAATGAACTTGACATCTCTAAAGGTGCCGGGCCAGATGGCTTGCCTCCCATCTTATTCAACAGATGTGCATGTACAGTGGCTGCTCCACTAACGTTGATTTTTAACATGAGTTTATCCTCCGGTATATTTCCAGAAACTTGGAAGTTATCTTTCATAAGACCAATTTTCAAATCTGGTAAGCGTGATGATATTAGTAAATATAGGGGTATCGCTTTAATTTCAGTGTTACCAAAGTTTTTTGAAAAACTAGTTAAAAATTTTTTGGAATTTCATATTAGAAAGTTTATTGCTCCAGAACAACATGGTTTTTTATCTGGACGTTCAACTACAACCAATTTAATGTTATTCTCGCGCTATATCTCGGATGCACTGCAAAATTATGAGCAAGTTGATGTAATATACACTGATTTTAGCAGTGCTTTTGATAAGGTTAAACACCCTAAATTATTACTTAAGCTTGACATACTTGATTGTGAAATGATTCCTATTAAATGGATTTCATCATATCTATCACAGCGTACGCAGTATGTTAAAATTGTTAATCATTGTTCTACGTCTTTTAAAGTAACTTCTGGTGTGCCGCAAGGTAGTCATCTTGGACCTTTGCTTTTCATTCTATTTATTAATGATGTTTGTAACTGTTTTAAATTTCTTAAATTCCTATTATATGCAGATGATATGAAGGCCTATATTACTATAAAATCAATCACTGATACAATTAATTTCCAAAGTGATTTGAATAGATTACATATTTGGACTGTAGAAAATGAGCTATTTTTGAATATTTCTAAAAGTAAAATTATGTCAAATTTTAAAAACAAATCGCCTATCTTAGCTGCTTATTATTTTTGCAATAATAGCTTAGAAAGAGTTTATAAGTTCAAGGATTTAGGCATTATTTTCACAGCTTCATACTCATTTAATGATCATTTTGACTACATGATTGGTCGAGCTAATTCAATGCTAGGGTTCATCAAACGTAATACTAAATATTTCTGTGATCCATTAACGCTGAAAACGCTTTATTGTGCATATGTCAGATCAATTTTGGAATATGGTTCTGTTATTTGGAATCCACTGTATGTTACCCATTCGTCACGGATTGAAAGCGTGCAGAAAAGGTTTCTTATCTTTGCTCTTAATAGATTGCCTTCAAATAACACTTGTCAGTTTTCTTTAGAACCTTATGAAAGTCGATTAGAGCTGTTAACTTTGAAAACGCTGTATAAGAGAAGAGAGGTTGCTTGTGCGGTTTGTGCAAGAGATATTTTGTGTTGTCGCGTAGATTGCTCAAATTTATTAAATTATTTTGATATATATGTTCCATCTCGGCAGCTTCGCCAACGTGATGTATTTTTTGCGATTAATTTTAGTAGTACTAATTATAGCTCTAATGAATCAGTAAACAATTGTATGAGAATTTTTAATAAATTCTTTGAATGCTTTGATTTCATGAAATCGAGAAATGTTTTTAAAAGATCTGTAAGTAACCTTTAGGCATTTTGACTTAAGTACCTTTATTAATTTAATTTTGTTGTAAATTTGATTGTAATTTTTGTAACTGTTGTGTTTTATTCTCGTTAATGCATTAGCCAAATTAATATATATATGGATGGTTGTAATAAATAAATAAGTGTATCCAGATAAATCTTAACCACTGCGAGGCAGCACTGGACCTGCTGACACAGACCATTAAAGACCAGACAGTGGACGTGGCGGTGATTTGCGAACAATATAGAACACCTGCTGGCGCAACTAGGTTAAAGACAAGACAAACAAAGTCGCTATCAGCATGAGGGTTTCTTCTATACCAAAATCAAAGGTGTTCTACAGCTGCTGTATTCCACCTAGCACTACGCTGAACGAATTTGAAGAGACACTTAAATGAGTAATAGTAGACGTCAGAGGTAAGTCATACAGTATAATTACGGGTGATTTTAACGATTCGGCCATTAAATGAGGGAAGTAAACGTCCTACCCTTAGAGGTAGGGTATTACTTGAGGGATATGCCAGACTTGATTTAGTACTGCTCAACCATGGTACCACGGAGGTATATAATAAAGGAGAGGCAGGTTCAATTATTGCTATCACTTTTTAAAGTGGGACATTCTCGACAGGAGCACCTTGGAGGGTGTCTGACTTGCATACACATAGTGATCATCGTGCTTTTATATTCAAAACCCAGCCACCACAGCGGTTTGAAAGGCTTTAAATCAAGCGGAAGGCGCAATAAATGGGTGAAAAATCAAAGAACAAGACACGGAGATGCTGAACTACATGGTTGAAAGTATGCGAATACCACAGAGTAGTGCTAAGATAGGGACAAAATTTATAGCGAGATATCTTAAAATATGCATGTAATGAATTTGTGATGCATCTATGTACCCTGTATTCTGGTGGACTGTTAGTAACAGTAAGAGCAGACCATTCAAGTGTCTTATAGATGAAGTTCAGAATAAGCCATGAGGAAGTGCGTACAAAATTGTTTTCACTAAGCTAAAGTGTGCTCAACCAGCTGAAGCAGTGTGCTCAGATACAATGGCTGAAATTGTGTCTGGCCATTTCCAACACCACGGGGACTTCTTGCTACCTCGTGAGCCGTAAATCGGGGATAACTCAATTTCGGCTGTAACAACCGTAGAGCGATAAAAAAGAAATTAATGATATTCGAAAATATCTACATTGCATTGCCTTAGAGAAGGGATATTTCCTGAAGAATAAAGATGAAAACCCACCAGAAGAATCATCTACCCACCGCCCACTGTGCATGCTGGACCCAACTGGAAAGATCTTTGAGAGAATTAATGGTACTCGACTTGAGCAACAAACTGAAGGTGAGTGGGGCCTTTCTGACCAGCTGTTTGGTTTCAGAAAGAAATGCTCTACCATTAATGCAATATGTAAGATAATTGTGTGCAGTATGAGAGATAAAGCTTCGGTTTTGAGCGGTAAACGATGGCTGGATCGTGAAAACAAATAGAGTGTATTGTCACCCTGGATGTTAAAAATTCCTTTAACTCTGCCAACTGGAACCAACTCCTGAAAGTCCTAGACAAACTGCACGTACCTGAATACTTGCTCCGTATATTATCCAGCTACTTCACGAGAAGAACTCTGGTGTTTGATACCGAAGCAGGTCCTAAGAAGTACAATATATCAGGAGGAGTACCCCAAGAATCGGTCCTTGAGCCACTGTTATGGAACATCATGCACGATGAGGTTTTCAGAGTACGTGTGCTGGAACAAACACCGAAAACAAACTATGCAGATGCAACGAAAACCGGTATAGTTCTTGTAGCCAAGAATCGGAAAGCATCGATATCCAGGATGATGGACAGATCAAAATATCTGGCCAGCACCTGATACATTTTTGAGTCAACTTTTAAGACCATCTGATGTACGCTGGTGAAAAACCCAAACGAGTAAGGGCAGCTCTTGTGAGGCTTATGCAGACATTGGCAGTTTTGGACCGACCAGAAATCTTCTTGGTTTCGTTAGCACATCAATATTGATGTTTGCGGCACCAAAAAGGGCCTCAGCGTTGAAAACGCCAACTCTTGTTAGACCTATCAAAATGGTCTATAGACTGACATCGTTGCGCGTATGCTGTGTTTTTTCACGGTGTTTGATGAAGCGGTATATGTTATTGGTAGTAGGATGCCGATGGATATTGCCGCAAAAGAGGTATTGCCTGAAAGAGGAATTTGCTAAAAAAGGTTAAATATTCGTGGAATATGTAACCTTTTTTATACTACCATCAGTCACACAGAATTTGTGTTAGTGAAGAGTAGATATTTTTTGAATCCATTAAACATTTCCAATTAATTTTACTGAGCCTTCTTCCATGCCAGTAGATTCAATCACGACAAGAATTTTCTGTAAGATAAAGAACAGAAGCATAGAGTAATTTTTCTAAGTTAAGTCTTGGTCGAAAAAGCCTAGTTAAACATGTAATAGATGTTGGCGCAACTTCCATTAAGCAGCGACATTACTCAATTTTGTTAATAATTGAAAAACTAATAGGTGATCAACAATATCGGCTGCTGGAGCTTGAGATTATAGAAGAAAGCGGAAGCCCTTGAAGCTCACCAGTCGTTATTTTCCGGAAACCAGGAAAAGTACGATTGTGTTTTGATTCTGTTTTTTTTTAAACTTCAATAACATCAAGTCCTCATAATTGATTTTAAATCAACTTGACAAATATGTTTAGAGTTTAATTTGTAACAGTTTTGCATCCCTATGCCTATAAGTTTGTCTTTTCCGGCAAAAATATTTTTCTCCGATTGACAGCAAATATGAATTTTGCAGACTTATTTCAGTCAGCAAAGTGGCACTTTTCCTGCCTAGGCAGCAAAGTAAGTACTGTAAGGCAGCAAAATAATTAGAATTCATAAAAATAAAAATATATTTTTCCACGAATCTGGCAGAAATTTTTTAATTTGTCAAACTATAATTATTATGACATTTCCATAACAACTAATCCTTCCAACAATTGCGATTTTTTTTTTTCATTTTTAAAATTTTGCTTTATTTTTAAACTAATAATTATTAAATTACATATCATTGTAATTAATCGGAGAAAAAATTATATGTTCAACTCGGCAGCAAGGTAGATTGACTGCCTTGTCTGAATTCCTAGCCTCGCATCGCTCGGCTATGAACTATCAGCCGCGGCAGTCAATCTACTACTTTGCTGCCTAGTTAAACAAATAACTATTATTTTTTCTATTCGTACAACCGAATTTATGTCTTTTGGGATACTACAGCTTTTTTAATGAACCAGTTTTGATGAAAATTTAACAAAAGATGGCAATTTAAGGAACTGATACTCTTTTGACCAGTAACAGTCAAGCGGTTGATGCCATCACAACATTTGTTTTATAATTAAAGCTACGCAAAATCTATAACAGTATATAGTTACCACTTAGCTCTTAATTGAAACGTTTGGTGAATATTAGATCTCTCTAATTATGTCCTGAATATTTTGTTTCCTTTGCTGTTGTAAAGTCAATTTAGAACCGATATAGTTAATTACTTGAAAAAAATCTTTATAGGGTCATGGGGAATCACCCATATAAAATTAATAGATTATACAGATTATAAAAATTGAAAATCAAATCAATCAAACTTACCCATCGATTAAAGGCACTTCTTTCAAAACCCTTTTCACAACTTGCATTCTCTCTTCTAAATGTATTGCCAAACACGTTGGTAATAGATTTATGATTATTGTCCATGCAAATATTCCACATAATATAAAACCACCTAATGGTTTTTTTCGTCGCATCGCCCTTTTACAAAAAAAACAATTAACTTTATTTTATGGTTTTCAATTTTCACTTTTTTCACTGTTTTCACTTTTGTTAAATTAAATTACAGTTTTTATTGTCGTTTAACTTGATGAAATTTTTATTTTTAATTTTAGTTTTTTATTAGTCGCTTATCAGTGCCAGACATATTGTTTTAATTTTTTTATATTTTGGTTGATAAAAAACCATTACAACGGTATTGAGCTTATTTGACATTTTCTTTTTTTATATATTGATTGATGGATCCTGCAAAAAAAAAAACAGTATTATTTATCGATCCGAATGGTAATAATAATCTAATACAAATATTTATTTAGTAAATCAATAAAAACAAATTACCATCGACTTATAAATTTTCTTAAAGACATCCCCTTTAAGCAAACAATTTTTCCATCATCATCAACACACAAACAATTTAAAATAAAATTTTACGAAAGGAAGAACTTCAATCAAAGTGAACGGAAGGAAAAAGGAAATAGTCAGTTGATTATAAACCAAGATAGGAGAATATGTTGCTACGAAGAAATAAAAAATTTTTGATAAACTGTCTAAGATAGATATCATTATTTTTATTCATAACAAAAAAAAATAACATAACCATGAGAAATAGTGGTGACGGCAGGTATTTTATAAACTCCATAGTCGATTTGAAAATATAAAAAAACATATAAAATCACCGAAATTGGGTTGGTTGGGATTCCACTGAATTTTCCGTTATATTTCTTTACAATTTTTCTTTTATTATTGTCTATAATAATAACTCACATTTTTAGTGTTATGGTTGTTTCTATATACACATATACATATATGTTCAAACACTTTGTTGTTATCTATGACTATTATTATTGCGAAACGACAAATTGATGTGAACATTGTATAGCACAAAACACAATCTCTACAATGTAAAGTAAATTTATATAACTTAATTTTTTCTTATTTTTAGTCTTTTGTTAGTGAGTTTATATAAAATAAATAAACAAAAATTATTTTCACTTTATTTGTAAATAATTTTCAATTTTATTCTGTGTAAAATAAAATTGTGGGAATGAGTTTCAATAATGGTTTGATTTTGATTACTCCAACATTGATATTCAGTGACTCATGAAGTAATCAATTTTGTTAAGTTATAAAAAAAATATGTTTAAGTCAAAGATATAACAGTTTAAGCAGGCATTGTGTGTATGTGATTGTTGAGTAACAAAAGAGTTTTACTTTAGAATGTTTTAAGTTAGATTTATAAGAAGAATAAAAGATGAGTCGATGATTTAACAATATAAATGTTTTTTTAATGGAATTGTTGCCGGATTCATATTTTTTTCTTGTACACTGTAGTGTGATAAAAAGGCATATTAAAGCATCTCAGAAATAAAGTAAGGCAAATAAGGCATCAGGCCCTGATAATGGCTCGGTATAGCTGTTTTTTTCTAATTCAAAGTTAGGCATGTTTAGTGTTAACCATAATAAATTATAGATAAACGTCATTGAATATCCAAAGATACCCTGCTAACTGGGGAACTAGGGCTCAAGAGTATTTATTAACTTTCTTTGAGGAATTTATTCCCGTTGATTTGAAAGTTTCGAGGAATAAAATTATCAGAAATGACCACGTCGATAAGGTATTCCAGAGATGTGAGACTCTGTTAAAAAAATCACGTTGAAAGCGACAGTTCTAAATCTTGTTTCTGGAACCGTTAAAGGATGGGCTGCTATTGATGCTCTGGTGTAACGCCCAAAGATTGCAGGTTCAGGCAAAATCGATTTGATCTCCGTTGACGCCCGTTCATCCATAATGTATATGTAGAATACCGTATTTGTGTCAAACAAACGTGCGTTTTAAATGTGTTATTAATTTACAGATCTAGCAAAATCTGTTTCAAAATACGTCATTCGTGCAAAAACAAATATTTTACGGCAAACGGCTGCAGAATTGAATTTTACAGCCACTTGGGAGAAGGTTAAAGCCTTAATTTTTTTACTTATAATCAAAGCGTCTTTGAAGTAATGCAAGTGTTTTTCTTTTTTGTACTGCGACAGTAAAAAAATTTTCATATTTTTATAGTGGCAGAAAAAGTATCTCCATTTTTCCCATATTTTTACGACGGCAGCAAAAGTAACATTATGAAATTCCGATTTAATAAAAATATGTTTAACAAAACCAAAATATTTGTTATTTTTTCAAACAAATTGTATTACTGTGACAACAAAATATAACAAATATTTTGATGGATTATGAAATTTTGAATTTTTATATAACTGTGACAACAAAACATTACAAATGTTTTGATTGGATTATAAAACTTTTAATTAAAAGGTTGCTTTGATAAATAATGTTATTTTTTATTTAATTTATACCAGCGATTCTCAACCGGCAGTCCAAAAATTTCTTATAGTTACAATTTTATTTTATTGTGCATACTCATATGTGAATGCTGTTTCATAAATTAAAATATTGTTACGATTACAGAAAAATCTAGACTACTACAGTTTCTTCCAGAAAAATCAAATCACCACAAAACGCAACAACAAATGATTGAAATGAATAGTGTTGTTGCTGTTGTACATACTCTTAGAATTAAGGTCAACATAAAATAAATGATTTTATGAATCAAATCAACGGAACGTAAAATAATCGAATAATCTACAATTTTCTCAAGGTTTCTAAAAAGTGACCTCGAATGAACTAAAAAATTAAACAGAATGGTATATACGCGATTGCCTCTTGTAAATTAGTAATTAGTGTTATTTTAAACCTGTGATAGTGAAGTTATAATTATAAAAGTGATTTTTAAATTAGTTTTTGTGAATAAAGTTTATAGTGTTACTAAGTAGAAATAATTTGTGTATTATTTTAAACGTTGTATTACTGGAAATTTCTACAATCAACCTTTGGACTTTCTGAAGCTGTTGGAAGAATATTCTAGCTAGGAATATTGTTTGCTGTATTGTTTTCCTATTGTTGTGGAACAAATAAGTTGTTGAATGCTGCATAAAACCTGGTGTTTGTGCTTAGTAATCAGTGATCGAACACGGAAGAGATTTGGGAATTGCGTTTATCAAATTGAGAGTAAGGCCAATTCGAAGCAATATTGGAAAATCGTAACAATATATTTTTTTTTACAATGGCATATAAAAATTCTATTTTCATGCAGGTTTAATGCCTTGTGAAAATATTTATTCCACTAGTCTCAAATCATTTTCGCTAAGCCATGAAAAAATAGAATACGAGTTTTGAATGTTATATTGTTGATTTCTAATATAATAACTAATATATTTACTTTCGTAAAAAAATATCGTTTTCTACGCGAGATGAAAACGTTTTACATTTACGTGAACAAATTTTCACTTACAAGAAAATAGCAAAATGTACTATGCATTTTAATTATCATTCGTACTCGTAAGAGTAAAATTTTAATTTATTTTATTTCACTTCTTTGGGGATTATTTTCTGGCAATTTGAAAAAAAAATTTACTTCGGACAACTACATATATAGCTTTATTTTTGTTGGTTTTTGACAACAATAATGGTGTGCGTTATTAGTCTTAGTAGAATAAAATGAACAGCTGTTAATTTTATTCTGTTGTACGGTTGCGAGAAAATAAAATTCATTAAACACGAAGCCAATATAATGTTTTTTTCTGTCGACAGAGTCACATGTATTAATTTAAATTAAATCAATTTAACATTCATTGGTAAAACGAGTAAAAACAACAATGGATTTTATTTTATTTTTTAGATTATTAATTCTAAGCAATTAAGTAAACTTTATTCAATTTCAAAACCTATTAAATGTTAAGTATCTTCAAAATAAAATGACTTACAATGAAAAACATTAAATATTATGCTAATGAGAATTGTGAAACCAAAAAATCAAAAAAAACTTTGTTCTTACGATAGAAATTCAATTCATTTTAATCGTAGTCGCCTTTGCCTTTTGCAATATTCGGGAAAGGAACAATTTATTAGAATTTTATAGGCCCATTAATTCGAATTGATTACATTTTATATAATCAGAGCCAAGATGTTTTTGTATTAATCTTTTTAAAGAAAAACAGTATTTATAGTTGTCGAAAGGATAAAACAATTTATTTGATCTGAATTAAAATTTTTGATTATATTTTATGAATAATTTTATTGTATTTTATAAAAAAATCATAAAAAACATTTTCGCTCTGATTATTTAAAAAACAATAAATTCAATCTAATGCGCATGTCCCTCCCTCAAATATTAAATTCCATTGTGTAAAAATTAGTATATTTTAGAATGTTTTTTGGCTTCGTAATTCTCATTTGTATTATAGAGAAGCCATATTAGATTTTAAGTTCGGAAAAATTCTTCGATCGAAGTTTTTTTATGGAACGTGTTAAAAAGAGAATAAGACACAACATATCAAAATGCGTCCTCGAGAAAAGGGTTTTTTATTCAAAGTGAGGCATGCTTAGTATTAATTTTAATAAATTATAAATTAATGTCTCTGAGTATCCAAAGATACCATGACAACTAGAGATTAGGATTATGTTAAAATAAATAAAGTTTTTTTCAGAAACTTATTCATGTTAATTTTAAAATTTTGAAGATTAGAGCTATCAGGGAAAGCCCACAAAGGGTGGCATTCCAAAGGTGAGAGACTCTGTTGAAAAAATCAAGTTAAAAGGCGACAGTCTACGCTTTTTAGTTTGAACCGTAAATGGAAATGGTCACAACACTTGCTCTGGTGTACCGCGATATTTCAGGTAAAATTGATTTTATCTCTTCGGCAGCTCGTTCATCCATAATGTATTTGTAGAAAAAAGTCAGATCAGCAACATTTCATCTGTGATGCGAAGATATAAGCGCATTAGTGAGTCTAGTTACCAATCAGTTTAACAGCTTTGCGCTCCACCCTATATATGTTAGAATAATATTCCAATATTGGCATTGTCACAAAAAGCCCAATTTTCGAAGAGCGTTAAGAAAAATATCCATCGCTAGAATTCAAAAAAAATTTTTTTCGATATTTCAAAATCGTGAGTTAACCATCAGGCTTTTTTTCGAACATTTGTCGAATGTTTTTTCTCCGAATATCACTCAAATTGATTTTAGGAATCATCCTGAATAGTTTTTGTCAAATTTTTTCCTGCAAAAATCACTCAATGGATAGTAGAGATCGTTTTGAGTATCTGTTAATTGTTAAATTTTGAATTTTTGTCTAGTTTCATTGTTAAACAGGGTCTAGCATGTATTTGGGTACTATTTGGAAAAAAGACAAAGAAAAATGTTTCCAAACGCTTTATTCGTTTTCAGCACAGTGACATATACCACTTAAAATAACACTCACTAGAATTCAAAAGAAAAATTATTTTTAATATTTCAAAATCAAGGGTATTCTATTCTACCCGTATTCCATCAGAATTGATTCGAATTTTTTCTTTCCGAATATCACTCAAATGGATTGTAGGGATCATCCTGAGTAGTTTTCGTCGAATTTTTTCTGTTAAATGTTAAAGTTTGCATAAAACTGACGGTTTTGGCAAACTATTTTGTAAAAAAACACTCAATTTTTTAACTACAAAGACATTTCAAATTCGTCTAGTTTCATTGTTACAGAGACCAAATGTAGGGAAACTCAAAAACGGATTTTATCTTTGGACTAAAACTTAGCATGGCATGCATTTGGCTAATATTTTGAAAACAGACAAAAAATAACGGCTCCACACAAGTTATCCGTGGTGAGCATAACGATATGTTACTTTGAAAATATCACTCGCTAAAATTTTTAAAAAAAATTTGTGGTGTACCAAAGTACACTATTACTCTATTACTTCCTTTTCGAATTGATTTGGAAATTTTACCACTTGGAAAAATTGAAGAACCTTCAACTCTTTTATTATTTAAATTATAAATTTGTTTACTAGCCGCCAAAGGGTTTTCAGCAATATTTCGAAATACTTTTATACGTTATATCTCTCAATAATCTGAAATTAATTTGGAAAATATTTTCACAATTAACATTTCTAGATTAAAATTTATGAATGTTACTGCATCTTTAAACGGTAAAAAGATAACATCCCACGGTAAAAGATAACATTGTAAAGTAATTATATTTAAATTCAACTCATACCACAAAACCTACTTCTAATTTAACCACCAACATAATTTTCTTTGTTTATGTTTAAAGCCGCTTTAAGTCCTTCCCAATATAAAAACTTTTAAATCTTTTCCTTTTATGTTTTATATTATCGTTTATGATATACCTTTTTACAAGTGTATCATAAAACTGGTCTTTAGAATGTATAATACAATCATGCAATAGTTTTTATTCAAAAACTATTACCAAGCAATAGACCGTAAATTTCTTTTTTACTACTTTATTTCAAATATTTCGGGGTTGTCATGACCCCCCCTCCTCAGTGAAACTATGAAAAATGGTAATAACATTATCAAATAAAAATAATTAATCTTGTAAAATTGAAATATGAATACATACTTTGTACAGTTTTTAGAACCTTAACCTTATTTGAACAATACAGATCATTTATGCGGTAAAATTTTTTGTACACTAATTAATAAAAATGTTATTTGAATCTAATAAAATTATACTAAAAATACGAAAAACAGCACTACATATTAAAAATTTTTTTAAAAAATAAATAAATTAATTAATTAAAAAGTGAGACCAATGATGACTAGAAAATTAAGATGCATGGTTATGTTACTTTAAATGTAATTGTCAATACGATGATTGACATCTGTGTCTAAGAATCTTAAATAATGTGTACTAAAATATATAAATATAAACACACAAAGCACAATAAAATAAACGTAGACCTAAATTAAAATTAAATTATAGTACTATGTTATATACTTAAAATTACCATTCTGTTATCTATGAAATTATTATTATTATAAGTCAAGATGTGAACCATTGATCGGTTTACCATGGTGGTGAAATTAGTGTTGAAAATTGAGAATATGTGTATACGCTGGGTTTAAGTTATCAATATCTGATCTAAGATTAATTGATTTCCGTCTATTGTGGTAAATGAAAATTGATTCCAATGTAAGTCTTTTGGTCCAAAATTCTTCTTTTGATATAACATTTGCATCATGATAATTGAAGGAATGACCTGTTTTTTTAGCATGTTCGAAAGCAGCAATATTATTTGTTCTGGATGTGTTTGATCTTATATCATTATTATGCTGTTTCAACCTGGAACCGAGCTTTTGACCAGTTTGGCCAATGTAGAGACCGTCGCAATCATTGCACTCAAAAGAATATATTACTCCATGTATATCTGTAGTGTTTAATTTTATGTAGGGCATGCCAGTAGTCCTACGAACCGTTGTGAATGGTTTAAATCCAAGTTTGATGCTTTTATCGTTTGTAACAAAGAGTTTATTTAGGCTTTCGGATAGATTTTTTGTGTATGTTAAACCATGATATTTATAAATAGTAGGTGTGGATGCTGACGATTGATTGGAGCATATATTTTGATTATTATATCGGTTAACCAATTGATCGATAAGTTTACGGGGGTATCCATTCATGTGTAATATATTATAAATTTTTTCTGAGTGTATCTGTTTTATATTCATTTGATGTTACACCTAGCATTCTTGATATTAGCCCAAACGCCATACTGTATGTAAATTTGATGGAAGGATGTTCATGATTTAAAATCTGGTAAACGTTCTTTACATACGAAACTGAAGAGAATTCCACTATCCCGTATTTAGATATGTTAATTCATAGAAGTAATGGAAACAAATTACTGACCAGCCATTATCAAAAACCAACTGCAAAGAATAGGTTATTGCATTATCACTCAGAACATCCACACCTACTATTTATAAATATCATGGTTTAACATACACAAAAAATCTATCCGAAAGCCTAAATAAACTCTTTGTTACAAACGATAAAAGCATCAAACTTGGATTTAAACCATTCACAACGGTTCGTAGGACTACTGGCATGCCCTACATAAAATTAAACACTACAGATATACATGGAGTAATATATTCATTTGAGTGCAATGATTTCGACGGTCTCTACATTGGCCAAACTGGTCAAAAGCTCGGTTCCAGGTTGAAACAGCATATTAATGATATAAGATCAAACACATCCAGAACAAATAATACTGTTGCTTTCGAACATGCTAAAAAAACAGGTCATTCCTTCAATTATCATGATGCAAATGTTATCGCAAAATAAAAATCTTGGACCAAAAGGCTTACATTGGAATCAATTTTCATTTACCACAATAGACGGAAATCAATTAATCTTAGATCAGATATTGATAACTTAAACCCAGCGTATACACATATTCTCAATTTTCAACACTAATTTTACCACCATGGTAAACCGATCAATGGTTCACATCTTGACTTATAATAATAATAATTTCATAGATAATAGAATGGTAATTTTAAGTATATAACATAGTACTATAATTCAATTTTAATTTAGATCTACGTTTATTTTATTGTGCTTTGTGTGTTTATATTTATATATTTTAGTACACATTATTTAAGATTCTTAGACACAGATGTCAATCATCGTATTGACAATTACATTTAAAGTAACATAACCATGCATCTTAATTTTCTAGTCATCATTGGTCTCACTTTTTAATTAATTAATTTATTTATTTTTTAAAAAAATTTTTAATATGTAGTGCTGTTTTTCGTATTTTTAGTATAATTTTATTAGATTCAAATAACATTTTTATTAATTAGTGTACAAAAAATTTTACCGCATAAATGATCTGTATTGTTCAAATAAGGTTAAGGTTCTAAAAACTGTACAAAGTATGTATTCATATTTCAATTTTACAAGATTAATTATTTTTATTTGATAATGTTATTACCATTTTTCATAGTTTCACTGAGGAGGGGGTCATGACAACCCCGAAATATTTGAAATAAAGTAGTAAAAAAGAAATTTATGGTCTATTGCTTGGTAATAGTTTTCGAATAAAAACTATTGCATGATTGTATTATATTTTCCTTTTATTTTATTTTAAAAATCAATTCTGATAAGAAATTTCTTACCAACCAACCATAATCTCAATCGTCAACAACAAATCTTAAAACAAATAAAAATTATTTTTTCTTTTTACATAACCTGTTGTACGGTTACCACAATAACCAATAGAAAATAAAACTTTTATCTTTCATAATATTCATTGCCTTATCTTGAAAACAAAAAAACTCTTATTTTTAATTTTCTTATTTATAACAAAAAAAAAAATAAAATTACCAAAACAAAATTAAAATCTATAAAAAAACAACATGGCGCGTAGCCGAAAATCGAGACGATTTTTTCTTACACTGCTTTAGAATTTTTCTCATGCGCCGATAAAGAAGTTGCGCACTTCAAAAAAAAATTTTTTAATATTTCAAAATCTTGAGATTTTTTTGAATTTTTTTTGAATATTTTTTACTCCGAATATCACTCAAATGGATTCTAGGGATAATTCTGACTAGTTTTTGTCGAATTTTTGTCTTCAAAAACCACTCAAATGGATGATAGAGATCATCTTGAATATATGTTAATTGTTAAATTGTTAATAAAACTGACAATTTTGGCGAACAATCAGTCAATTTTCTAACTACAAAGATATTTCTAATTTGTCTTGTTTCATTTTAAACAGAGATTAAATGTATCTCAAAAACAAATTTTCGCAGTGAACTATAAGATTCAGTATGGTCTCTAGCATGCATTTGGTTAATATTTGGAGAAAAGACAAAGAAAAACGGTTGCAACGTTATTCGTGATCAACACAGTGATATATTTCATTTAAAATATGACTCGTTAAAATAAAAAAAAATTTTCTTCGATATTTCAAAATCGTGCGTTAACATTATCAGGATGTTTCGAATTTTTTTCTCCGAATATCACTCAAATGGATTCTAGGGATCATCTTAAATAGTTTTTGTTGATTTTTTAATAAACTTTGGCTCTAAATATTTCAAAACAAAAATGTTAAGCACTTAACATAAAATTTTCGCATTGTGCTTGGAATTATTTATTTCATTTTTAACAATTCTGATGTTAAGGTTAGCTTTTTAGTAGAGATATAAACCAATTTTTTTTGTCGACGGATTAGATTTTTTTGGAGTTGAATTCGAATTAAAAAATTCTAAACATTTTGTACTCTTATTGTAGACCAATATTTATTGTGTTACAAAGCAGTTTTATCTGAAATAAATTCATCCACATTTGACTTCTTATCGATTCGTCTCTCCATGATACGCAATCAATTCAATTGTTGTTTCTTTTTTATTTCTTTTCTCGCGCTTTTTTCATGTTTTTTTTGACATACATAGCTGGAGAAAAATGTTTTTGGCAGTTCAGTTCATGAAGATCTTAAAAACTTTAGTTCCACCCAAATAAACATATTAAGAACATTTTTAGTAATTAAATTAATTAGTTAAAATAAATAAATTTTTTAGACATGGTTAAGTATATAATTTACATAAATGTAAAAATATATATTATAAAAATTGGTCTCCAAGTTGGTTATTATAGTTAATCAATTATTAAATTTAATAATTAAAAGTAATATAATTTTTCTAACAACTTTTATTAAAAATATAAATTTCAGACGCGTTTCGGATATAAATATCCATCATTAATGAAAGAATTTATATTTATTATAAATTTAAATTCTGTTATAAATATAAATTCTTTCATTGATGATGGATATTTATATCCGAAGCGCGTCTGAAATTTATATTTTTAATAAAAGTTGTTAGAAAAATTATATTACTTTTAATTATTAAATTTAATAATTGATTAACTAAATTTTTTACTTTAATTGGAAAACTTAGTAAAATTTATTTTTTAATTTAAAGAAAATTCTTAGTCAAAATTAGTATTTATAAAAAATAAAGATTAGTGAAATTGTATGTTCGTTAATTAAATTTTTTTTGGTAAATTATTAGTGTAGTAAAATAAAAAAAAATCTTAAAAAAAAACTTATTTGTTTGTTTTCGTTAAAGAAAAATTGAATTTGTTTAGTAAAATTTATAGTTCAAATTGAATATTAAGTGAAACTTTGTTTTGGTGTAAAGTAAACAACAAAAAATAAAAGTTAATAAAAAGAATTTTTTTTGTTAAAAATGGGTATATCTCGCATATTCTTATATCATATTATATTTTCTTCATGAGAAATTTAACAATTTATTTGAAAAGTGATTTACATGTAATGGATTACTTTTATTTTTTACGTGAAGTTGAAGCTTTTTGATATTTTAAAATAGTCAAAATGTTCAATATTTCGAGGTGTAATTCTAGGTCTTTGTTTGAATTTAATTTATGCGAGCATAATTCGATTTTCGCAAGAATAAGAAAGACATAGATCAGCATTAATTCTTTATTTTATATTATTACTATTAATGATATTATCAGCTATATTATTAAAAATTACATTAGAACAATTTCTTGGTCCACATTTAGCACGTGTAGCGTAGGGCTACCGTTTAATTTGTGCAAGGGGCAATGCTGTTCCTAATCAAAACTTAGATGAAATTTGATTATAATATTGACTGTAAAAGTATTAGTACGTGAACCTTATGATGGAAAACATTCTGCTTATAATGTTAAGGAAATGAATATATAAATCAAGAAGTTGTAAATCATGTGCTTTCGGCAAATGAAAAGGACAAAAGTGACTGAACAACTAACATGACCGAACATCTAGCAACGAGCTAAAACCTTTAAATTGCCATCGTTATAAAACTGGTATTATTTTTTTTACGACCAACATTTGATTATAACAATTAGATTTATAAAAATATCCAACATTCATCTGCATTTTTTTAACTCATTATTATTTATAACATCAACAATGACATTAATACCACGATTAATTTGTATTTTTTATATTGTTTATTATGTTATTGAGATTGTTCAACAATCGCTTGTGGCATTGGCACAAATAGTGTCTTATATTGCATAATTACTTATGATCAACTGACGTCTGGACATTGGCGCAACTATTGCATTATATTGAATTGTAGTTTCGCTGCATCAATCGCCTGTACTTTATCCGTGTTTAAGGTTCATCAGAGTTCATGTTAATTATTTGAACCTTCCTTTAAATCCGTTCTCTGGTTATTGTTATTTGCGTGCAATTCTAAATTTGCATTGGGTTGAGCAAATACATTCTCGAATTTGCAAGATTGAAACTTGTCGGAATTTAACTTCGCATGGCACGTATTTCCTCGAATGTTTCTGATAGTGATTGCTTTATCAGGATCAGTGTTCATTACAATTGTCGATTTTAGATGACATAAAAATGCATTGCATCATAGAATACAAATCTCATTTTAAATTAAAAAAAGAAACCATTTCAGATATAAACAAAAATCAGTTTGTTATGTAAACGGGCGTTGTTTATACAATAGATCAAATCTGTCAATAAATTATCCTATCGATGCCTTTTAACGCAGTGATGGAGCTCAGCAGAATCCATGATCTTAGGAGCCATAACAAGTCCAAAACCCAAAACTAATGTAGATACGTACTCTAATAGTTTAGGTTGAGCAGGGTCTAGAAGGTGTTTGATCGTTTGTAAGGAACTCTGAAGATCGGGCTCCCTTCAGATTTAATCAATCCCTTACTGCAACACAGGACTCTGTTTGTAATGGGCAAGATATTACTTTATCATATGTACTTCCATTTTTCATCCTATATTAATATACTATATAGACTTATTCGAAAATATATGGGACATTCTACAACGGGAACAACCAAAAATTTGTTTTTGCCCAAATTTTGAGGATTCATACTCCATTAGAAAACGATTTCAAAATTGTTTCAGAGCTTTTGACCAACCTCTTTGCCGTCGGTGATGGTCACAAATTTGAAATGCTTTCTTGAACGACAAACGTCTCCATTTTGTAGGCAGTTTAATGCGTATAAAATTTTTTTAAAAAAATATTATTTTGTTAGAATTTTTTCCGTAAAATACGATAAACATATACAAAAAAAATTTTGAAGGTAGTTTTCTCCCTTAATTTGAGGTTTTAAAGCTTAAAATCATTTTCTCGGAATGTATGACACGTTTTTTTTTTAAATTTATTTTAAAATATGCACTTTCAAATAATTTTTATCACGTGATGGAAGTTGTATCATTGTGAGCGCTGAAAGTTAAAAACCACCCTCAAAACCAGTTTTTACGATATATCTTGTGCAGTAAAATGAAAATTAAAATTCAAAGAATGTATTATAAGAAAATGTTTTTATTTTATTGGACGATTTAATATTTATTTGTTTTCATTGTTTAAATCCAAAAATATAAATTTAGTTTTTTAGTTCAAATTATCATTTTTCATTATCATTTTTACTTCGGTCTGAAAGACCTAAGTATTACATTCATGAGCCAAAAGTAAAATTCTTACCGGCATTTATCAACGTTTTAGGACCTACTAATTCGAAAAAAGCAAACAAAAAAACATATGTCTGTCTGCCGGCCGTCCGTCCGGTCGTCATAACCTACGCTGCTGGGAAAGCCGCAGGAGGGATTTGAGGGATTTTGAAACCGCTGGAGGGATTTCAAAACTTTTTTCTAAAAATAAGTACAATCAAAGGACAGGTCTGAAAGGACGTTGTGTTCGATAGCTGTACCGGAAGTGTGTCAAAAAATCATTAAGTGTGTCAAAAACAGCAAATTTTCATATTTTTGGCTTAAAAACCATTCGCTTTAAGTGATTACGAGTAGGAACATTGAATTTGGAAAAATCTTGATGGTAGGGATTGGTATGTGAGACCAAAAACTAGATTATTGGATTATAAGTTTGTCAAAAAAATGTTGTCGAGTGTGTCAAAAGAAAGATTTTTATTTATTTTTTTACCCAGTTTCTTAAAAAAAAATAAAATTAATTATTTGTGTGAAATGTAATTTTATTATCATTATAGAGAATTATGGCATTATAAATTTGTCAAAAAAATAATGTCAAGTGTGTCAAAAAAGATATCATTTATTTTTTTAGCCCATTTTTTCTAAAAAAAAATGTAGCTGTTTTTATGACGTAAATGTAATTGAAAATGAAATTGGACATGGAAATTTTTGAATTTGTTATAGTTTTTGAAATATTTTTGGAATTTTGAAAAAAGTTTGCATTTTTGATTTAGTAATAATTTTTGCAATATTTCTAGAATTTGGGAAAAAGATTTAATTTTTGATTTTATTATAATTTTTGGAATTATGAAAAAAGTTTCAATTTTTGATTTTGTAATTATTTTTGCTATGTTCTTAGAATTTTGGAAAAGTTTGAATTTTTAAGAATTTTTGGAATATTATTGGTATTTGGAAAAGGTTTAAATATTTGATTTTATTCTAATTTTTGGATAATTTTTGGAATTTTGAAAGAAATATGAATTTGTGATTTTGTAATACTTTCTCGAAACGCTAATTGGAAAGGTTTTTGAGTGGTTTGCTGAGTGTATCATCTTTTCACTAAATTATGTTAATTTATGATCTCTTATAATTTTCCGGCATCGTATTGATGTTTCGTGTTAGTTTTGTAATAAATTTCTAAACAGAGATAAAAAATACTTGTACTTTAACAAAGAGTTATGTTTGATATACATCGCTGCCCAAAACTAAAAACCTCATAAAGTTTTTTGCCGAAAACTATATCAAAATCCTTAAGCCAGACCGAAGTCTTGATATCTCAGAGCTGTGAGATTTCAGCCCTTCCATATATTTATTATTATAATTTTTCTGTTATGTCTAGTTATTTATTTTTTGTTTGGACCTGAGGATAGCTTTTGTTTAAAGCAGAAACACGTCGTCAAATAATTAAAAATAAAAAAAAATAAAAAAAATTTGCAAAAATTTGAACTAAAAAACTAAATTTATATTTTTGGACTTAAACGATGAAAACAAATAAATATTATAAGAAAGTCATGGTCACTTAACCTAAATTCAGTGTCAAATTATTAAAATTCAAAATGGCAGCCCCAACATGGCGGCCAATATTTTTTACTTTGCAGATTTTTGAAAATCGAAAAACGTATTCGTAATCTACGTTAAGTTTTATGTTAGAATTCATATGTGCAAAATTTTCCTACTTGTAGCTTATTCCGAGGAAAAAATGATAAAGTCTTAGAACGACGTGAAAACCTTGTTTTTTACATTCATCGCCCCCTAGCGCTCACATCGATACAACTTCCATCACGCGATAAAAGTTAATTGAGAGTGCATATTTTAAACTTAATTTAGAAAAAATTTTTTAAAAAAACGTGTCATACATGCCGAAAAAATGATTTTAAACTTTAAAACCTCAAATTAAGGGAGAAAGCTACCCTAAAAAATTTGTTTAATATTTTTATCGTACTTTACGGAAAAAATGCTAACGAACTATAATTTTATTAAAATAACATGTATACGCATTAAATTGCCTACAAAATGGAGACGTTTGTCGTTCAAGAAAAAATTTCAAATTTATGACCGTCACCAACGGCAAAGGGGTTGGCCAAAAAATCTAAAAAAAAACTATGAAATCGTTTTCATCAATCCCCAAAATTTGGGCAAAAACAAATTTTTGGCTGTTCCCGTTCACGTCAAATCCCATATGTATATATTTTAAACTTAATTTCAACCTTGTTTGTGTAACAACACAATTATTCAAAACGTTTCTTTGTACATTCGAGCCGTTTCCGGTAAATTGTTTATTATTTTTTGGTTTATTATGTTTTTTTTTTTACCTATATATGAAGATTAAAAGAAAAATTACAGAATGAAAAATTTAAAATGTAAAAGAAAATTTATGCGGACGAGTTTTTTTATTTGACTCGTGCCATACAAATTTTCTTGAGTTATTTTTTTTTTTTTAATAAGTTAATTAATCAGTTGGTTGGTAGTTGAGCTAAGAGTTCGTTTTGGACTCTTGAGTCTTTTGAGTTTGAGTTGGACAGTCGAGTTGTACAAAAAATGTTTTCTTTCGATCGACCTTTTTTTTAAATTTTGGTCATGAATTGTGGAGTGAAAAGAAAGTTTTTTTTAAATAAGATTAGTAAAATTTGAACTAAGTTGTTTTTTTTCTTTGATATTTATGTTAACTAAATGGTTAATTTAGCTAAAATAGTTCGCCAAGTTAATTGATATAAATTAGAAATATTTTTGGTGATTAAATGATTAGACTAAATTAAAATTATTGATTGGTGATTAAATAGAGAAACATTTTTTTAGTATTAGCTCCGAAAAATGATTACTTTTAGAACTGTTTAGAGTCCGCAAAATTGTATTTTAGCGGCCTAGTACTTAAAGTCGTTATGACAACACTTTAGCGGATTCAAAATTTGTTTTCATTTTATATTATAATTATTTTCAAATTATAGTCACACTTGCTTTGAAAAGTTTTGTTCAAAAATCAAATTTTTAGGTACGCAAGAATACAAATTAAGCAATAAATTAGAAAAAAAATCCTAAGAGCTAATACAAAAAAACGTTGTATGCAACACGTACGCAAATGGCTTTAGCAGACTTATCTTCATATTACAGACTCGGCTAGCGCCTCGTCCGGAAACATTACGATTCGTCCGCTAAAACCATATTTTGCGTACTTGTTACATAAACTACTATTATTATATAAATATTTGATTTGTTCTGTTTTTTTTTCTAACACTTTGGAACATAAGTGGATCTAAAGAGACCTAAACATCAAAATCAACGGGGAAGTAGTTTTTTATACTATATTTTTTTTATTATTAAATTTTTTTTGTTATTAATTGCGAAACATTTGTGTGATTGAACTTAAAAGTAGAGTAGTTCATGATGTGTTTAGTTAAAGAAACTTGGAGAGGGTTGTGGCACGGCGGTTAAACTTGCCATAAAACCTGGGTGGTGTTTTAGGCACGCGATGTTTGTTTTAGCTTATTCTCAATTTATTGTAAGTCAGGTTGGTCACCAGAATTCACGCTAGCTTGAGTTAGCAGCGGGTGAATGGTGGTGTAGCGTCCCAGACCACCTGGTGGTTCTTCCCGAACCACCAGACAAATAATTAAAATTCCTATTTTAAATAAATAGTGAATGGAAAACAATAAAATTTTAGATGAGAACGGTGCTTCTCCAAACGCATCACATAGACTAACAACAAAACTGATGACCATGTCTAGCTCTAGGGTAAAGTCTGGTTAACCAGCTCGCTCTAATTTAGACAGCATACCTGTACGATATAGAAAAAATTTCTAGTAACTGAATTAATTTGCGTTCAGATTAATCTGCACAGGTCAGAAATGGCCTCAGTTAATCTTCAATTAACCGGCTAATTAAACAGGATGCCCACGATGTTGTGTTTATACAGGAGCCGGGACCAGACAGTAAAAAATAAAAGTTGATCAACAAACAAAAATGATCTTTGAATCAGATGTGCAAAGACCGTAGACCGAGTATTTATCTGAAGCAACCGATGAATGCGAGAAAAATTATCAATCGCCTAGGATTGGAAAACTCTAATGCAGTATCAATCAATACCTTCAGATCAAACACAGGTTTTGAGCAATCTTACGGCAAATGATGATGAAGATCATGTTTACTTTCAATATCGTGGGCTGTTGGTGGTCTAATGTACTTCTGTGTTGGATCTTCACTTGACATCAGTTTTGCATGGGGTAATGTGAGTCGACATTTTGAGAAACCTGTTCCAGCACATATGAATACTGTGAAACGTATTATAAAGTACATAAAAGGAACAGTTTACACAGAAATTGTCTTTGATAATCAAAATAATTTAAATTTGATTGGTTATAGTGATGCGGATTATTCCGAAGATATTAGTACTAGAAAATCGATGCAAGGCTACGTTTTTTTTTATTTGAGAATGAAATTATTAGTTGGGGCTCTGACGCCAAAAATCATTGGCCTTCTCAACAACTGCATCAGAATATATGACTACTTCACATGCCATAAAGGAACTAGTATGGCTGAAATGTTTGTTGTCAGAACTTTTGGCAAAGCGAATAGTCAAGCCAATCTTTTATATGGATAACAAGAGTGCGATAAAGCTGATTAAGAATGCTAAATTCCACAAGAGAACAAAATATATAGATGTTCGTTATCATTTTCGTTACCATCCGTAAAAAATACAATGAAAATGTATTCGACCTTCAGTATGTTCCAAGTGAAGCACAGTTGGCTGATATATTGATTAAGAAAGACTAAGACTACAGAAATTCCGGTCCATCAAAACATCATAAAATATATCTTTAGAAATAAATTTTTTTATTAACTTAAAAATGTTTGTTTATATGTTAACGTAACTTATAATTTAAAGTGGGCGTGTTGAATTTAATAAACACACAAAATATCTTTTATTTATATTCTTTCTTTTTAGTAAAAGTTTCTTATTTGTATTCGTCTATATTTTTATATCAATTAATTGGTAATAGACCAATTGGATCACGGTGGCTTTGGCAGGCAGCAGGTAACAATGGGGCCTTGAAAGTTTCGTGAAAGTATAAAAGGTAATCTTTTTATATATTCTTCGGGGTAGTATTAGAAGTCACAATTATCAATTTGTTAATGTTTAAGGGTGTCTGGCAGGGGGTTACCACGATAGTAAGTGTCTGGCAATGGGTGACGTGACTTCTAATACTATCCCGAAGATTATATATAAAAAAATCAGCTTTTATACTTTCACGAAACTTTAGAGCCCCCTTTGCTACCTGCTCCCTGCCAAAGTCACCATGATCCAAACTTCATATGTCGCTAATCGTTCCTACCTGAGTAGGGGGTATGCGCAGAAAAACTTTCAGCTTTTATAAAATAACGAAGGTCTGGCCGTCGCGGGCTCTCGGTCTATAACGAATGTTTGTCAACGTTCACTGGGCTTTATTCTTTTGCTTAACCCCTTAAGGTTTTATTTGTTTAAAAATATTTTATGTTTGGTTGAACTATTTGTTTGTAAAATTTTGTGCGAAAAATAATAATTTTAAAAAAATTCTCCGATTTTCCTGAAACTTTGATGATCGTTAGTATAATGAAAAGTCAGACAAGTGCGAATAAAATTCGCTCGTCAAGGGTTCCGTGAATGTAAAAGAACACAATATCAAAAACTATTGACAAAAAGTTGTGTTGTAATGTCCTTATATTTCCAGACCATAGACGCATAACAAAATAATTAATGTTTAATCGTAAATGTCAATAGTAAATTACAATCAAATCCACATTGATCAAAAATAACTCAAAAAATGTTATATTATGTTAAATCTCATCCATAGATGTCTATGGTAACTCAAGAAAGATTCACCAGCTTGTAAATGGTTTAAATTTGATTATTTTTTCGGTCAATCAAGTGTTGAAATTTAGGGGGGGTGGAGAGGCTACATACTAAAAATATTTTTTTTCAATAACACAAAAACTGTGAACCGCTAAGTTCTAAAAAATTGTAATGTTTCTTAAATTAAGTGCTCCTTCATATGACACCCCATTCGCTTGGGTCAAAAGTTGTTTTTTACTCTCCCCACACCCATCCCTAAACACACAGAAATATAGTTATTTGAGACTTTGTTATGATTTTCATTAAAAATTTACAAATTTTCCTGTCTCTGCGAATTTTTTCAAATTTTTCTGTCAATCATCGTCGAAACGTAGGGAGCGAAACGATCTGAATTTTACACTTTTTTGATAATAACTCAAAAACTTTACATCACAAAATTCTAAAAAAAAATTGCAATGATTTATAAATTAGGTGTTCTTTTAACTGACATCTCACTCGCTTGGGTCCAAAAAGATTTTCTTTTACCCTCTTTACACCGGTCCCCTAAGCACACAGAAATATAATTATTTGAGACCTCTCTATAATTTTCATACAAAATTTAAATTTCCTAGCTCTGTGAATTTTTTAAAATTTTTCTGTCAATTAGTGTCGAAACGTAGGGGGGGGGGACGGTCTGAATTTGGCACTTTTTTGTCCATAACTCAAAAACTGTGCACCGCAAAATTCTAAAAAAAATTGCAATAATTTTTAAATTAAGTGTTCTTTCAAATGACACTCCACTCGCTTGGGTCAAAAAAATTTTTTTTTACCCTCTTTACACCGGTCCCCTAAACACACCGAAATATAATTATTTGAGACCTTGCTATAATTTTCATACAAAATTTACCAAATTTCCTAGCTCTGTGAATTTTTACAAATTTTGCTGTCAATCAGTGTCGAAACGTAGGGGGGACCATCTGAAAGTTGCACTTTTTTGAAAATAACTCAAATTTCGATGATTAATCAATTATTTTTGAAATAATTATTTTTCGTTTTTCATGTGAGAAAATTTTTTTTTTGTTGAACGGATGTTAAAACAAAGCAAATTGATCGGCGCAAGTGCGTTGATGTTATGTGATCGGAATAGAGCGATACGATTTATGTGTTGTAACTGAGCTATTTCTGCAATATTAATCATGGATTAAGTTTTGAAGGATCGTTTAGGTAAATTTATTTATTTAGTATTATGGATTTATTTGAAAAATGAGACAACTAAACACAACTATGAGACTTATGGATTTTTTTTTTAGAAAATAAAGTTGTTGAGCAAAACAATTTTAATTATAAAGTTAGGTATCAAAACGGATACTTACTTAGTTTGGTATCGGAACGGATACTTACATTTCACATAAATTTTAATATAAATTATCATTAATTATAAATGATAGTATTATTTGACTTAAAATCAAAAATAAAAATATTCGCACCTAACCGACTTTTTGATTTTAATGATGAACTTGCAATCAAATGAAATTTAAAAATTAAGATTTCTTTGTGTATGCAAATTTTACCAAAGAATACGACTGCTTCAAAAATAAATAAAAATTGGATTGGAGTGTTGCATTTAAGTGATACGTGTTCAAATTTTTTATAAATATATCCCAATATTATTATTTCTTGTGTTTTGTTACATAAATACAGTTTTTCATCAATTGACTCTAATGTGTGTAACGTATAATGTGTGAATAATTTTCGATTTACAGCAAAGCTTACCCAACAGTAATATTCTATGTGTCATGAATATGAAAAACTAAAACCTACCGAAAAAACCTAATCGAGCTCTTTTCGTTTCAATATTTATCTAAATTTCTTCACGCAATATAAACCAATAAATGTTACATTTCTTACAACTTTCACAAAAAAAACCATCCCCTATGAACAATACAAAAATGTGGGAACCGAAAAAAAAAATTAAATAATAAAACCACTTAGAGGGATGAAATTTGTTTTATTTGAATTTAAAAATCAGAATTATGGAACGAACAAACGTAGGCATTCAACTTTTTAAGAGGTTTTTAGCTTAAGTATTATGATTGTGATAAAATTTGATTTAGTGGTTGTTTGTCATTTTTTTTCACCACTGACATTAAAACCACACAATGAAAATTATATTTGTATGACTCATTGCTTATATTGAAGATTATGTTCTTTTCTTTGTATTTTGTTTTGATTTGCATCCTAAGTACGAGAAATAACATTTTAGTTTTATTTAATTTAATTTTAAGAGAACATTAGTTCTTTTTATGTTGGATTTGAAAATGTTTTTATTCTTATTAAAGCGTTTTAGTTGAAAGAGTGCCTAAGCATATTTCTAACGAGCAAAAAACAAATTAGATTTAAACAAATCTTTTAAGAAACGTTAACAAGACAGCACGATGTGTAACATTTTAAGTTTAATAAAAATTTTATATATACATTTTAAACAAAATTAGAAATTTAATAATGAAAGTGCTCGCCACAATACCACCCCAATAGTGGCATGGAAGATGAGGCGACATCAAAGTAAGAAAAAGGAGAGTTTTATGGTTCTCATGGCTGGTTTAACTGTGGATTCAGGATGGAATAGAACATTTTGGAGTAATCTCTTTGTCAGGAGTAGTGACATTACTCAGAGAACGGTCATTTGAGACCAATACTTAAATTTAGAGACCGTATACTATCAGCGCTAACCTTAGTTGCGTTAGCTGTGTAGAGAAAGATGTCTGATTTTCGAGAGAATATTTCCTCAATGGATGCGCAAATAAATCTCACTTTATTAATGATCATCATAGAAAATACCATAACATATTTGCACACGTGTGTGTGACATGGAACATGGTCACATAGAAGAGCGGGCCAACAGCTCGCAACCGAAATTGCACAAATCGTTTTGATCCATGGATCTACTCTGAAAATAATGTAACGGTTGAGTTAATTATTATTTGTTGTGTGGTATTGATCTATGACTTTGGTACGAATCCCTGTAGATTATTACCGTTAAGGTCAGTCAAAGCACCTGTTATTTTACGATTACTATTTGGAGGCTGCGATTAACAACGCCCCTAAGCTACTAGTTAAAATCATTGCCAGTATAGAGATAAAACAAAATAATTTTAGGAATAAATTAAATCAAAGAAAAATTAATGAACTTGTGATGTTTACTCGAGACATGTACTAATGACGTTAAGGTCACCAATTAACTAGCTAGAACTGAAATTAATAATGAAAATGTTTGCCACAGGTTAACCTTTAATCGGGAGAATGGCCAGATTTGTGGCCAGAAAATACAGTAGTATCGCCTAATAACTTATTACAGAACAACAAACAACCTAATGAGGGAATCATTATGAAAGGAACAAATTAGTTAAAATAAGTCATAAAGAAAGGTTTCCATTCAAAACTTCCCAAGTCACAGAATAATATTCTTTATAACTGTTGAGTATTTCTTTTGTATACAGCTCCAGTACCAAAATATTTGATAAATCAAGTTTTACCATATTTGTGTTTCATTCATGTTAATGTCATTAATTTGCATTATGATTTATCTATCTCCAAAAAATCTACATAGCATATAACCAAAGGAAAAGAAACATGAAGTGTAGAACTAATTCAAATTTAATTTTAGAAAACGATCAATCTTATTCCAAAGAAAATTCTGAAATGCCAACCAACCTTTGACTTTTCATTCAACAAGAACAACAAAAGAAATTTAAAATTTCTGTTCATATTGCTTTCATCAGAATGTTTGGATGTCTCTGCATAACATAATACCTGTTTGATAACAATAAATCGGTTAAGAAGAGATTTGAGCTTATGGGTATAGGTAAGGGTGAAATTTTTGTTGCTTTCCATTTATTCGTCTTATTTTTTATATTTTAAGTTTAATTTCAAGTGAAAAGACTACAACATGGTTTAACCTGATTTTTCATTTTTGAAAACGACTTATGGAGTACTGTGGTTGAATCATATTTTTTTATGATTTATGAAAATAAAATTTGAAAAGCTTTTATTTATTTTTCCACAAAAATATTTCATTTTTTTTTTTTAATTTGATTTACGAACAATTAATCAAAACGATGTGAAAGGGTGAACCTGTCGAAAAGAAGTTCCATTTTTCAATTGGCAATATTTGTTTAATTTTTTGTTTTTATTTCAAAGAGGCTTTACAGTTCAAAAACTGAGGTTGAAATGGGTTGAATTTATTTTTTGCTCAGTATAAGGGTTAAAGGGTAGGATGAAAATTTGAATGTGATATTGTTTTTAAAATTACAAAAAAAAAAAACTGGAAAAATTGGGTTTTATTTTTCAAAGAGAAATGTATATCCCTTGGAGCAAATTGTCAGTTGGTCAGATAATGGAAAATAAAAATAAAGAAAAGGTTTTCGTATCTTAAAGGTTTTGGATATGTTGTTGAGGAAAAAACTATGATGTTATTTTAACTAAAATGGATTTTAGCTGTCACCATTTGGCGTTGGACTATAATTTGAACTATATGTATATATATGGGTGTATAATTTATATATTCCTAAAATAGCTCAATTAATCAAATTAACTGAAACTTATATTAAAACAAACTCGATTTGTAAAAGCAGGGTAATTTAATACCCTTCAATGTAGATCTTCATTGGGGAGAGAGCAAAAGTGTAACATATGGACATTATATAATGAAAAACATTTGTGGGTGCAAATAAAATAAAAATATTATGTATTAATTACAGTTTTATGTAGGTTTCATCTTTTTTTGTCACCTTTTCAGAGTTTGAGATTAAACGAGTGTAGCTGCGTTACTATTTTTAAAAAAAATTTCATTTCAAAAATTGAAACTTACACAGAATATACATCATAAAAATTTGAGAGATCAAGATGTTTGATAAAAACATATTATTATAAAAGAAGTACAATGGAGCATGGGGAAAATTTAGAAAATAGTGAAGTCATAATAAAACTATTAATCTAGAATTCGGATTCCTTGAGTTAAAAGAATCGAAATTATTTTGACCAAAATTGGTGTATTCTCAAAATAATTTTGTCACAAACCGTGGGGAAATTCCACACCCCGAAAAAATCTCAAGACTGGCAATTGAAATAAACTGCGAGTAGGTGTGAAAGCTAGATTAGGTTGACTTTATAACCGTTAAAAATTACCAAGAGAGAGAAAAAATGGGTTAAGGGTGAAAGGGAGAGAATACGAAGATAATGAAAAACATGAGGAAAAGATACGATCTTGGTAGATTCCGAATATTTATAGAGACATATTTATTTTTTTGGGACATTCTCTTCTTATAATACATTTCAAATTGAAATTATTTGGTAAAAAATTTATTTTTTTTGTCTATTTTCTCCTACTAATAACTCCTACTTTTGATGTCAGATACTGAAAAAGAACCGACTACATAAGCTAGCAGTTAAATTGAGTGGTTTCGTTCCTTTTCCGTTCTTTGTTTGCTACGAAAGAAAATAAAATACAGTTTCAATAAAAAAATAAATAACATAAAACAACATAAATTTCTTATTTTTTCTGTTTCTGATTTTGTTTTAAATCCAGCTCTTTCGAAAAATTTGCTTTGTCAAAGACGATGACTTTAAATTGTATATATCTTTCGGAAAAGGCGAATTAAGGAATGTGTTTGTGCTACTGTAATCGGAAACTAAAGTCGCATTCTTCCGAAACATGGTAACCCTAGTTAGATCTTTTCAGTTTTCTCCTGAAGCCTTGAAGAAAACATTCGGGCTTCAACGTCTACTGGATAATGTGCGTCAAGTTCTAGCTTTAAAAGAGAACGAGTAAAAATACAAACTTGTCACACTAGCTGAAAACGTTTGGGAGATTAACAGCCAATCTGCCTCCTACATATGTTGTGGTGCAAGTACATCTTTATCTAAATTGGCAAAACCCGGGACTGTAAGTTTAGAAAGTTTTACGGCAGCAATTGAAGAACTACGAAAATATATCTTTATCAAGATATGCTAATATATCAAAACAATTTTAGACAGCGAGACTCACCGAACCAACTTTGATCTCGATCTGGAAATTTTATTTCTCGTGCACCGTTCCCTCTACGTCATTTTCTTGTTACAGAAAATATAAATTTTGTTACTACCATTTCTGTTGATAACGTCTATTTTAGTATCTTCACCTTTACACTTAGTTTGTAAAAGCAACACAACCAGATCAATCGATCGATCGAACTCATCACTATATTACATGAGCTGTGAAAAATGTATAAAAGCGAACAATAACAATTCCTCTTGGTGATTTTCAGTTCGTGTGATTAAAAGTCGTAGCTCAGATTTTTCCCTTTACATAAAGTTACAAAAGAAATAAATTTCGTATACTTTGGCGTGGCAAGCCCGATGAAAGCCGAAGATTATAATCATTTACTAATTCTATTCCAACGCCTTACAGAATTGCCGTGCAGAATCCATTTCAAGAGAATTAAGAGAAATGCAAATATACTTCTTTTGACAGAGAGTTTTTGGCCATATTTTGGACCGTTAAACACTGGGTGGTACACTATTGAAAGTGGAATTTTTGTTGTTCAAACCGTTCAAAAAGTACTAATCACTACTGTTGTACTGTTGGGTCTAAGTAAGAATCGGATGCAAATTACAGTTGACGAACAATAGCTTAGGCTTATTAAGGGTGTTATTAACGTAACGGCCGATATCTTGTCCAGAACATCAGAACTTGTTTTCCACACAGGCTTGATAATTTGAATGTTTTTTTTATCACAGAAGGGTGAATTAGAACTAAAATGTACACTACAAAATTCTAAATCCACTATTTTGAAATACAATTTCAAATTAAACTTGACCTTACCTCCAGTCTGTCTTAATTGTGAAAGATACACCAAAAACGCGTCAGCAAATCTCTAAAAAGTTACATGAGCTCTCTCACTCTGGAATCTAGGCGTCGCGTAAACTTGTGTTGTCTAAGTGTTTTGGCCAAGTATGAAGTGGATGCTGCATATTGGTCCAGAACTTTCTGATGTCAAAACAGTATCGTCATACTTGGTCAAAACCAGAACCTGGTAGATTTAACGTTCCTTCTGGGAGGTTTGAAAATGCAGGTATACTGGGAATACATGCTTACTCAGCATTATCAACAGATTTAATCGATAGTCAGAAGTTTGTTTATTATATACTATTATTTATTCTGATTCAACAATCTCCAGTATTTTTAGTGCATTGATTAGTTATTGTAATGTTTTAATATTCGTATTCAATCATCGGTGCGATGATTTATTATAATAAAAACTCGGATTATAGTCAACATGATTGGGGAATAAAGAAAAGTATGGAGATTTGGATCAATTACAAATAATGGGTGAGTAAATAAATTTTAAATAAGTTGTTAGAAAATATAGCATTTTTATTAAATTAATATATTTAGTAATTGATTAAATAAATTTTGGTTATGTAGCTGGTGATGGTTTGTCTTGGCTCCCTGGCTTTTGGGGTCATCAGGGTCTCTGTTCTTTGTTCATTTGAGTCTGCTTAGTATTAAATTTTTTGCGTCCAATCCAGCATTTGTGATGGGCTGAGGATACGTATTCGAACTCAAAGACTGAGACTAGTTGGAATTTTAACCGTAAGGCACAAAAACCCTAGGATGTTCCCTATTATGGTTCCATTATTAGTAACGCATGCTGTTTGTTACTAGATAACGACTTAACCAAGATAGTCAGTTCGAATTAAATTTTTGTCAGTAATCTACCAAAGTTTAAAGTATGAACGGACAACGACATATCAAACAAAGACAAATAGTATGGTGTACAGTTTTCACTGCCAAATCAAAATCTCTCTATAGGCACCAAATAACACACTAAGCTATAATAAAAAACTCCCCTTTATACACTTTGGAATTCGAACATCAGTCATAACGGAGCTCGAGTGCACTTAAGTATGAACAACTACTATAGGTAAAAGATCCTATTATGAATCCTGCCTCTTCGACATAGATCGCATGAACCGTCATGCCCAAAGATACCTGAGGCTCCTCTCTGTTAAAATTCTTTATACCAACAGATTTGACCGTATTTGACACAAGATACATGATGACTGCAACCAGATATCAAAGACCAGATACTAGATATCAGAAACTATATACCAGATACCAGATACTAGTTACCAGATTGCAGATAGCAGATACCATATACCAGATTTCAGATACCAGGTACCACATACCAGATACCAGCTACCAGCTACCAGATACCAGACACCAGATACCAGATACCAGAAACCAGAAACCAGAAACCAGATACCAGATACCAGATACAAGAAACCAGATACCAGATACCAGATACCAGATACCAGATACCAGATACCAGATACCAGATACCTGATACCAGATACCAGATAGCAGATACCAGATACCAGATACCAGACACCAGATACCAGATACCAGATACCAGACACCAGATACCAGAAACCAGATACCAGATACCAGATACCAGATACCAAATACCAGATACCAAATACCAGATACCAGATACCAGAAACCAGATACCAGAAATCAGATATCAGCTACCAGATACCAAAAACCAGATACCAGATCACAGATCACAGATCACGGATCCCAGATCCCAGATCTCAGTGACCAGATACCAGATACAAGATTCTAGATACCAGATACCAGATACCAAATACCATATACCAAATACCAGATACCAGATACCAGATACCAGATACCAGATACAAGATACCAGACACCAGATACCAGATACTGGATACCAGATACCAGATACCAGATACCAGATACCAGATACCAGATACCAAATACCAGATACCAGCTACCAGATACCAGATAACAGATACTAGAATCCAGATACCAGATACCAGATACCAGAAACCAGATATCAGATACCAGATACCAGATACCAGATACCAGATACCAGATACCAAATACTAGAAACCAGATACCAGATACCACATACCAGATACCAGATTCCAGATACCAGATACCTGATACCAGATACCATATACCAGATACCAGATACCAGATATCTAATACTAGATACCTGATACCAGATACCAGATACCAGATACCAGATTCCAGATACCAGCCCGTCAAACAATTTTAGCATTTGGGCTTGTAAAATGTATGTTTTGCGTCCTTGTGTATGAGACAAGCGCAGTACGACACAAGTCATTAAGAAGTACATACACAATGCATTAAACCCCTTAGCGCAAGCGCTTGTACCGACGGTGTACAATCTCTTGCGTATGAGCACCGAACAGGCGCAAAGGATTGATTATAGACAGCCTCAAAAGTGTGTTTAATATCTATTCTGTTTAGCTCTGACGGTGTACAGTATCTTGCGCATGAGCACAGCACAAGCTGAAAGGAATGTTTATGGTCAGTCTCAAAAGTATGTTAAATGTCCATGTCACTTGCACTGATGGCGTACAAACTCTTGCGTATGAGCACAGAACAGGCGCAAATGATTGATTATAGACAGCCTCAAAAGTGTGTTTAATATCTGTGCCATTTACCATTGACGGTGTACAGTATCTTGCGCATGAGCACAGAACAAGCTCAAAGGGCTGTTTATGGTCAGTCTCAACAGTATGTTTAATGTCCATGTCACTTGCACTGACAGCGTACAAACTCTTGCGCATGAGCACAGAACAGGCGCAAATGATTGATTATAGACAGCCTCAAAAGTGTGTTTAATATCCATCCCTTTTAGCACTGACGGTGTACAGTATCTTGCGCTTGAGCACAGAACAAGCTCATAGCAATGCTTATGGGCAGTCTCAAAAGTATATTGCATATCCATTTCACTTGCACCGATGGTTTAAAACCCTTTGCGTATGGGCACAGAACAAGCATAAAGTAGTGCTTATAGGCAGCCTCAAATGTGTGTTAACAAGCACATCTGTACAATATTGCATATACGTGTTATAAAGTGAATGAAAAAACTAGGCAAGAAGATGTAACACCTATTTAAAATATCCTCCCCATTTGAGTATGAGTTATGTAAACATTTATTTGAAAAAAAAAACGCAATTGTTTATTTATAGTTTTATTTAAATTAGTTCAAATAATATTTCAATCAAATAATATATAATATACAAATACTATACTATAATATAATTTTATATAATATAATATAATTTTTCAGTTTATTTTTAAAATGCACAGAATAAATCACTTTAAAATCTATATTCAAACTGCCTAAGCAAAGTTGGTAATCGTACGAGTCGAATTGTAAATAACGACATGTGTATGTTAATTCCCAAACTAACTTATTTTTTTATTATTTGATGAGTGCGAGCGCGGTTCATGCACGGAATATGCACAAAAACTTGTATAGCTCATTACTCTTACATGAACAACTTGTAATACTTGATCATTAATTTTTTTTAGTATAACGGCGAACGCGGACCATGCTCAAAACATACATAGTTACATATGTTTTATGTGTACAATACTAATTTATATCATGCTTTTCGGTAAGGAAGAACGCGGCTCATCCGCAGTACATGCACCAAATAATTCATTCTGTTGTTACATTAATTTATGTTAGGTAGGGACGAGCGCCAGCCGTGCCCAGAACATACACACAAACTTGTATCATTATTTTTAACTTAAAAATTTGTTATTCTTGTATATATTTTTTGTATTACATAGCGACGAACGCGGTTCAAGCTCAAAACACCCACAATAACACATGTTTTGTGTTAACAATAATAATTTATTTATATATAGATTTTAGTAATTTATGTATTTCCTTTCTTTTGGTAAGGACAGAACAGGCAAACAAAAATGTATTTTTGTATGTTTATAATCCAAAAAATTGTTTTTATAACAAAAAAGTGCAGGTTTGCCACGCGACATGCACAAGGCATACAGAAAAGATCAAACTTCTGTGGTTGCTAAGTACTTGTACTGTGTTTGAGAACAACCGACAAGAAAAGGACATGCAAAGGCGCTTGTAGAAAATTTGAAAAGTTATATTTTTTGTGAACGTAAAACAGGCGCAAGATAAAATATTGGGCGTATTTGCGCTTGTTGAACAGACGCACAGACGCGGTTTGTTTGACGGGCAGGTACCAGATACAAGATACCAGATACCAGATACCAAATACCAGATACTAGATACCATAAACCAGATACCAGATACCAGATACCAGAAACTGGATACCAAATACTAGATACCAGATACCAGGTACCAGAAACCAGATACCAGATACCAGATATCAGATACAAGATACCACATACCAGATACCAGATACCAGATACCAAATACCAGAAACCAGATACCAGATACCAGATACCAGATACCAGATACCAGATACCAGATACCAGATACCAGATACCAGATACCAGATACCAGAAACCAGGTACCAGATACCAGATACCAGATACCAAATACCAGATACTAGATACCAGATACCAGATACCAGTTACCAGATACCAAATACCAGATACCAGAAACCAGATATCAGCTACCAGATACCAAAAACGAGAAACCAGATACCAGATCACAGATCACAGATCACGGATCCCAGATCCCAGATCTCAGTGACCAGATACTAGATACCAGATTCCAGATACTAGATACCAGATACCAGATACCAGATACCAGATACCAAATACCATATACCAAATACCAGATACCAGAAACCAGATACCAGATACCAGATACCAGATACCAGATATCAGATACCAGATACCAGATACCAGATACCATAAACCAGATATTAGATACCAGATACCAGAACCCAGATACCAGATACCAGATACCAGATACCGGATTCCAGATACCTGATACCAGATACCATATACCAGATACTAGATATCTAATACTAGATACCTGATACCAGATACCAGATACCAGATACCAGATACCAGATACCAGATTCCAGACACCAGGTACTAGATACCAGATACCAGATACCAGATAACAGATACCAGATACCAGATACCAAATACCAGATACTAAATACCTTAAACCAGATACCATATACAAGATACCAGATACTAGCAACCGGATACCAAATACCATATACCAGATACAAGATATCAGATACCAGATACCAGATACTAAATACCAGATACCAGATTTCAGATATCAGACACCAGATACCAGATACCAGATATCAGATAACATATATCAAACGCCATATTAGATTTGATGATTTTAGACAGCAAGACTCACCGAACCAACCTTGATCTCGATCTAGGAATTTACTACCGTTACTTCCGTACTATCCTCTACGTCGTTTGCTCGGTACAAAAAACATAAATTTTGTTACTACCATTTCGGTCTTTAATCGGTTGTCTCACTATTTTCACCTTTAGACTAAGTTTATAAAAGTGACAATACGGACTGGCAACCTAGTGTGGACTGTTGTCGAACAAATGTAGTTACACTACCAGATCGATCGAACTCATCACCATATAACAGGAGCTGTGAAATATGTATAAAAGCGAACAATAACAATTCCATTTGGTGATTTTGAGTTAGTGTGAATAAAAATCGTAGCTCAGACCTTTCAGGGTTACATGAAACCACTAAGTGATAGATTTCGTCTGCATATACTTTGACGATATCTTGGTTTTAATCCGGTAAGAAGCCGAACATATTCGAATTCCTTTCTAATGACTTACAGAACTGCATTGCAGAATGCATAAATCTAAAACCTTCGAAGTGTGTATTGGGGGATACCTTATTTATTTTCTTTAGTCATGAAATCTCGAAAGATGGTTGCGTCTTTTTAAGAGAATTATAACTGTAAATAAACCTCCAACCTTCGATAAATGGAGCGCCTTATCGATACGGTCAACTTCCATCGATTATTCAAATCTCAAAAGTTATTTTGGCCAAGTATTTAGTGGATACGGGCTATTGGTCCAAAACTTGTCTTTACTGCAAGAAGTCAGAAACGTCTTGTCACATTTGCTCAGACTTTAGTCGATTTGATGTTTTCACTGGGAAATTTGAACACATACATTTAGGTCTAGTAAGAAAACTATCCTCATTTAATGGCAACCCATGCAAACTCAGCATTTTCGACAGATTTGATCGATTACTCAAATCCAAAATACAAAATTCAGCTGCCAACTCAAAACCTCACTATATGGAACAAATAAAGCCCTAAGCGTGGGTTAAGAACTCACAGATACCAGATACCAGATGCCAGATATCAGAAACCAGATACCAGATACAAGATACCAGATATCAGATACTAGATCCCATATCTCAGATACCAGATACCAGATACCACATATCAGATATCAGATACTAGATACCAGATACCAGATACCAGATACCAGATACCAGATAACAGATACCAGATACCAGATACCAGATACGAGATACCAGATACCAGATACCAGATACCAGATACCAAAAACCAGATACCAGATACCTGATACCAGATACCACATACCAGACACCAGATTCCAGACACCAGAAACTAGATACCAGATACCAAATACCAGATACAAGATACCAGATACCAGATACCAGATACCAGATACCAGATACCAGATACCAGATACCAGATCTCAGATACTAGATACCAGATATCAGATATCAGATACCAGATACCAGATACCATATACCACATACCAGATACCTGATACCAGATACCAGATACAAGTAAGCAGATAGCAGATACTAGATACCAGATACAAGATACTTTATACCAGATACCAGATAAAAGATACCAGATTCCAGATACCAAACACCAGATACTAGATACCAGATACCAGATACCAGATACCAGAAACCAGAAAGCAGATAGCAGATACCAGATACCAGATACCAGATACCAGATACCAGATACCAGATACCAGATACAAGATACAAGACAACAGATACCAGATACCAGATACCAGATACCAGATCCCAGATACCAGATACCAGATACCAGATACCAGATATCAGATACCAGATACAATATACCAGGTACCAGATACAAGATACCAGATACTAGATACCAGACACCAGATACTAGATACCAGATACCAGGTACCACATATTAGATACCAGATTCCAGATACCAGATACCAGATACCAGATACCAGATACCAGATACCAGATACCAGGTACTAGATACAAGATACCGGATAGTAGATTTGAAAAATCGTATAATCTGCACTTGTGTTATTTATTTTAATATTGTCAACGCCATATGAGCAATTTTTAATTTAGTTTGATGGAACGGCTTTCAATGTATAGCCAATCGACTAAAAGAACGCCATTGTTTAAAAACTCTCTGTGATAATTAAGATTTTTTTCTACTAGGTAAAATTAGTTTACTGTTATCAATTAAGATAAAATTAACAATAAAAAATACTAAAATTAGGGAAACATAAATGAATTAGGGTTTTAACATGAGACCGACCCAAATCAATTTTTTAAGCGTTAATTTTCTTTACAAATTATGAAAAAAAATCATAACTTTCAATTTCATTAATAAAGGAAAAAACTCATAATTTAACAATAATAAATTTTATGATATTAAAAAGAAAAATTCCAAACTGTTATAATGAAATAAACAGTCATTAATAATTTTTCTTATAATTACTTTGTTTAAAGTTTTTCTTTTCCTTATATTTTCAAGATAATAAACGATAACTTCATTTATTATCACGCAATAAGAAACGCGTGTGCTTGATTTGTGTTAAATTTATATGAACGTTATATGATACTAAATTTTCCAAAAATTTTTTTCAAAGGGAAAAATTTATTCGTTTTAAGAAAAAATGTATTATAATTATTTTCCCAAATTTTCTTCTGTATATAACTAAATTATCACGAAATAATAATTTTTACTTTTAAAAGTTTTTGTTTTTTCGTTTACAAATTATAAAGTTTTGAAATGAAAAGTTTTTCGGTTAATTAAATTTTATTAAGTTAATTCTTTTTTATATTTTGGTAACGGTAAATCAGTTTTTCTTGTTCTTTTGGGGATGATAAAGAAACTTTTCTGCTCTATATTTAAGTAATCTTAAGTTCTGCTCTATATATTGTTAGAACCCGGTATTTCGGTTTTTACTGGGATCACAAAAAAATTCCAAAACAACAAATCGGGGAAACCTCTTACTAAAATAATTCAAAAAATTATTTGAAAGAAAAAAAATTGATGATGTAATTAATGATGTAACAATGTCATATAACCTGACTATCTAATATTTAACAAAGTCAGGAATTCAGATCACACACTATATATAAAAAAAGAATCATAATTAATTTTTTTTTCTTTCTTTCATCTTATTTTAAATAAAACGGAACAATATCTATACTTTAATGTAACTTACAGAATTCTTAAATGCAAAAACGTTTTCTTTGGCGTTATTTTAGAATCTAAAAATATAAACCCTATAGCGTGGTAATAAACAGCATTTTAAAAATTCAGCTATTGACCTTCAAAATATCTAATTATCTATCAAAATGTGGCTTTCCACAACAATTCGATTTTTAAAGCGATTTCAATCGATCTCAGTCGTTTGGGTTTCTCATTTTAATAAATAAATAAAAATAGAATTAACCCACACAAGAAAATCCTGCCAAGCAAAAACAAATAGGATCCTCCAGAGTTTACAGATTAATAATATTGTAAGCATCTCACTTACACCTCGCAAAACTAAATACTATATTTATGAATTCAGTACCAACACAACGACAAATTTAATTTTCTTTATTTTTGTTTTGTTTTGTTTTAAAAAGTTATGTTTGTTATACATCGGTACAAAAGAAATAAAAAAAAAGTAATACATTGAAACATATTCAGAAGATTTAGTGTTTTGAAATGAAAAAGATAAACATGATGGCATGATAGACTTGAGTTTACAGTGGAACGTCGTATACAGACCAATATCATTAATGAAATTAATTCTAAATTTTTTGTTGATAAGAAATGTATCTGGTATCCGATATCTGGTATCTGGTATCTGGTAACTGGTATCTGGTATGATTATTGTGAGGACTGTTTGTGTTAGATTTAAAAAGAAAATGTCTTCAAATACCGTTAATGAATAGATTTTTTTCGGTCAGTACAAAATAGTTATCTTCATCATGGTGATTAACTGATATTGTTCTCAATGTTATGATAAACTGTTTACCAAATACCTTTTCAGACTAATTTTAATAAAATTTGTTTTGTTATGTCAATAACAGTTGGTCGTTTTCAGCTCACAATTCAAATATTTAACGTAACAATAACAAAAACTTTCTAAAACGTATTGTTTTACCTCACCAAAAGAATATATCAATGCAAAAAAAATTTATTTTCAATTTCCATTATCATAAAAAAAAACTTTCATTATTATTCTTTATTTATTAAAAAAAAATAACTAAATTTTTATCAGAATTTCAAAAAGATTTTTAAAATTTTTGTTATCATCACAACATAAAGAAAATTAAATTAAAAATATTACAACAATTCTATTGTTCTTTGGCTGAAACAATATTAGAAAATAACGCAAGGGAAACTAAATATGAAAATCAAAAATTAATTTTTTTTTATAATATTTTTAACTGTAATTTAAAGAAAGTTTTTCCTTTATTTCAACTTTTAAGTAAAAACGACAACGGAACAATGAAAATATTGAAAAAACTTTTGTTAATGTTATTTTTCTTCCTGCACTGTTAAAAGTTTTTTGTTTTTAAGTTTGTCGTTATTGTTGGACAAATACTATGAGAAAACAAAAACAAAAATAGGAAAAGCAAATGGTTTATGATATCTAATGTCTAATACTCATATCTACAATTAAAGTTTATGACAAAAAAAAATTATATATATATATATATATATATATATATATATATATATATATATATATATATATATATATATATATATATATATATATATATATATATATATATATATATATATATATATATATATATATATATATATATATATATATATATATATATATATATAAAAATAAACTTCGATGATTTTGCGGCACGTGTTCTTTTGTTTTAAAAAAAAAAAATAGTGCCGTTGTGGTTTTTTGACCCCAAAGAATTTTTCTAGGGGGCGTCTCGGAAAATTTAGTTTTTAACGACCAGTCTAATATATATATATATATATATATATATATATATATATATATATATATATATATATATATATATATATATATATATATATATATATATATATATATATATATATATATATATATATACCGCATGGAGGGATCAGTTTTTATTGTTTTGAAAATTTTTTTTATTTTTGATCTACGGGTGTGACAACCCCGCGTACTCCAGTCCCTGCTATTGACATACGAGTTAACGTGAGATATCATATACCACTGGCAATAGCAGTGAGATATCACTAGCCAAGGTGACATCTTAGGGGTGGTGGCGGATGAACTGTATTCAGTCAACGGTCGCACCCTCAATCTTAGCTGTGAAATAATCCTTGATGATGAGACGCTTTTGCTTCCTTGAGGAAACGAGCCTTCATATAACTATGTGTGGACTTTAATCTTCAAAACAGACAGTGCGTCACAGGATCAAGGAATGTGCAACCGGCTGGATTATTGGCAACTACATTTTTGTTTTGTTTCAGCACATTTTTGTAAAAATTTGCTATTTACCTTTTAATTTACTTTTATTTTCTCTATTCTATCATAAAATATTGGCCTATGTCATATTTTGTCAGTGATATGATTTTTTGTTTAGTTATCCATTCTTTAACAAAAAATTTAAAAAAACAAAAAAAGAAAGATTTACGACCATCAACACCTCTGAACGTATGTTGTTGTGGGACCTTGGTCTTAAAAGGTTTTTATGTGTTATTGTGACACATATTGTAATTCCTACTACACAACACATTTTATTAAATATATATATATATATATATATATATATATATATATATATATATATATATATATATATATATATATATATATATATATATATATATATATATATATATATATATATATATATATATATATATATATATATATATATATATATATATATATATATATATATATATATATATATATATATATATATATATATATATATATATATATATATATATATATATATATATATATATATATATATATATATATGTGGGTAAGTTGATCATTGTAATTAAATGAAACACGATAATACTGATGTTTACAATGAATTCAAGAACATAGTTTATTTCAAATAATGTGAAAACGTACAATAGAACGAAGTATTAATGATTTTATAAATATAAACTAAACGAAACATAAATCAGAAAATATGATTTTATTAATGATAAAACAAGATATTAATTCGTAGCACTTAACCGTAGCACTCTGTATTAAAACGTAGCGATCGTATCGAGATTCAGCAAAGAACTAACTTAAAACCGAAATGAAAAGTAGTTACTCGTTAATTAACAACAACAACAATGCATGTTGGAAATAGAGAAGTTTAATACAGGGTGCTGCCGTTTAATGCATGATGCTATAGTAACCCACAACTCGGCCATCCTATATGTCGTCTGCCTCAGACGAGTGATGAGAATCGTCCTCATCAGATGATTCATCCAATCCAGTAATAGCCCATGGCTTCATAAAATCAGCTGCTGTAGATGTTATATTTGGCCCTTCATGATTACCCACACGTTCAACGTCATATCGATCGTGGCGTTTAACTTTCGTAACTCTATACGGCCCCAAAAATTCTTGTTGTAATTTTTGTTTTGTATTAAACTGCGTTCGTTTTATAGCGACCATATCGTTAACTTGATATTGTTTCGGACTTTTTCGTTTACGATTGTAGTTTTTTATATTTTCTTGTTGTACCTGAAGTATATTTTCTTTCACTTTTTGCCGCATTTCATATCGTTGTTCATCAAAATCTTCTAGCATGACCTTTTCCAATTCTTCAGCTAATTCGACATCATCACCGTTTTTCATTTTTACTCCGAACATGACTTCGAATGGTGTTTTGTTTGTGCTTCTACTTAGAGTTGAATTAATGACTCGTTGCAAACGTGGAACATATTTATACCATTTAGATGGATCTTCTATAGATAACTTTTTCAAAATTTGGATAATTATTCTATGGATGCGTTCTACCTGTCCATTACCACGTGCTACCCCTGTTGTAATTCGATTGTGTACTATGTTATTGTTGTTACAATATTCTGAAAACATATTTGACGTGAAAGCTGTTCCCTTATCTGATATCATTCTCGTAGGATTTCCAAAGATTTCCGCTTGTAGTTCTAGCTTTAGTATCGTTTCTGCCGTAGTTGTTGATTTTACCGGGTATATCCAGGTAAACTTACTAAATGCATCTATAACAACTAGAAGTTGTTGGTAGGATTTAGCTGTTGGTACAAATGAACCAACATGGTCGATGTGGTATGTGTGTAATGGTATATCTCCTTTTTCGATAGGATTCAGGAAGCCTTCTTGCTTTCCAGATTTTCTATCAGATAGAATACATGTTATGCAATTTTCTATAAATGTTTTAACTTTTTTCGATAATTTTGTAATATAATAATTCTGTTTGATGATACTTTCAGTTTTCTTATTGTTGATATGACCTTTTTCATGCGTATCCTGAATTATCTTATTCTGCATAGCTTTTGGTACTACTAATAGATAATATCCGTTTAAAACTTTATATAACAAATTATTTCTTAACACAAAATCTTCGTGTTGATCTGTTTGGAGGATTTTTCTTACTAGATCGCAGTATTTATCGTTTTTCTGTGCTGTTTCGATTTGATATAGAAGGCCAGTTTCAATTCTCATTATTGTAGGACATCTGCTTAGCGCATCGACATGACGCATAGCTGAACCAGATCGATGAAGTATTTCGCAATCATATTCTTGTAGAGTGAGTGCCCACCTGGCAACTCTAGGACATAAATCTTTTTTTTTCATTGTTAGTTGAAATGCTTTGCAATCTGTAAATATCTTGAACTTCAGACCTAATAAATATACACGCAATTTCTCAAGACATCTTACAATTGCCAGAACTTCGTGCTCGTAACTAGTATAATTTTTTTGCGCTAAAGATGTTTTAAAACTTAAGTATAAAACGGGATGCAAATTTTGTCCATGCTTTTGAAGAAGTATACCACCATATCCAACAGAACTAGCATCGGTATGAAGTTCTGTCTCCAACTCAGGGTTAAATAATTTTAAAACCGGATCTTTACATAAAATATCCTTTAAAGTTTGTATGGCCATTAACTGATTTTCTTTGATTTCAAAAAACGTTTCTTTTCTTAAAAGGTCTGATATAGGCTTAGCAATCAGAGCGTAGTTATGAATAAATTTTCGGAAATAGCCTGTCAAACCCAAAAATCTTTGAACTTCTTTAATATTTGTTGGGATAGAGAATGACTTTACTGCATTTATTTTTTCTTCAGATGGTTTGATGCTACCATTTTCGATAATGTGACCCAAGTATTTAATGGTTCTTGTTAAAAACACACACTTTTTCCAATTGAAAATAAGTCCGTTTATACTAGCGAGTTCAAAAACCTTTCGTAAAATTTCTATATTTTCTTCTTCGGTTGCCGTAGGAATGATAAGATCATCTATGTAAATAATGATAAGACCTTTAATAATTAATTCTTTAAAAATTGTGTTAACAAATCTTTGAAAAACAGACGGTGAGTTGCACAAACCAAATGGTACCTTTAAAAACTCATATTGGCCGTCTGGCGTCACAAACGAAGTATATCTCCGACAACTTTTCTCAATATCAACATGGAAAAATCCATTTTTAAGATCAAGGGTTGTGAAAATCTTGTCTTTGTACAAACGCTCTAAAACATCTTCGATGACTGGCAGTGGATGTCTATCTTTGATCATTTTCGAATTCAATTTGCGATAGTCTATGCAAAGCCTGTCCGCTCCATCTTTCTTTTTTACTAATACTACCGGCGAAGTGAATTCGGATTGACTAGTTTGTACAATACCATTTTCCAACCACTCCTCAATTTGATTTTTCACTACTTCACGTTCTTTCGGTGCTAAACGTCTTGGCTTTTGATAAATAGGCGTATCATCTTTTAACATAATTTTCATTTCGACGGCTGATTTGACAGTTTTATTTGGCTTATATGATTCTACCAGTTGAATAATTGTAGATTTCATTTCGTTGCTTGAATAGTTTAATATGGAATTTTCATCATGCATTGAGTTAAGGTTTTCGATATCAATTTTGAAAATGTCATGTTCTGGTTCTTGAATATTATCATCTAAGTTGTCAATTATAATCTTACCGTGATCAATAATCAATTTAACGTTATTCAAAAAATTCCGCCCTAGTATTACTTTATCCGACATCCATTTGTCTGGAACCACATGAAATTTAATATTATGTGGTCTAAACGACACCATTAATGTAGTTGTAAATGATCCCAAAGTGTTTACTGTATTACCACCAAAACCTTTAATTGGTATTCCTGATTCACTGTACTCTACGATACCGATTTGCTTTGCTACGACTTCCTGCATCAACGAAACGTCACTACCACTATCTATGAAAGCAGTAATTGTATTTTCACCAATCTCAATTGGTATTATATTGTGGTCTGCATGAATGCGTTTCACTTCTGTCGGCTTCTTTAAAATATCATCTCTCTTTTCTGGACAATTTCTTGAAACATGACCAAAATTATTACAGTTGAAACAACGTGAGCCTCTGTCTTTATCTGGACACATCTGATGATGATGTGACCAGGATCCACAATTTTTACATCTGGAGTCATTTTTGTGTTTTGTATGCTGTGGAACAACACTGTTACTATGTGGCTGTTGTGGTATATTTACTTTATAATAATTTGATTTTTGATTTTGAAGAGGAATGGTGCGTTCAGCACTGGCATTCTTCATTCTCGTATAGATTTTAAATTTTATTTTGAGATCTTCAATCGAAGCAGCTTCATATAATGCACTCTTGTTCACCACGCTATCTGGGATACCTTCTATTATGTACGCTATTAATGATTCATCGTCCACTGTACTTTTATTAGCTATATTTTTCATCGTATACAGATACTCTAATAAAGATTCATCATTCTTTTTCTTTCTAATTCCCAACATTTTATGAACGTCTTTAGTAGATGGTATATTATCAAACTCTTTTCGTAACAATTCTTTTAGTTTTAACCACGTTGATACATCACTATTAGCTTCTACAGCCAATCTTGCCGCCCCATCCAACAATCGCCTTCCATATAAATACTTTTGTATATCATTCCACTTACATACCTCAGAAATTTCCTCAAATTCTTTTATCCAACTACAATAATTTTTCCCTGATTCACCTGTAAATTTTTCTAGTGAACCTTCAACGTCTCTAAACACAAACACTGTATTGTCTGACATGTCACTTTCTTGTTTAAAGCTTTTATCACTTGAATTTATAAATGTTTCTTCTTGTTTTTCGTTATTTTTCTCGATGAAAAGATCAGCTTCTTGTTGATTATTAGTTTTTAGATATAAGGATCGAAATGTTTGAACCTTATTCGTAATCTCCTGATCCGTCAAACGTTGCTTTATATTGTATAGTTCATACAGCCGATCCACGAGCTCAGTTTTTACATTATACCTAACTGGCAAATTCACTTCTTTTAATAATTTTTGTAACAATTTAACACTTAAATTATTTAATTCATCCATAAATTTTAAGTTTTGAACAAACCAAATTATTAAATTGCTATCGTATGATTTTTTTGATTGGTTAATATTATGATCATTTTATTTTTCAGCCAATAGAAATTACTTTTTTAAAATAATTATGTTGACGTCGCAATCAACCCATATAACATGTACATAAACATAGGGTGATCCAACATAAAACAAATGCAAAATAAGTTGTAATTGTTTTTATTTATTCAGGAAAGAACAAACACTTTGTTTATTTATTTTTTAATAATTCCATATTCTAGGAATTAATCGTTTCACTGTTTAATTTACGTAATCGTCACTATTTTATTTACGTAATCGTCACTATTTTAAAAACCACTAATATTTATTACTGATTTCCACATACGTTTGTAAACACTTCTGACACCATTTTGTGGGTAAGTTGATCATTGTAATTAAATGAAACACGATAATACTGATGTTTACAATGAATTCAAGAACATAGTTTATTTCAAATAATGTGAAAACGTACAATAGAACGAAGTATTAATGATTTTATAAATATAAACTAAACGAAACATAAATCAGAAAATATGATTTTATTAATGATAAAACAAGATATTAATTCGTAGCACTTAACCGTAGCACTCTGTATTAAAACGTAGCGATCGTATCGAGATTCAGCAAAGAACTAACTTAAAACCGAAATGAAAAGTAGTTACTCGTTAATTAACAACAACAACAATGCATGTTGGAAATAGAGAAGTTTAATACAGGGTGCTGCCGTTTAATGCATGATGCTATAGTAACCCACATATATATATATATATATATATATATATATATATATATATATATATATATATATATATATATATATATATATATATATATATATATATATATATATATATATATATATATATATATATATATATATATATATATATATATATATATATATATATATATATATATATATATATATGTATGTATATGTTTTCAATACAAAACACTCTAATTTAAAGGAAGGGTGAGTAAGGAAACTTTAGAAATATAAAGGAATAGCATAGGATAAATTGACGATAATTGATAGTGATTATTGATTATTGATTATTTTGAGAATACACCTAAAAATATATTCGCCTTAGTTGTAGAAAAAATTAAAAAAGCAACTGTGTATCAAGAATGGAACAAATTAATATTGTTTTAGATTTTATAATTAGAGCGAACAAGTTTTCTGAACAAGAGTATAGTTTGCACCGAAAGAAAAGTGAGTGCTGCTCTCAATTTGGTTTGGAAAATCAGTGCATCTTAGGTATACACAATACTTTTTGTAAAAAGTGAACAAAATTGAGGCAAATGATTTGTCACACTCGCGGGGACGTTCCTATAATGCCCTGATAGTCTCGTTTATGCCGGGCTAAACATATTGAAATTTCCAATGGATCATTTAGAAAATCAATATTGGGAATTTATAATGTCACGAGCATGAAATACTTCTACAGACCTCCCACTTCACTCCAATTCATATGCGACCTTTACTAGAACCTAACAACAATCTGACCTCTCACAAAATTTTTTCTAAATTCTAAAAATATTCCAAAAATTATTTAAAAATCAAAGATTAAACTTTTTTCAAAAATTCTGAAAATATTGCAAAAATTATAACAAAATCAAAAATTTAAACTTTTTTCAAAATTCCAAAAATTATAATAAAATCAAAAATTTAAAATTTTTCCGAATTCTCAATATATTCCGAAAATTCTTACAAAATCAAAAATTATTAAATATTGCAAAAATTATTACAAATTAAAAAATTCAAACTTTTTTTAAAATTTCAAAAATATTTCAAAAACTATAATAAATTCAAGAATTTCAATGTCACGTTTACGTCATACAACAGCTAAATATTTTTTTCCAAAAAATTGGCTAAAATAATAAATGAAAGCTTTTTTTGACACACGTGAAAATATTTTTTAGACAAACTTATAATGCAATAAAATTCTCAATAATAATAATATCATTTTCATTTCATACAAATAACTAATTTTATTATTTTCTAAAAAAATTAATGAAAACTTTTCTTTTGATGCACTTGACCACATTTTTTAGACAAACTTATAATGCAATAATCTAGTTTTTGGTCTTACATACAAACCCCGACCATCAAGATTTCTCCAAATTCTATGTTTTTATTCGTAATTACTTAAAATGAACGATTTTTAAGCAAAAAATATGCAAATTTTCTTGTTTTGATACTCTCGACGATTTTTTGACACACTTCCGGTACAGTTTTCGAACACATCGTCCTCTCAGCTCTTTTTATTGGGTATACCTATTTTTAAGAAAAAATATTTTTGAAATCCGTTTAGCGGTTATCGAGATTTCGTCGGTTGTGACGGACGGCCGACCGGTCGGCAAACAGACATACATTTTTTTGCTTTTTTAGAACCAGTAGGTCCTAAAACGTGGAGAAACGCCAAAAAAGTAGGGGTGTGAACTTCAATTTTGGCTCATGAATGTAATACTTAGGTTTTTTTAGAAATTTTAAAAAAATTGATTGATTGATTGATTTATTAATGTTATTTTTATACTTTAAATAAAATTATTTTGCCGTAGTAAACACAAAACAATATATTTAAATTTAATAATTTGAAAAATATGTAAATAAAAAAAAATATTTGGCTTACTTATAACAAATAATATTAATTTTCCATAATTTTCTGAAATATATAAAAAAATAAATTTAAATATTAGTAAACCGATATCAAAAAGGACAAACAAAAAATATTAAATAAATATGATAATTTTTTGAATCACTAAAACTAATCACTTGTGTTTTGTGATAGTTCTTATTAACTTTCACAAAATCATTTCTTTCGCACATAATTTTAGATGAAAATAAAATAAAATTCATCAGTTCTTACGAAAGTCATATTATCTCATAAAAGGTTAAAGTCAGAAAATGTTAGACTACTTTTTCACTCTTCATTTTTTTTATGCTTTGTTTATTATTTTTATCATTAAATAAATTTTGTTTCGCTTCGTTTTTATTCTTCGTGAAATATGCGGCTTATTTTTGTGTCCACATATGTGCAAAGCCATTTTACGACATGTTTAGAATAATAACTTTTCTTGTAGAAGCCGGAGAGGGTTAAAGTTTTATGAGATCTCTACGTTTGCCTGCTGGATCATGCAGAATTAATTTTAGGAAAAGATCCCTAGCCTTTTCAGAGATAGGGGTTCGAGTAGGTTTTCATTATCATAACAGGCGGTAAAGGTACAATTGTACCTCCATACCTTTTATATGATATAATAACAGTATTATAGTTATTATATCATAGACCCGTTATTATATCATAGACCCGTGTATAATATAATAATATAAATATGGAGTGGCTAAATTTCACAGCTCTCAGATATCAAGACTTCGGTCTGGGTTAAGGATTTTGATAAAGTGATGATAAGGAATTCATGTCGTACAAATAATTTATTTTATTTTTCCAAAAAATTGGGTAAAAAAATAAATAAAATCTTACTTTTGACACACTTGACAACATTTTTCTGACAAACTTATAATGCCATTATTCTCAATAATGATAATAAAATTTCACGTCAAACAAATAATTAATTTTATTTTTTTCCAAAAAATTGGGTAAAAAATAAATAAAATCTTTCTCTTGACACACTTGACAACATTTGTTGACAAACATATAATGCCATAATTCTCAATAACAATAATAAAATTTCATGTCAAACAAATAATTAGTTTTATTTTTTTCCAAAAAATTGGGTAAAAAAATTAATTAAAATCTTTCTTTTGACACTTGACAACATTTTTTGACAAACTTATAATGCCATAATTCTCAGTAGTAATAATAAAATTTCATGTCAAACAAATATTTAATTTTATTTTTTTCCAAAAAATTGGGTAAAAAAATGTATAAAAATTTTTCTTTTGACACACTTGACAACATTTTTTGACAAACTTATAATGCCATAATTCTCAATAGTAATAATAAAATTTCATGTCAAACAACTAATTAATTTTATTTTTCCAAAAAATTGAGTAAAAAATAAATAAAAATCTTTCTTTTGACACACTTGACAACATTTTTTGACAAACTTATAATTCCATAATTCTAAATAATGATAATAAAATTTCATGTCAAACAAATAATTAATTTTATTTTTTTCCAAAAAATTGGGTAAAAAAAAAATAAAAATGTTTCTTTTGATACACTTGACCACATTTTTTTGACAAACTTATAATGCCATAATTCTCAATTATAATAATAAAATTTTATGTCAAACAAATAATTAATTTTATTTTTCCAAAAAATTGGGTAAAAAAATAAATAAAAATCTTTCTTTTGACACACTTGACAACTTTTTAGACAAACTTTTAATGCCATAATTCTCAATAATGATAGTGAAATTGCATGTCACACAAATAATTAATTTTATTTTTTTCCAAAAAATTGGGTCAAATATAAATAAAAATTTTTCTTTTGAAAATATATGAAGGTACAATTGTACCTCTGCCGCCTGTTAGCGTTGTAAAAGTATCCCGCCGGACGAGGGTTAAGCATATTCTGTCACTATAAGTGATGTTACTACATAAATATCCAAATGGTTTTTTTAAATCACCACCCGCAGTACTAACTGTAGATGGCAGATTTTGTATGTTATATCTTGGGTTATTAAGAAAAATTTCGCTCCCTGCACCAAAAGCAGTCAGGTTGGTCATCAGATAGGTATATGGTATATGGTTGGTCATCAGAACAGTCAGATATTACTTTTTCACTTATTTTGAAACGTAGCAAATTTCTTCCTGTTCAAAAACCGAAGGTTTCGTTTTTTTAGATGATGCTATTATTGTTTAATAAAATGTGTTGTGTAGTAGGCATTACAATATATGTCACCACAAGTCACAACGCATAAAAACTTTTTAGGACCAAGCTCCTAACAACAACATGCGTTCTAAGGATGTTAATGGATGCAAGCCTGGCTAGCTGGCTAGCGCTTTGACAACTGAGCTAAAAAGGAGACAGATGTGGCTTAATGTAACATAATTTTTATGGGCGGTATAGCATGTGTTGCCGCCTTGTTGGAAATATTATCCAATTAAGACCGAAAAAACTCGCAGTTATCATGTGGCGATTTCGAAAATAGCCACCAGTCACTGACTCAACCCTTTTTTAAAGAAGGATTGTCCATTGATGCCTCTACCTCAAAATTCTCACAATGCAATAACACGTTATGGGTTCTATTGTTTTTGGAAAATCTGTGAACCAATTTTAAAAGTATTGACGACTAATGAAGCCATAAGGTAGAAATTCACCTTGTGTTTCACTATAAGAACTGAATCTAAAAAATTATGGTGCAAATTATGAAACTTTTTGCAATCCATACAATTTTAGAGCGATCTAGTTTCGAACCAATGAGAAAATTTTAAACTTTAAAAAAGTTTATCATTCTCATCAGGGCTAGCCGACTAGATAAACTCTACCAAAAAATGTCAACGCTAATGTATATAAACCAAAAATTAGGTTACAACACTAGCGAAGTGTAAAAACAAAAAATTTACATAAACATACATTTAATAAATTCAGGTTTAGTCAATTAATTTCTCTGGTGATCACTGTTTTGTTATACTCTAGACATTCTAGTATTGAATAACAAACTTGTATCTGTGAGAAGAAGATGACTAGTCTTCACTTGTGTCTATTGACACATGATCAACAATTAATTCAGTAAATTATTTGTGATATAACATCACCCCGATGGAAAATCTCCCATCAAGAATAATATAAGAACTGAATCTAAAAAATTATGGTGCAAATTATGAAACTTTTTGCAATCCATACAATTTTAGAGCGATCTAGTTTCGAACCAATGAGAAAATTTTAAACTTTAAAAAAGTTTATCATTCTCATCAGGGCTAGCCGACTAGATAAGTGATCACCAGAGAAATTAATTGACTAAACCTGAATTTATTAAATGTATGTTTATGTAAATTTTTTGTTTTTACACTTCGCTAGTGTTGTAACCTAATTTTTGGTTTATATACATTAGCGTTGACATTTTTTGGTAGAGTTTATCTAGTCGGCTAGCCCTGATGAGAATGATAAACTTTTTTAAAGTTTAAAATTTTCTCATTGGTTCGAAACTAGATCGCTCTAAAATTGTATGGATTGCAAAAAGTTTCATAATTTGCACCATAATTTTTTAGATTCAGTTCTTATATTATTCTTGATGGGAGATTTTCCATCGGGGTGATGTTATATCACAAATAATTTACTGAATTAATTGTTGATCATGTGTCAATAGACACAAGTGAAGACTAGTCATCTTCTTCTCACAGATACAAGTTTGTTATTCAATACTAGAATGTCTAGAGTATAACAAAACAGTGATCACCAGAGAAATTAATTGACTAAACCTGAATTTATTAAATGTATGTTTATGTAAATTTTTTGTTTTTACACTTCGCTAGTGTTGTAACCTAATTTTTGGTTTATATACATTAGCGTTGACATTTTTTGGTAGAGTTTATCTAGTCGGCTAGCCCTGATGAGAATGATAAACTTTTTTAAAGTTTAAAATTTTCTCATTGGTTCGAAACTAGATCGCTCTAAAATTGTATGGATTGCAAAAAGTTTCATAATTTGCACCATAATTTTTTAGATTCAGTTCTTATATTATTCTTGATGGGAGATTTTCCATCGGGGTGATGTTATATCACAAATAATTTACTGAATTAATTGTTGATCATGTGTCAATAGACACAAGTGAAGACTAGTCATCTTCTTCTCACAGATACAAGTTTGTTATTCAATACTAGAATGTCTAGAGTATAACAAAACAGTGATCACCAGAGAAATTAATTGACTAAACCTGAATTTATTAAATGTATGTTTATGTAAATTTTTTGTTTTTACACTTCGCTAGTGTTGTAACCTAATTTTTGGTTTATATACATTAGCGTTGACATTTTTTGGTAGAGTTTATCTAGTCGGCTAGCCCTGATGAGAATGATAAACTTTTTTAAAGTTTAAAATTTTCTCATTGGTTCGAAACTAGATCGCTCTAAAATTGTATGGATTGCAAAAAGTTTCATAATTTGCACCATAATTTTTTAGATTCAGTTCTTATATTATTCTTGATGGGAGATTTTCCATCGGGGTGATGTTATATCACAAATAATTTACTGAATTAATTGTGTTTCACCTCTTATCCACTTGTTAATGTTCTATGATCCATCCATCCAACTTGCTCATCACGCCAAATTTATGTTCCTGGACTTTCACTTACACGCACTACTTCGATATTATTCTCCTTACAATTGACGAAGTTAAATCAATAATTATTCTAGTTTTTATGAAATTGGCTCAAACTTTTAGTATTATTTTTTAAATATTATTCAACAATTAAAACGCGTTGTTCTCTCTGTAGTGCTCGGCCACACCAAAATGAACTTAACAGGCTTTTGAGTTTGATTGACAGAAAATTTTATAAAAAATCACGAAGATAGGAAGTACCTGGTGCCTGCCATATATTTTAATGCTTATCAGAATCAAAATACAAAAAAAGGACTTGTTCTAATAAACTACTTATTTTCTGGTGTCACAGGGTGTTAAAATTGGTGTCACAAGGTGTTACCTATGTCTCTTAACAGATTATTTTCACTAACACAAACATTTCCATCCATAAATTTCATTAGTTGTTTTTTGTATGATAGACCCAAAATATTAATATACTAACAAAAATAATTGATTAATAAAAACAAGTCAAAAAAACCCAAATTATAAATTCTGTGAAAGTCTAAACTCTTATCCTTTTTTAATTAAATTATTTAAGAACCAAACAAACATTTTATTAAAACACACAAACAAACAACCAAAAACATTTAAAACACAAAAAAAACATATTTTACTGGTACACATCTCACGTAACACAAAGATTCTTACTTTTAATTTAATTAAATGAAGAAAAAAAATTCAAAAATATAAAACAAAACAAGAAAGCCTTCGAACCATAAAAATAAAGTGTTTCCTTAAGAAGAAAAAAAAAATAAATCTACTTTTAAAAGAAATTTTCCTTTGTTGGTTTTCATTTAACACATTTTCCTGAAAGTAAGATGTTTTTTTTTTGTTAATTTAATTAACTTGTCGGAAAATATGTTTTGAAAATTTTAATTTTCTGGGCGTGAGTTTTTGTTTTATCATTATAATGATGATAGGTCCGTGCGTTTTGGATATAATAGGTTCATCATTACAAATAAACGAATTCGTAAATGAAGATGAAATAGTTGTTATACTTTTTTTAAATTAGATAGAAAACTGGGGGGAAAATTGTGTTCCTGTAATAAAAGTAAAGAAAAATTAATAGAAAAGTGATATCTTTATTTCATCAATATTGGATTATAATAAAGGACAAACCAGTCATCGGTGAAAAATGGAGAGGAACTGTTAAGAAAACTTCGAATTCAGCATTATTATGAGATCATCAAAATTGGTATACAGTTTTTGAAGATAATTCAAACTAAAGCACACAGCTGTACGGTTGACCTCCACCACTAAGTTTTTAACGCACATAAATCAGCCAGTCATTAACGAAGGCTGTGACTTCTGGACAAACTTAGAGAAAAATTCAGAAAACCCAGGCGTTGTAGGGACCTTAGCCGCTTTGCTTGATTTAGTTTAAACGCTAATTATTTTCTTTTCATATCGATTGAAATCTTTTAAATAAGTTTTGATCAAATGACTGCGTACTGACTTTAAGAAAAAAAGCTCAAATTTATTTGATTCATATGCAGGAGTTCGTATGCATGTTAAAAGAAACAGTAGAAACATTCAAAGTTTCAACAAACATGTTCGTTCTCCTGCTCATCACTACTATTCCAGCTACTAAAGTAGTCAGGAGGGCAGATGCCCGGTTTGCTCGTGTAAGGATGCTGTTTTTCAGGCGTTAAAACGTTTTTTGTCTGTGGATGGTGTAGATAGACAGTACAAGCTCCATCCCTATATTTGAAGATGCTATAGCAAGGTTCAGAAAAGAGTAGAACTTGAAATTAATAACTCATTTGTTAATTATTAAAAAAGTTCTAATATTATGGTTATTCCTTTTAAATAGGGGTTGCTTTGGGCAATTCGTGAATTTCTCGTCGGGTTTGTGTTATTGTTGGTTTTGTATAAGCTAGCTTTATTATATTATTTCTGATTCATAGTTAATCGTGCTGGATGTTTTCTCTTAGATAAATACGGCCAGATAACGATTTGCATGTTAAATGGGAAAAAACGAGGAGAAACATATGAGCAATTTCACGAAGATTCAACAACGTTTTGACTTGACCCCTTTTAATTTTGATTATTTTTTGTTTATAGATAGTCTTTGATAAATAAAAAATACAAGTTCTCTTAGAATTTTTTTTTTCGACCAGGGGTCTTCACAGGGTGCCCCTTAATTTTTGTTATTTTGTGATGTGAGTGCATTTTGACGAGCGATTGTAGAAAAACTACTGAATCGATTTTCATAAATAATATGTCGTTGAATAGGTATTAGAACAAAGTTTTTAAAAATGTACATTGTTAATTTTTTGAAATAATTTTTAACGGTGTAACATAAGAAAAAAATGGTGTAATTGAAAAAAAGATGGCATAGCCTTTTTTTTTTTTTTTTTTTTAACTAAATTGAAGCTTATTTTATATCTAACAACTTGTGAAAGTTTGGGACTAGCGTCATTTTTTGTTTTAGAGATAAAATTCGTTGTGCATATGACTGTCGGGAATCAGTTTTTTTTGTTCTGAAGGAAAATTATAAAAATGGCGATTTTTAGATTCAGATTTTTTTTTATGTTAAATATCAAATATTTTATTATTAAATGAACTTTTTAAAAAGCAATTTCAGTCAAGTTCAGCAAAATTTTGCGACATTTTGACTCGACCCTTTTTAATTTGGTTTATTTTGGTCTATATTTAAAACAATTCTACTTGAAGCCGTATTTTTCATTTATCAAAGGCTATCTATAAACTAAAAATAAACCAAATTAAAAAGGGTCGAGTCAAAATTCGCAAAATTTTGCTGAACTTGACTGAAATTGCTTTTTAAAAAGTTCATTTAATAATAAAATATTTGATATTTAACATAAAAAAAAAATCTGAATCTAAAATTCGCCATTTTTATAATTTTCCTTCAGAACAAAAAAAAACTGATTCCCGACAGTCATATGCACAACGAATTTTATCTCTAAAACAAAAAATGACGCTAGTCCCAAACTTTCACAAGTTGTTAGATATGAAATAAGCTTCAATTTAGTTAAAAAAAAAAAAAAAAAAAGGCTATGCTATCTTTTTTTCAATTACACCATTTTTTTTTTATGTTACACCGTTAAAAATTATTTCAAAAAATTAACGGTGTACATTTTTAAAAACTTTGTTCTAATACCTATTCAACGACATATCATTTATGAAAATCGGTTGAGTAGTTTTTCTACAATCGCTCGTCAAAATGCACTCACATCACAAAATAACAAAAATTGAGGGGCACCCTGTGAAGACCCCTGGTCGAAAAAAAAATTCTAAGAGAACTTGTATTTTTTATTTATCAAAGACTATCTATAAATAAAAAATAATCAAAATTAAAAGGGGTCAAGTCAAAACGTTGTTGAATCTTCGTGAAATTGCTCATATATTAATACCGCATTCACAGCGACATACCAAATTAGTAGATAGTGTATTAGAATTTTCATCTTGGCATATTTAATATGAGTTTAAAACGTAGATTGTAATTTGAATCGTAAGTATTTGAATCGTTTGTAATGGTAGTAAGCCTAGATATCATATTAGTTGCAAGATTTTAAAATAAAAAGTGTTTACAGCACAGATTTAAATTAGATTTACTAATTTGCTATGTCGCTGTGAATGCGGTATTAGTATATACATTTCATAGAAAAAGTGTTACGTAATGAATACCTGAAAATCGAAACATTGAAAATATATTGTTATTTTCTATTTTTTAAAAGTATTTAAAAGATTTAAACATTTTAGGTCAACATTCGACCAACCTTTTGTGACACCAAAGTTTATTTTGATCAAATATTTGCCCAGCTGTCATTATCAACAACATCAATTTTTGATCAATTTGTTACTTCATTATTATTGTCAACGACAGATCAGTTATTTACATTTTTATTATTACACCATCAGCAATTTTTTTTCGATCGACGACTACTTCATTATATCAACGGTTATTTCATTATTATTGTCAAATACGGCAGTTTTGATCAGTTATTTGCATCTGTGTTATTATTAACATCATTTTTTCGTACTATTAATTGAAATAAGGGGCTAGAGCATATCAAAGTGCTGTGGAGTGGGATTTTCTATCATCATGGGTTGAGTTTTTCCGTTATTTTTGCTATTTATTTATCGAAATAACTGAAATGTAGTGTTGGCGTTGATGTGGCCTTTTGTGGGTCTTTTTTCTTCAATTCTAGGGTCGTCAGAGTCTAATTTGTTCATTTTTTTGCCTATTCTAACTATATATTCCAAATGCGCGAATTTCAGGTAATTTATGCTGCAAATATGGACATTTTCTTTCGAACTCACGTGACTTAAGCTAGTCGAAGCCCAAATTCTCCAGGCGCACAGGCGCTTGCTTCCTTTTGTAATCTTTAACAATGGATTCAGTCTTAAGCTTGTTTCCCGGTAAGACAGGGGAAGGGTGCAGTAATGACAGCCACAACCATGTTGATATCTCTACAATTTAAATGAACCTAGAATAATTCATTATAGTCTATATCTGTCTGGCAATTTCACATGTAGTGACCTCAGACAAGGTGGATGTTAAACTGATCAACTATCTCGTTTAGAAGTTTCAGACATTTCCGGGCTACCATTGATGTTATTTAAGGAAGATGAAAACGGGGAGGAGGAGGTTTGGGCTTCAAATTTGAGTCAAAAATAAACCACAAATGAGACTAAACTAGTAACACACCAGTAAAATGGTAATGGTTTGTAAAACATTAACGAATTTAGTTTTAGCTTCCTTAGCAACAGAAAAATTATCTGTATGTGCATTAGAATCCCCGATTCTTTTAGCTTGTACATCGCAATTAGAAAACCAGCCAAACCAAATTGGGTTTCCAAATGATTTTGATATTTTTGCGTTTAAAAGATGAAACAATAAAGCCACATATTACTGAAAAATTTAAGTCCGTAATCGTTTTAATGATCCATTTCCTTAGTCATTCCTATTAAAAATTTTACCAAACGAAGAAAAACCATACAGGAATAAAGATGACTTTAGTTACCAGCCGGATTGATTGTTTAGCATCCATAAAAGGATAATCTCTCTCTGTCGCCCTCAAGGATTCTAAAGCTCAATCATGGAAAAATGTTATACGACTGATTACCAGTACGTGAACACAACCAAGAACACATTCATTGATTGCGATCAAATCGAAAGTAATGGAGGCAAATTTTAACAAAAATCATGTTTACTATTTGGTTTTTAGGTGTAAGGTGTAACGACAGACTATTTCGAGTTTTACACTAAAATAATAATTTTCATATTGAAATAAATCAGCTAATAGTTTGCTAATTTGTTTCGGTTCCGTCCTTTAAATGCAAAGAAACATGAAAGCATTTATGTGTGCTACATTTCATAGTTAATAATATTTTAACATATGTTTTTAGTTAATTGCTTTGTTGCATCACTCAGTATAAATTAATACTACTTGTTTATGTCTACAAGTTTTTGTTATATAAAGCTTAGTCATAATATTGTGTATAGACAGAATACAGTTGTGCATTTTTAAATAATGAGAATAGTTCTCTATATTTGGAGGAGGATATTTTCTCGTTTGAATAGAGATGATTATAGAGATGATAGATGGAAATGGAAATTTGAATTGGAAATTTTTAAATTGTGTACGATGAAAAAGATGAGAATGAGAAGTTTGACTTTCAATAAATGTTTATCTAATATATGTTATATAGATGATTATGTCGTGTAAATGGTTGAATAAATGATCAAAACATTATAAGACAATAATTTTGTAAAAACAATAAGTTCTTACGTAATGACCGTAATCAATTTTATTTAGATAATGTGATTTTTAAGCTAAAAAACACAATGTAGGCTTATCGCAATCTAGGCTTTTTTTTTTGTTTTTAAGATTAATTAAAACGAAACATTATTTTGTAGATCCTGATGAAGAAAATAAATTTTTCGAAACGAAGAAAAAAATGAAGTGCGTAATCTTTACACGCTGTTGAAGTAAAACTTCTTTGGCCACTGCAGCAGGTATTACTAAAAATATTAAATATAAAATAAAATAGATATGTCATATTGAAATTTAGAGTTTCTTTCTAATATTCTTGATAATATAATTTGCAACAATGTGTAATAAAAAGCCATATTTACATGTTTTTCAAAGTCTTACAACGTATTACAAATTAAATTTCACGATGAATACATGTCCACTTAATTTAACAATTGGTACAACAATTGATGCATTTTTCAAAAAATTTAGCAAATTTGTCATAAACTTCTAATTTCATATTTCAATTATGTTAATAATTGAATTGACTTTGTAATACATTATGTAAATATTACTTTTCATTACACATGCTGCAAATTATATTATCAAGAAATGCAACTCTAAATTGCAATATGACATATTTATTTTATATTTCATATTTTTATTAATACCTGCCACAGTAGCCAAAGAAATTTATATCGACCGCGTGCAAAGATTACATCACTCATTTTTCTATTTAACAAAACAAATTAAATCAACACAAATATTTTTTCCCGTCCGGGAAAGCCCGGGATGCAAACTCTAAACACCGTGACTACCAGGACCACCGTGACACCACCACGACCATCATGACCACCATGAACACCATGACCACCATGACCACCGTGGCCACCATGACCAGCATGACCTGCATGAACAATATGACCATCATGACCACCGTGAACACCATGACCATCATGACCACCGTGAACACCATGACCACCATGACCACCGTGACCACCATGACTACCGTGACCACCATAACCAACATGACCACCATAACCACCATGACCACCGTGACCACCGTGACCACCATTACCACCATGACCACCATAACCACTATAACCACCATGACCACCATGACCACCATATCCAACATGACCACCGTGAACACCATGACCACCATGACCACCGTAACTACCATGACCATATTGACCACCATAACCACCATAGCCACCATGACCACTATAACCACCATGACCACAATTAACACAATGACCACCATGACCACCATGACCGCCATAACCACCGTGAACACCGTGATCACCATTACCACTATGACCACCATGACCACTATTACCATAATGACTACCATGACCACCATGACCACCATGGTCACCATGACCACAATGACTACTATAACCAGCCCTAAAGAAGTTTTACTTCAAAAAACTAAAACAATTCAAAATATAAATTTAAAAATTTACGAAACTCAATAAAATATTGCATACTTACCGAACATAATATTCGTTTGCCTTTTTTACTTCTAATTTCTTTTTTATTTTATTGTGTTTAAATTTCTACTTAAGATTTTTTTGGAATTGTGTGCATGTAAATGTTTAAAATTCAAAATCAGGCTGTAGTATGATAGAGATGAATATATATGGTTATATATCTGTTCAAATGACTACTTCCGACATTTATATGTCGACATTTATATGTGTGTCATAATTGAATTGTATCGTATATTTGCCGAATATTATATTCGTTCTTTGTCTTTCCGTTGCAAAATTCTTCAAACGCGCCTAAAGAAGTTTTACTTTAACAAGAAAACTTTTGTTTCACATGAATTTTAATAAATACGTGTAGTATTTAGTAAAGCTTCTTTTTCATAGACCGATAAGCCTACATTGTGTTTTTTAGCTTAAAAAACACATTATCTAAATAAAATTATAAGAAAATATTCTAAGAAATATTGTTAATGATAAAAAGTTTAATTTCTTTAATTAGTTCTCCGGTGATGAGACTAATAAAAAGATTTTTAGTAACCTAAATGATGATGGCGATTGTCAAATAAAGTTGGGATTGAGTGAATTAATAGAAGTCAAAAATCTACTTGCAGATAATAAAATGGAGTAGAACATGGAAAGAAATATACTAAAGTGTTTAAATAATGATGGGTGATGTGGGTTAGGTGTCGTTTGGTACTGGTTACTACAATACACGAAGATGGAAAAACTAATAGTGGTGATTCATGGCATAAGGAGGAATAGGAGGAACAATGGCAGAGAGTTTGGAGTGTAGTTTTTGCGAGACATATAAATACAAAAAGCAGCATCCTATAGCTTGGCTATATCGGTTTCATACAATGAACTGTTAATGAGAATATTGGAAGATGCTAACCATCTGACGTAAATCATTATACAAATCAATTAATGTAAGCTTTTAATCAATTTTACATAATTTTAGTTTTTCTAGTTATTGTATAAATTATTTGTTAGTTAGTAATTTTTCTATAGATGAGTTTAGTTTGTGAAATTTTAGTAAATATGAGATTTCGTATATTTTCATTAAAGTATTTTTTAAGAATATTTTTTGATTATATATTATTTTTTAATTTTTATATTTAATTTCTTTGAATTTTTACATATCTTTTCTTGTTTTTCCCTAGTTCTTGCTATAAATTATTTGCCTTTGTTAGCTAAATTTTTTCTATCGATGGAGTTTAGTTTGTGGAAAATTTTTGTAAAATATGAGAGGATTCCCGTATATTTTCATAAAAGTCCAATCGTTTCAAAGGGGCTTGCCTTTGAGGGAATCAGCCATATGGGTTGATGTAACCTAATTAACAGTAATTTCTTGGGAATGTTTGACCTTAT